>CM039679.1:258355663-258480445 GCA_022537955.1 Schmidtea mediterranea
CGATCTCGTTTAGATCTCGAAGTTAAAGCAGGGGGTTAAGGCCGATCGTTAGTACTCGTGGATGGGTGACTGGCCTGGGAAGACGAGGTGTTGTGGACTTTATTTTTGTTGATTTCTTGTATGCTTATTGAAACAATTCGATACTATTCAACGACTAATCGAATGTCAGGTATATTTATATGTGCCATTTGACTTTTTTTTATTTCATTTTTATCAGACTATCTTCAACTTATGTCAGCGAATCGATCGAAATCAATTGAAAAAAATGAATTGAAAAATATTTGAAGGAAAAATAATATACGTTTGTCCACGACCATACTAATCTGGGTTCACCCCGATCGTCGTTCGGATCTCTGAAGTTGAAGCAGGTTAAGGCCTCGTTAGTACTTTTGGATGGGTGACCGCCTGGGAATACGAGGTGTTTGTGGACTTTTTTTGATTTCTTTTTCTATGAAACAAGTTCGATGCACTATTTCCAAAGACGACTAATCGAATGTCAGGTATTTTATATGGCCATTTGAAACTTGTTTTTATTTCATTTTTTCAGACTATCTCAATATGTCAAGCGAAATCGATGAAATCAATTGAAAAAAAATGAAATTGAAAATATTGGAATGGAAAAATTAATATACTGTTTGTCCGACTACTAATCTGGGTTCAAACCGATCTCGTTCGATCTCGGAAGTTAAGCAAGGTTAAGGCCTCGTTAGTATTGGATGGGTGACCGCCTGGAATACGAGGTGTTGTGGACTTTTTTTTGATTTCTTTTCTATTTGAAACAATTCGATCACTATTCAAACGACTAATCGAATGTAGGTATATTATATGGCATTTTGACTTTTTTTATTTCATTTTTTCAGGACTATCTCAACTTATGTCAGCGTCGATGAAATCAATTGAAAAAAATGAAATTGAAAAATATTGAATGGAAAATAATATACTGGTTGTCCGACCATACTAATCTGGGTTCACCCGATCTCGTCGATCTCTCGGAAGTTATATGCGGTTAAGGCCTCGGGTTAGTTTGGATGGGTGACCGCCCTGGGAATACGAGGTGTTGTGGACTTTTTTGTTGAGTTTCTTTTCTATTGAAACAATTCGATCACTATTCAAAACGACTAATGCGAATGTCATGTATATTTTCATATTGGCCAATTGAACTTTTTTTATTTATTTTTTCAGACTATCCATCTTATTGTCAGCGAATCGATGAAATCATTGATAAAAATGAAATTGAAAAGTATTTGATGGAAATAATATATCCTGTTGTTGTCCACGACCCATAACGGAATACTAATTGTGGGTCACTCCGATCTCGTTCGATCTCCGGAAGTTAAGCGGTTAAAGGCCTCGTTGGTACTTGGATGGGTGGAGCCGCTCTGGGAATAGAGTGTGTGTGGCTTTTTTTTATTTCTTTCTATTGAAATCAATCGGATCACTATCTATTCAACGACTATCGATGTCAAGGTAGTATTATATGGCATTTGACTTTTTTTTTTCATTTTTTCCCGATATCTCACTTTGTCAGCGAGATCGATGAAATCATTGAAAAAATTGAAATTGAAAAATATTTGAATGGAAAAATTAATATACTTTGTTTGTCCACGACCATCACTCAATCTGGGTTCACCCGATCTCGTCGGATCTCGGAAGTTAAGGCAGAGTTAGGGCCTCGTTAGTACTTGTGATGGGTGACCGCCTGGGAATAGAGGTGGTTGTTGGACTTTTTTTTTGAATTCTTTCTATTGAAACAAGTTTCGATACTATTCCAAACGATCACGAATGGTCAGGTATAATTTATATGGCATTTGACTTTTTTTATTTCTTTTTCAGACTACTCAATTATGTCAGGGAATCGAATGAATATCATTGAAAAATGATTGAAAAGTAATTTGAATGGAAAAATAATATAACTGTTTGTCACGACCATGACATCTGGGTTCACCCTCGTCTCGTTCGATCTCGGAAGTTAAGCAGGTTAAGGCCTTGTTAGTACTTGATGGTGACCGCCTGGGAATACGAGTGTTGGTGGACTTTTT
The DNA here is from genome assembly GCA_022537955.1 of Schmidtea mediterranea. Classification (NCBI taxonomy): domain Eukaryota; kingdom Metazoa; phylum Platyhelminthes; order Tricladida; family Dugesiidae; genus Schmidtea; species Schmidtea mediterranea. Next base: position 258,357,703 of record CM039679.1, read on the forward strand.
TTTGATTCTTGTTCTATTGATAACAATAATCGATCCACTAATTTCAAACGACTATCGAATGTCAGGTATATTTATAGGCCATTTGATTTTTTTATTGTGCATTTTTTCAGACAATCTCACTTAATGGTCAGCGAAATCGATGAAATCAAATTGAAAAATGAAATTGAAAATATTTGAATGGAGAAAAATATTATCTGTTTGTCCACGACCAATACTAATCTGGTCACCCGATCTCGTTCGATCTCGGAGTTAAGCAGGTTAAGGCCCTTCTTCGTTAGTACTTGGATGGGTGACCGCTGGAATATTCGAGGTGTTGTGGTACTTTTTTTTTTGATTTCTTTTCTAGTTGAACAATTTCCGATCAACTATTTCAAACGAACTAATCGATGTCAGGTATGATTTAAATATTGGCCATTTTGACTTTTTTTTATTTCATTTTTCAGAGCTATATCAACTTATGTCAGCGAATCGATGAAATCATTGAAAAAAATGAAATTGAAAAATGATTTGAAGGAATAAATAATATATCTGTTGTTCCAGACCATACTAATTCGGGTTCACAGCCGATCTCGTTGAATCTCGAAGTTAAGCAGGTTAAGGCCTCGCTTTAGTATTGGATGGGCTGATCTGGCCTGGGAATCGAAGGTGTTGTGGACTTTTTTTGAATTCTTTCTATTGAACAATTCGATCCACTTTCAACTACGACTAATCGAATGTCAGGTATATTTATATGGCCATTTGACTTTTATTTCATTTTTTCAGACTATCTCACACTTATGTCAGCGAATCGATGAAATCAATTGAAAAAAATGAAATTGGAAATATTTGGAGATGGAAAAATAATATACTGTTGTTGTACCCACGATCCATACTAATCTGTCGGGTTCACACGATCTCGTTACGATCTCGGAAGTTAAAGCAGGTTAGGCCTCGGTTAGTATCTTGGATGGGTGACCGGCTCTGAAATACGAGGTGTGTGGACTTTTTTTTGATTTCTTTTCTATTAGAAAACAATTCGAGTCACTATTCAAGACGAACTAATCGAAGGTTCAGGTAATATTTTAATATGGCCATTTGACGTTTTTTTATTAAATTTTTTCAGACGTATCTCAACTTATGTCAGCGAATCGATGAAATCAATTGAAGAAAAATGAAATTGAAAAATATTTGAATGGAAAATAATATACTGTTTGTCACGACCATACTTAATCTGGTTACCCGATCTCGTTCGATCTTCGGAGTAAGCAGGTTAAGCCTGTTAGTGAACTTGGATGGGTGACCGCCTGGAATACGAGGTGTTGTGGACTTTTTTTGATTTCTTTTCTATGAAACAATTCGATCACTATCTCAAACGACCTTAATCGAATGTCAAGGTAATATTTATATGGCCATTTGACTTTTTTATTTCATTTTTTTCAGACTATCTCAACTTATGTCAGGAAATCGATGAAATCATTGAAAAATGAAATTGAAAAATATTTGAATGGGAAAAATAAATATACTGTTGTCCACCATTAACTAATCTGGGTTCACGCGATCTCGTTCGATCTCGGAAGTTAAAGCAGGGTTAAGGCTTCTTATGTACTTGATGGGTGACCGCCGGGAATACGAGGTGTTTGACTTTTTTTTGAATTTCTTTTCTATTGAAAAATTGATCACTATTCAAGACGACTAATCGAATGTTCGGTATATTTATAATGGCCATTTTGACTTTTTTTATTTCATTTTCAGACTAATCTCAACTTATGTCAGCGAATCGATGAAATCAAATTGAAAAAAATGAATTGAAATATTGAATGGAAAAAATAATATTACTGTTTGTCCACGACCATTATACTAATGGCTGGGTTCGCCGATCTCGTTCGATCTCGGAAGTTAAGCAGGTTAAGGCCTCGTTAGTATGTGGATGGGTGACTGCCTGGGAATACGAGGTGTTGTGGACTTTTTTTTGATTTTCTTTCTATTGAAACAATTCCGATCACTAATTCAATTACGACTAATCGAATGTGCAGTATATTTATAGTGAGCATTATGGACTTTTTTTATTTCATTTTTTCAGACTATCTCACTTATGTCAGCGAATCGATGAATCATTGAAAAAAATGAAATTGAAAAATATTTGAAATGGAAAATAATAAACTGTTTGTCCACGACCATATGCTAGTCTGGGTTCCCCGATCTCGTTCGAATCTCGGAAGTTTAACAAGGTTAGGCCCGTAGTATAGTGGATGGGTGACCGCCTGGAATACGAGTGTTGTGGACTTTTTTTTTGATTCTTTTCTATGAAACAATTTCGATCACGTATTCAAGACGATTAATCGAATGTCAGAGTATAATTTTATATGGCCATTTGACTTTTTTTATTTCATTTTTTAGACTATCCTCAACTTAATGCAGCGAATCGATGAAATCAATTGAAAAAAATGGAAATTGAAAAATAATTTGAATGGAAAAATAATACTGTTTGTCCACTGTAGACCATACTAATCTGGGTCACACCGATCTCGTTCGATCTCGGAAGTTAAGCAGGTAAGCGCTTCGTTAGTATTGGATGGGTGACCGCCTGGGAAATACGGGTGTTGGGACTTTTTTTTTTTGATTTTCTTTTTTCCTATTGAAACATATTCTGATCACTATTCATAACGACTAAATCGGATTATGTCAGGTATATTTAGTATGGCCATTTGACTTTTTTATTTTCATTTTTTCAGACTATTCAACTATGTCAGCGAATCGATGAATCAATTGGAAAAAAGAAATTGAAATATTTGAATGGAAAAATAATATACTAGTTTGTCCCAGACCATACTAATCTGGGTTCAACCCGATCTCGTTTTCGATCTCGGAAGTTAAGCAGGTTAAGGCCTTCGTTAGTACTTGGATGGGTGGACCGCTCTGGGAATACAGGTGTTTGTGGCTTTTTTTTGAATTTCTTTTCTATTGAACAATTCGATCAGCATTAAACGACCTAATCGAATGTAGGTATATTTTTATATGGCCATTTTTGACTTTTTTTATTTCATTTTTTCAGACTATCTCAACTTATGTCAGCGAATCGAATGAAATCAAATTGAAAAATGAAATGAAAAAATATTTGAATGAAAATAATATAACTGTTTTTGTCATACGACCATACTAATCTGGGTTCACCCGATCAGGTTTTCGATCTCGGAAGTTAAGCAGGTTAAGGCTCGTTAGTACTTGGATGGTGACTGCCTGGGAATACGAGGTGTTGTGGACTTTTTTTTGATTTCTTTTCTATGAACAATTCGATGTCACTATTCAAACGACCTAATCGAATGTCAGGTATATTTAATATGGCCATTTGACTTTTTTATTTCATTTTTTTCAGACTATCTCAACTTAATGTCAGCCAATTCGATGAAAATCAATTGAAAAGAATGAAATTGAAAAATCATTTGAATGAAAAATAATATACTGTTTGTCCACGACCAATACTATTCTGGGTTCACTCGATCATCGTTCGATCTCGGAAGTTTAAGCAGGTTTATAGGCCTCGTAGTAACTTGATGGTGACGCGGCCTTGGAATTACGAGGTGTTGTGGACTTTTTTTTTGATTTCTTTTCTATTGAAAACAATTCGAATCACTATTCAAACGACAATCGAATGTCAGGTATATTTATATGGCATTTGACTTTTTTTATTTCATTTTTTCAGACTATCTCAACTTAAGTCAGCGAATCGATGAAAATCAATTGAAAAAAAGTGAAATGAAAAATATTTTGAATGGAAAATATAATTATACTGTTTGTCGCCGACATACTAATCTGGTTCACCCGGTCTCGTTCGATCTCGGAAGTTAAGCAGTTAAGGCTTCGTTAGTACTTGGATGGGTTGACCGCCTGGGATATTACGAGGTGTTGTGACTTTTTTTGATTTTCTTCTATTGAAACAATTCGATACTATTCAAAACGACTAATCGAATGTCAGGTATATTTAATGGCCATTTGACTTTTTTATTATTTTCGACTATCTCAATTATGTCAGCGATCGGATGAAATCAATTGAAAATGAATTGAAAAATATTTGAATGGAAAAATAATATACTGTTGTCCACGGCACCATACTAATCTGGGCTCAACATTCCGATCTTCGTTCGACTCGGAAGTTAAGCAGTAAGGCCTCGTTAGTACCTTGGATGGGTGGACCGCCCTGGAAATAGAGGTGTTTGTGGACTTTTTTTTGATTTTCTTTCCTATTGAAAATTCGATCCTATTCAAAGACTAATCAATGTCAGGTATATTTATATGGCATTTGACTTCTTTTTTTATTTCATTTTTTTCAGAACTATCTCAAACTTATGTCGAGCGAACGATGATAATCAATTGTATAATAATGAAATTGAAAAATATTTGAATGGAAATAATATACTGTTTGTCCATGACCATACTAGATCTGGGTTCAAACTACCGAATCTTCGTTCGATCTCGAAGTTAAAGACAGGTTAAGGCCTCGTTAGTACTTGGATGGGTGGACCGCCTGGGAATACGCAGGTGTTGTGGACTTTTTTTTGATTTCTTTTCTATGAAACATTCGATCATACTTATTCAAAATCACTATCGATGTCAGGTATAATTTATAATGGCATGTTGACTTTTTTTATTTCAATTTTTCAGACTATCTCAACTTTATGTCAGCGAATCGATGAAATCAAATTGAAAAAAATGAAAATGAAAAATATTTGAATGGAAAAATAATATACGTTTGTCACGACGCATACTAATCTGGGTTCACGACCGATCTCGTTCGATCTCGAAGTAAGGCAGGTTAAGGCCTCGTTAGTACTTGATGGGGACCGCCCTGGGACGAGGTGTTGTGGACATTTTTTTTTTTTGATTTCTTTTCTATTGAAACAATTCGATCACTAATCAGAATACGAGCTAATGAAAATGTCAGGTATATTTAGTATGCCATTTGACTTTTTTTATTTCATTTTTTCAGATACTCTCACTTATTCAGCGAATGATGAAATCATTGAAACAAAATGAAATTGAAAAATATTTGAATGGAAAAATAATATATCTGTTGTCCACGACCATACTAATCTGGGTCAACCCGAATCTCGTTCGATTCTCGGAAGTTAAGCAGGTTAAGGCCTCGTTAGTACTGTGATGGGTGACGCCGCCTGGGAATAGAGGTGTTGTGGACTTTTTTTTTGATTTCTTTTCTATGAAACAATTCGATTCACTATTTCAACGACAATCGATGTAGTATATTTATATGGCCATTTGATTTTTTTATTTATTTTTTCAGACTATCAACTTATGTCACGAATCGATGAAATCAATTGAAAAAAATGAAATTGAAAAATATTTGAATGGAAAATAATTACTGTTTGTCCACCGACCATCATAATCTGGGTTCACACCGATCTCGTTCGATCTCGGGAAGTTTAGCAGGTTAAGGCCTCGTTAGTATTGGAGGGTGACCGCCTGGGAATAACGAGGTGTTGTGGACTTTTTTTTTGATTTCTTTTCTAATTGAAACAATTCGATCACTATTCAAACGACTAATCGAATGTCAGGTATATTATAATGGCCATTGAACTTTTTTTATTTCATTTTTTCAGACCTATCTCAACTTTATGTCAGCGAATCGATAAATCAATTGAAAAAAATGAAATTGAAAAATATTTGAATGGAAAAATAATATAGGACTGGTTGTCAACACCATACTAACTGGGTTCACGCCGATCTCGTTCGATCTCGGAAGTTAAGCAGGTAAGGCCTGTTAGGTACTTGGCTGGGTGACCGCCTGGAATTACGAGGGTTGTGGACTTTTTTTTTGATTTCTTTTCTATTGAAACAATTCGATCAACTATTCAAACGACTAATCGATTCAGGTATATTTATATGGCCAATTTGACTTTTTTTTTTCTTTTGCAAGACTATCTCACTATATGTCAGGACGATGAAATCAATTGAAAAAAGATGAAATTGAAAAATATTCTGAATGGAAGAAATAATATAACTGTTTTCCAGACCATACTAATTCTGGGTTCACGCCGAATCTCTTCGATCTCTGAAGTTAAGCAGCAGTTAAGGCCTTCGTGTAACTTGGATGGGTGACCGCCTGGGAATACGAGGTGTTGTGGACTTTTTTTTTTGATTTCTTATTCTATTGAAAAGAATTCCACACTATTCAAACGACTAATCGAATGTCAGGTATATTTATATGGCATTGTGACTTTTTTATTTCTTTTTTTCAGACTATCTCAACTTATTCAGCGAATCGAGAATCAATTGAAAAAAATGAAATGAAAAATATTTTGGAATGGAAAAATAATATACTGTTTGTCCACGACCATACTAATCGGGTTTCACCCGATCTCGTTCGATCTCGGAAGTTAAGCCAGGTTAAAGGCCTCGTTAGTACTTTGGTGGGTGACTGCTGGGAATACGAGGTGTGTGGACATTTTTTTGATTTTTTTCTATTTGAAACAATTCGATCACTATTGCAAACGATAATGCGAATGTCAGGTGATAATTTATATGGCCATTTGACTTTTTTATTCATTTTTCAGACTATCTCAACTTTGCTCAGCGAATCGATGAAATCATTGAAAAAAATGAAATTGAAATTATTTGAATGGAAAAATAATATAGCTGTTTGTCACGACCATACTAATTAATGGGTTTCACGACGCGATCTCGTTCGATCTGGACGTTAAAGGCAGGGTTAAGCCTCGTATAGACTTGATGGGTGGACCCAATGGGAATAACGAAGGTGTTTGTGGACTTTTTTTTTGATTTCTTTATTCTATTGAAACATCGATCACTATTCAACACGACTAATCGAATGTCAGGTATGATTTATATGGCCATTTGATTTTTTATTTCATTTTTTCAGACTATCTCACTTATGTCGCGAATCGAGAAATCAATTGAAAAAAATGAAATGAAAATATTTGATGGAAAAATAATATAACTGTTTGTCCACTGACCATACTATCTGGGTTCACAAACCGATCGTTCCGAGTCCTCGGAAGTTAAGCAGGCTTAAGGCCCGTTAGTTTACTTGGATGGGTGACCGCCTGGGAATCACGAGTGTTGTGGACTTTTTCTTGATTTCTTTTCTTATTGAAACAATTCGATCACCTATCAAAACGACTAATCGAATGTCAGGTATATTTATAGATGGCCAATTTGACTTTTTTATTTCAATTTTTCAGAACTATCTCAACTTGTCAGCGAATGGATGAAATCAATTGAAAAAAATGAAATTGAAAAATATTTGAATGGAATAATAATATAACTGTTTGTCACGACCATACTATCTGGGTTTCAAACTCGATCTCGGTTTCGATCTCGGAAGTTAAGCAGGTTAAGGCCTCGTTAGTACTATTGGATGGGTGACCGCCTGGAATACGAGGATGTTGTGGACTTTTTTTTTGAATTTCTTTTCATTGAAACATTCGATCACTATTTCAAACGACTAATCGAATGTCAGGTATATTATATGCATTTTGACTTTTTTTATTCATTTTGTTCAGACTATCTCAATTATGTCAGCGATTCGATGAATCAAATTGAAAAAAATGAAATTGAAAAAATCATTGTGAATGGAAAAATAATATACTGTTTGTCACGACCAACTAATTGGGTTCACCGATCTCGTTCGATCTCGAAGTTACCCAGCAGCCGTTAAGGCCTCGTAGGACTCTGATGGGTGACCGCCTGGGAATAACGAGGTGTTGTGGACTTTTTTTTGATTTCTTTTCTAATTGAAACAATTCGATCACTATTCAAGACGACTAATCGAATGTCAGGTTATATATTTTTATATGGCCATTTGACTTTATTTATTTCATTTTCAGACTATCTCAACTTATGTCAGCGAATCGATGAATGCAATTGAAAAAATGAATTGAAAAATATTTGAAAATGGAAAGAATAATATACTGTTTGTCCCTGACATACTAATGTGGGTTCACCCGATCTCGTTCGATCTCGGAAGTTAAGCAGGTTAAGGGGCCTCGTTAGTACTGGATTGGGTGGACTGCTGGGAATACGAGGTGTTTGTGGGACTTTGTTTGATTCTGTTCTTTTCTTTGAAACAATTCGATCATACTATTCAAACGACTAATCGAATGCAGGTATATTTATAATGGCCATTTGACTTTTTTTATTTCATTTTTAGACATCATCGTCAAATATGTCAGCTGATATCGATGAAATCAATTGAAAAAAGAAATGGAAAAATATTTGAATGGAAAAATAATATACTGTTTGTCCCGACCATACTAATCTGGTTCACGCCGATCTCGTTCGATCTCGAAGTTAAGCAGGTTGAGGCCCGTTAGTACTTTGGATGGTGAACCGCCTGGGAATACGAGGTTGTGGACTTTTTTTTTGATTTCTTTTCTAATGAACAATTCGATCACTATTCAAAAACGACTAATCGGATATGTCAGGTATATTTATAATGGCCATTTGACTTTTTTTTATTTTATTTTTCAGACTATCTCAATTAATGTCAGCACCGATGAAATCAATTGGAAAAAAATGAAATTGAAAAATATTGAATGGAAAATAATCTGTTTGTCACGACATCTAATCTCGCTTCACCCGATCTCGTTCGATTCGGAAGTTAAAGAGGTTAAGGCCTCGTTAGTACTTGATGGTGACCGCCTGGGAAACGAGGTGTGTGGACTTTTTTTTGATTTCTTTTCTATTGAAGACATTTCGATCACTATTCACGAACTAATCGATGTCAGGTATATTTATATGGCATTTGAACTTTTTTTATTTCATTTTTTCAGACTATCTCAACTTATGTCAGCGAATCGATGAAATAATTGAAAAATGAAATTGAAACAATATTTGAAATGGAAAAATAATATACTTTGTCAACGACCGATACTACTGGGTTCACCGCGATCTCGTTCGATCTCTGGAGTTAAAGCAAGGTTAAGGCTCGTTAGTACTTGGATGGGTGACCGCGGGAATACGAGGTTTGTGGACTTATTTTTTTTGTTCTTTTCTATGAACAATTCGATACTAATTCAAACGACTATCGATATGTCAGGTATATATATGCCCATTTTGACTTTTTTTATTTCAACATTTTTCAAGACTATCTATCAACTTATGTCAGCGAATCGATAAATCAATTGAAAAAAATGAAATTGAAAATATTTGAGATGGAAAATATATAGTCTGTTTGTCCACGACCATACTAATCTGGGTTCACCCGATCTCTTCGATTCTGGAAGTTAAGCGGTTAAGGCCTGTTAGTACTTGGATGGGTGACTGCCTGGGAAACGAGGTTTGTGGACTTTTTTTTTGATTTCTTTTCTATTGAACAATTCGATCACTATTCAACGACTAATCGAATGTCAGGGGTTAATTTATATGGCCATTTGGACTTTTTTTATCATTTTTTGCAAGACTAATCTCAACTTCTGTCAGCGAACGATGAAATTCAATTGAAAAAATGAAATTGAAAAATATTTGAATGGAAAAATAATATACTGTTGTCCACGACATACTAATCTGGGTTCACCGCCATCTCGTTAAGATCTGTCGAAGTTAAGCAGGTTTAAGGCTCGTTAGTACAATTTGATGGTGACCGCCTGGAATACGAGGTGTTGTGGATTATATTTTTTTGATTTCTTTTTCTGATTGAAACAATTCGATCACTATTCAAACGACTAATCGAATGTCAGGTATATTTATATTGCGCCATTTGACTTTTTTATTTCATTTTTCAGACTATCTCAAACTTAAATGTCAAGCGAAATCGATGAAATCAACTTGAAAAAATAAATTGAAAATATTTGAATGGAAAATAATATACTGTTTGTCCACGACCATACTAATTTGGGTCACCCGATCTCGTTCGAGTCCTCGGATTAAGCAGGTTAGTTGTCGCTCTCGCAGCGTAGTCATGTACTTGATGGTTGACCTGCTGGAAAGGGAGGTGTTGTGGCATTTTTTTTGATTTTCTTTTTCTATTTTGAAACAATTCCTCACTTATTCGAACGAGCAATCGAGTTTCAGGTATATTATTTTTCGCCATCTTGATTATTTTAATTCATTTTTTCAGACAATCTCAACTATGTCAGCGGATCGAGTGAAATCAGTATTGAAGAAAATGAAATTGAAATATTTGAATGGAAAAATAATATACTGTTTGTCCACGGACCATACTAATTGGGTCACCGATCTCGTTGAATTCATCGAAGTTAAGCAGGGCTTAAAGGCCATCGTTAGTACTTGGATGGGTGGACCGCCTGGGAATAACGAGTGTGTTGTGGACTTTTTTTTTTGGATTTGCTTTTCTATTGAACAATTCGATCACCATTCAACGACTAATCGACTGTCAGGCTATATGTTATATGGCCTTGACTTTTTTTATTCATTTTTTCAGAACTATCTCCAACTTATGTCACGATCGATGAAAATCAATTGAAAAAAATGAAATTGAATAATTTGAATGAAGAATAATATACTGTTGTCCACTGGACCATAAGTTCTAATCTGGGTTCACCGCGATCTCGTCGATCTCGGAAGTTAAGCAGGTTTAGGCGCTCGTTAGTTACATGGGATGGGTGACTGCCTGGGAATACGAGTGTGTGTGGACTTTTTTTTTGATTTTCTTTTCTATTGAAACATTCGTCACTTATTCAAACGACTAATCGAATTGTCAGTATATTTAATGGCCATCTTGACTTTTTTATTTCAATTTTTTCAGACTATCCTCAACTATGTCAAGCGAATCGAGAAATCAATTGGAAAAAAATGAAATTGAAAAATAATTGAATGGAATAAAAATAATATACTGTTTGTCCACGACCATATAATCTGGGTTTCACGACCGATCGTGTCGATCTCGGAAGTTAAGCAGGTTAGGCCTCGTTAGTACTTGGATGGTGCGCGCCTGGGAATACGAGGTGTTGTGGACTTTTTTTTTGATTTTTTTTATTGAAACAATTTCCGATACTATTCAAGACGACTAATCGAATGTCAGGTATATTTATATGGCCATTTGACTTGTTTATTTCATTTTTCAGACTATCTCAACTTATGTCAGCGATCGATGAAATCAATGAAAAAAATGAAATTGAAAAATATGAATGGAAAAATAATATACTGTTTTGTCACGACCATAACTATCTGGGTTCACCCGATCTCGTTCGATCTCGGAAGTTAAGCCAGGTTAAAGGCTCGTAGTACTTGGATGGGTGACCGCCTGGGAATTAGAGGTGTTGTGGACTTTTTTTTTGATTTCACTGTCTATTGAAACAGTTTCGATCAACTATCAAACGACTATCGAATGTCAGAGTATAATTATATGGCCATTGACTTTTTTTATTGTCATTTTTTTTTTTCAGACTATCCTCAACTTAATTCGCTGAACGGATGAGAATCAATTGAAAAAAATGAAATTGGAAAAATATTTGAATGGAAAAAATAATATACTGTTTGGTTCCACGACATACTAATCCGGGTTCAACGTCCGATCTCGTTCGTCTCGGAAGTTAAGCAGGTAAGGCCATCGTAGTACTCTGGTATGCAGGTGACCGCTGGGAATACAGGTTGTTGGTTGGACTTTTTTGTTTGGATGTATCGTTTCTATTGGAAACAATTCGCAATCAACTATTCTAAACGACTAATCGAATGTCAGGTATAGTTTATATGGCCATTTAACTTTTTTGATTTCATTTTTTCAACTATCGTCAACTTATGTCAGCGAATCGATGAAAGGTCATTGAGAAAAAATGAAATTGAAAAATAATTTGAATGGAAAATAATATAGCTGTTGTCCAGACCAAACTAATCTGGGTTCACCCGACTCGTCGATCTCGGAAGTTAGCAGGTTAAGGCCTCGTTTAGTATTGGATGGGTGACCACCTGGGAATACGAGGTGTTGTGGACTTTTTTTTTGATTTTTTTCTATTGAAAACATTCGATGCACGGATTCGAAAACGACTAATCGAGCAGGTATATTAGTATGGCCAATCTTGAACGTTTTTTATTTCATTTTTCAGATATCTCGAACTAGCAGCGAGAGTCGCATGAGATCAATTGAAGAAAATGGAAATTGAACATATTTGAATGGAAAAATAATATACTGTTGTCCACGACCAGACTAATACTGGGTTCACCCATCTCGTTCGATCTCGGAGTTAAAGAGGTATGGCCGTCGTAGTACTGGATGGGTAACCGCCTGGGAATACGTGAGGTGTTATGTGGACTTTTTTTTTTTTGATTTCTTCTATTGAAACAATTCGATCACTATTCAAACGATAATCGAAATGTCACGGTATATTTATATGGCCATTTGACTTTTGTTATTTCATTTTTTCCCAGACAGCTCAACTTATTCAAGCAATCGATTGAAATCAATTGAAAAAATGAAATGAAAAAAAAATATTTGATGGAAAAATAATATACTGTTTGTCCAGATAACTACTCTGGTTCACAGCGACTCGTGTCGATCTCGGAAGTTAAGCAGGTTAAGGCTCGTTAGTACTGAGATGGGTGACCAGCCTGGGAATACGAGGTGTTGTGGACTTTTTTTTTTGATTTCCTTTATACTATTGAAACATCGATCCACTATTCAAAACGACTAATCGAATGTCAGGTATATTTATATGGCCATTTGACTTTTTATTTCATTTTTCAGACTATCTCAACTTATGTCAGCGAATCGAATGAATATGAAAAATGAAATTGAAAAATATTTGAATGGAAAAATAATATACTGTTTGTCCACGACCATACTAATTGGGTCACCCGATCCTCGTTCGATCTCGAGTTAGCAGGTTAAGCCTCGTTAGTACTCTTTGGATGGGTGACCGCCTGGGAATACGAGTGTTGTGGCTTTTGTATTTGATTTCTTTTCTATTGAAACAATTCGATCACTATTCAAACGAACTTTAATCGAATGTCAAGGTATATTTTATATGGCATTTGACTTTTTTTATTTCATTTTTTTTCAGACTATCGGTAAACTTATGTCAGCGAATCGATGAATATCATTGAAAAAATGAAATTGAAAAATATTTGATGGAAAATAATATACTGTTTGTCCACGACCATACTATCTGGTTCACCCGATTCGTTCGATCTCGGAAGTTAAGCCAGGTTTAGGCTCCCCGGTAGTACTTGGATGGGTGACGCCTGGGAATACGAGGTGTGTGGACTTTTTTTGATTTCTCTTTTCATATTGAAGACAATGATTCACTATTCAACGACAATCGAATGTCAGGTATATTTATATGGCCATTTGGATTTTATTTCAATTTCTTTTCAAGACATCTCAACTTATCGTGCAGCGAAATCGATGAAATAATTTGAAAAAATGAAATTGAAAAATATTGAATGGATAAAATAATATACTGTTTTCCACGACCATACTAATCTGGGTTCACCCTATTGCAGGAAAGATCTCGTTCGATCTCGGAAGTTAAAGCAGGTTAAGGCCTCGTTAGACTTGGATGGCGTGACTGCCTGGGAATACGAGGTGTTGTGGCTTTTTTCTGATTTTACTTTTCTATGTGGAAACAATTCGATCACTATTCAAAGAATAATCGAATGTCAGGTATATTTATATGGCCATTTGACTTTTTTTATTCATTTTTCAGACTATCCAACTTAATGTCAGCGAACGATGAAACAATTGAAAAAAATGAAATTGAAAAATATTTGAATGGAAAATAAATATACTGTTTGTCCACGACCATACTAATACTGGGTTACCCGATCTCGTTCGATCTCGAAGTAAGCAGGTTAGGCCTCGTATACTTGGATGGTTGCCGCCTGGGAATACGAGGTGTTTGTGGACTTTTTTTTTTGATTTCCTTTTCTTATTGAAACAATTCGATCACTATTCAAACGACTAATATCGAATGTCAGGTAATTTATATGGCCATTTTGACTTTTTTTATTTTCATTTTTTCAGACTATCTCAACTTATGTCAGCGAATCGATGAAATCAATTTGAAAAAAAAATGAATTGAAAAATATTTGAATGAAAAATAATAACTGTTTGTCACGACCGATACTAATCTGGGTTCCCGTCTCGTTCGATCTCGGAAGTTAAGCAGGTTAAGGCCTCGTAGTATTGGATGGGTGACCTGCCTGGGAATACGAGGTGTTGTGACTTTTTGTTTGATTTCTTTTCTATTGAAACATTCGATCACTATTCAGAAGACTAATCGAATGTCAGGTATATTTATGAATGGCCAATTACTTTTTTATTTCATTTTTTCAGACTAATCTCACTTATGTCAGCGAATCGATGAAATCACATTGAAAATGAAATTGGAAAAATATTTGAATGAAAGTAAGTATATCTGTTTGTCAACGACCATACTAAATCTGGGTTCACCGATCTCGTTCGATTCGGAGTTAAGCAGGTTTAGGCCTCGTTAGTACTTGGATGGGTGACCGCCTGGGAATACGAGGTGTTGTGGACTTTTTTTTTGATTTCTTTTCTATTGAAACAATTCGATCACTATTCAAACGACTAATCGAATGTCAGGTATATTTTATATGGCCATTTGACTTTTTTTATTTCATTTTTTCAGACTATCTCAACTTATGTCAGCGAATCGATGAAATCAATTGAAAAAATGAAATTGAAAAATATTTGAATGGAAAATAATATACTGTTTGTCCACGACCATACTAATCTGGGTTCACCCGATCTCGTTCGATCTCGGAAGTTAAGCAGGTTAAGGCCTCGTTAGTACTTGGATGGGTGACCGCCTGGGAATACGAGGTGTTGTGGACTTTTTTTTGATTTCTTTTCTATTGAAACAATTCGATCACTATTCAACGACTAATCGAATGTCAGGTATATTTATATGGCCATTTGACTTTTTTTTATTTCATTTTTTCAGACTATCTCAACTTATGTCAGCGAATCGATGAAATCAATTGAAAAAAATGAAATTGAAAATATTTGAATGGAAATAATATACTGTTTGTCCACGACCATAACTAATCTGGGTTCACCCGATCTCGTTCGATCTCGGAAGTTAAGCAGGTTAAGGCCTCGTTAGTACTTGGATGGGTGACCGCCTGGGAATACGAGGTGTTGTGGACTTTTTTTTTGATTTCTTTTCTATTGAAACAATTCGATCACTATTTCAAACGACTAATCGAATGTCAGGTATATTTATATGGCCATTTGACTTTTTTTATTTCATTTTTTCAGACTATCTCAACTTATGTCAGCGAATCGATGAAATCAATTGAAAAAAATGAAATTGAAAAATATTTGAATGGAAAAATAATATACTGTTTGTCCACGACCATACTAATCTGGGTTCACCCGATCTCGTTCGATCTCGGAAGTTAAGCAGGTTAAGGCCTCGTTAGTACTTGGATGGGTGACCGCCTGGGAATACGAGGTGTTGTGGACTTTTTTTTGATTTCTTTTCTATTGAAACAATTCGATCACTATTCAAACGACTAATCGAATGTCAGGTATATTTATATGGCCATTTGACTTTTTTTATTTCATTTTTTCAGACTATCTCAACTTATGTCAGCGAATCGATGAAATCAATTGAAAAAAATGAAATTGAAAAATATTTGAATGGAAAAATAATATACTGTTTGTCCACGACCATACTAATCTGGGTTCACCCGATCTCGTTCGATCTCGGAAGTTAAGCAGGTTAAGGCCTCGTTAGTACTTGGATGGGTGACCGCCTGGGAATACGAGGTGTTGTGGACTTTTTTTTTGATTTCTTTTCTATTGAAACAATTCGATCACTATTCAAACGACTAATCGAATGTCAGGTATATTTATATGGCCATTTGACTTTTTTTATTTCATTTTTTCAGACTATCTCAACTTATGTCAGCGAATCGATGAAATCAATTGAAAAAAATGAAATTGAAAAATATTTGAATGGAAAAATATATACTGTTTGTCCACGACCATACTAATCTGGTTCACCCGATCTCGTTCGATCTCGGAAGTTAAGCAGGTTAAGGCCTCGTTAGTACTTGGATGGGTGACCGCCTGGGAATACGAGGTGTTGTGGACTTTTTTTTTGATTTCTTTTCTATTGAAACAATTCGATCACTATTCAAACGACTAATCGAATGTCAGGTATATTTATATGGCCATTTGACTTTTTTTATTTCATTTTTTCAGACTATCTCAACTTATGTCAGCGAATCGATGAAATCAATTGAAAAAAATGAAATTGAAAAATATTTGAATGGAAAAATAATATACTGTTTGTCCACGACCATACTAATCTGGGTTCACCCGATCTCGTTCGATCTCGGAAGTTAAGCAGGTTAAGGCCTCGTTAGTACTTGGATGGGTGACCGCCTGGGAATACGAGGTGTTGTGGACTTTTTTTTTGATTTCTTTTCTATTGAAACAATTCGATCACTATTCAAACGACTAATCGAATGTCAGGTATATTTATATGGCCATTTGACTTTTTTTATTTCATTTTTTCAGACTATCTCAACTTATGTCAGCGAATCGATGAAATCAATTGAAAAAAATGAAATTGAAAAATATTTGAATGGAAAAATAATATACTGTTTGTCCACGACCATACTAATCTGGGTTCACCCGATCTCGTTCGATCTCGGAAGTTAAGCAGGTTAAGGCCTCGTTAGTACTTGGATGGGTGACCGCCTGGGAATACGAGGTGTTGTGGACTTTTTTTTTGATTTCTTTTCTATTGAACAATTCGATCACTATTCAAACGACTAATCGAATGTCAGGTATATTTATATGGCCATTTGACTTTTTTATTTCATTTTTTCAGACTATCTCAACTTATGTCAGCGAATCGATGAAATCAATTGAAAAAAATGAAATTGAAAAATATTTGAATGGAAAAATAATATACTGTTTGTCCACGACCATACTAATCTGGGTTCACCCGATCTCGTTCGATCTCGGAAGTTAAGCAGGTTAAGGCCTCGTTAGTACTTGGATGGGTGACCGCCTGGGAATACGAGGTGTTGTGGACTTTTTTTTTGATTTCTTTTCTATTGAAACAATTCGATCACTATTCAAACGACTAATCGAATGTCAGGTATATTTATATGGCCATTTGACTTTTTTTATTTCATTTTTTCAGACTATCTCAACTTATGTCAGCGAATCGATGAAATCAATTGAAAAAAATGAAATTGAAAAATATTTGAATGGAAAAATAATATACTGTTTGTCCACGACCATACTAATCTGGGTTCACCCGATCTCGTTCGATCTCGGAAGTTAAGCAGGTTAAGGCCTCGTTAGTACTTGGATGGGTGACGCCTGGGAATACGAGGTGTTGTGGACTTTTTTTTTGATTTCTTTTCTATTGAAACAATTCGATCACTATTCAAACGACTAATCGAATGTCAGGTATATTTATATGGCCATTTGACTTTTTTATTTCATTTTTTCAGACTATCTCAACTTATGTCAGCGAATCGATGAAATCAATTGAAAAAAATGAAATTGAAAAATATTTGAATGGAAAAATAATATACTGTTTGTCCACGACCATACTAATCTGGGTTCACCCGATCTCGTTCGATCTCGGAAGTTAAGCAGGTTAAGGCCTCGTTAGTACTTGGATGGGTGACCGCCTGGGAATACGAGTGTTGTGGACTTTTTTTTTGATTTCTTTTCTATTGAAACAATTCGATCACTATTCAAACGACTAATCGAATGTCAGGTATATTTATATGGCCATTTGACTTTTTTTATTTCATTTTTTCAGACTATCTCAACTTATGTCAGCGAATCGATGAAATCAATTGAAAAAAATGAAATTGAAAAATATTTGAATGGAAAAATAATATACTGTTTGTCCACGACCATACTAATCTGGGTTCACCCGATCTCGTTCGATCTCGGAAGTTAAGCA
The DNA here is from genome assembly GCA_022537955.1 of Schmidtea mediterranea. Classification (NCBI taxonomy): domain Eukaryota; kingdom Metazoa; phylum Platyhelminthes; order Tricladida; family Dugesiidae; genus Schmidtea; species Schmidtea mediterranea. Next base: position 258,375,576 of record CM039679.1, read on the forward strand.
GGTTAAGGCCTCGTTAGTACTTGGATGGGTGACCGCCTGGGAATACGAGGTGTTGTGGACTTTTTTTTTGATTTCTTTTCTATTGAAACAATTCGATCACTATTCAAACGACTAATCGAATGTCAGGTATATTTATATGGCCATTTGACTTTTTTTATTTCATTTTTTCAGACTATCTCAACTTATGTCAGCGAATCGATGAAATCAATTGAAAAAAATGAAATTGAAAAATATTTGAATGGAAAAATAATATACTGTTTGTCCACGACCATACTAATCTGGGTTCACCCGATCTCGTTCGATCTCGGAAGTTAAGCAGGTTAAGGCCTCGTTAGTACTTGGATGGGTGACCGCCTGGGAATACGAGGTGTTGTGGACTTTTTTTTTGATTTCTTTTCTATTGAAACAATTCGATCACTATTCAAACGACTAATCGAATGTCAGGTATATTTATATGGCCATTTGACTTTTTTTATTTCATTTTTTCAGACTATCTCAACTTATGTCAGCGAATCGATGAAATCAATTGAAAAAAATGAAATTGAAAAATATTTGAATGGAAAAATAATATACTGTTTGTCCACGACCATACTAATCTGGGTTCACCCGATCTCGTTCGATCTCGGAAGTTAAGCAGGTTAAGGCCTCGTTAGTACTTGGATGGGTGACTGCCTGGGAATACGAGGTGTTGTGGACTTTTTTTTTGATTTCTTTTCTATTGAAACAATTCGATCACTATTCAAACGACTAATCGAATGTCAGGTATATTTATATGGCCATTTGACTTTTTTTATTTCATTTTTTCAGACTATCTCAACTTATGTCAGCGAATCGATGAAATCAATTGAAAAAAATGAAATTGAAAAATATTTGAATGGAAAAATAATATACTGTTTGTCCACGACCATACTAATCTGGGTTCACCCGATCTCGTTCGATCTCGGAAGTTAAGCAGGTTAAGGCCTCGTTAGTACTTGGATGGGTGACCGCCTGGGAATACGAGGTGTTGTGGACTTTTTTTTTGATTTCTTTTCTATTGAAACAATTCGATCACTATTCAAACGACTAATCGAATGTCAGGTATATTTATATGGCCATTTGACTTTTTTTATTTCATTTTTTCAGACTATCTCAACTTATGTCAGCGAATCGATGAAATCAATTGAAAAAAATGAAATTGAAAAATATTTGAATGGAAAAATAATATACTGTTTGTCCACGACCATACTAATCTGGGTTCACCCGATCTCGTTCGATCTCGGAAGTTAAGCAGGTTAAGGCCTCGTTAGTACTTGGATGGGTGACCGCCTGGGAATACGAGGTGTTGTGGACTTTTTTTTTGATTTCTTTTCTATTGAAACAATTCGATCACTATTCAAACGACTAATCGAATGTCAGGTATATTTATATGGCCATTTGACTTTTTTTATTTCATTTTTTCAGACTATCTCAACTTATGTCAGCGAATCGATGAAATCAATTGAAAAAAATGAAATTGAAAAATATTTGAATGGAAAAATAATATACTGTTTGTCCACGACCATACTAATCTGGGTTCACCCGATCTCGTTCGATCTCGGAAGTTAAGCAGGTTAAGGCCTCGTTAGTACTTGGATGGGTGACCGCCTGGGAATACGAGGTGTTGTGGACTTTTTTTTTGATTTCTTTTCTATTGAAACAATTCGATCACTATTCAAACGACTAATCGAATGTCAGGTATATTTATATGGCCATTTGACTTTTTTTATTTCATTTTTTCAGACTATCTCAACTTATGTCAGCGAATCGATGAAATCAATTGAAAAAAATGAAATTGAAAAATATTTGAATGGAAAAATAATATACTGTTTGTCCACGACCATACTAATCTGGGTTCACCCGATCTCGTTCGATCTCGGAAGTTAAGCAGGTTAAGGCCTCGTTAGTACTTGGATGGGTGACCGCCTGGGAATACGAGGTGTTGTGGACTTTTTTTTTGATTTCTTTTCTATTGAAACAATTCGATCACTATTCAAACGACTAATCGAATGTCAGGTATATTTATATGGCCATTTGACTTTTTTTATTTCATTTTTCAGACTATCTCAACTTATGTCAGCGAATCGATGAAATCAATTGAAAAAAATGAAATTGAAAAATATTTGAATGGAAAAATAATATACTGTTTGTCCACGACCATACTAATCTGGGTTCACCCGATCTCGTTCGATCTCGGAAGTTAAGCAGGTTAAGGCCTCGTTAGTACTTGGATGGGTGACCGCCTGGGAATACGAGGTGTTGTGGACTTTTTTTTTGATTTCTTTTCTATTGAAACAATTCGATCACTATTCAAACGACTAATCGAATGTCAGGTATATTTATATGGCCATTTGACTTTTTTTATTTCATTTTTTCAGACTATCTCAACTTATGTCAGCGAATCGATGAAATCAATTGAAAAAAATGAAATTGAAAAATATTTGAATGGAAAAATAATATACTGTTTGTCCACGACCATACTAATCTGGGTTCACCCGATCTCGTTCGATCTCGGAAGTTAAGCAGGTTAAGGCCTCGTTAGTACTTGGATGGGTGACCGCCTGGGAATACGAGGTGTTGTGGACTTTTTTTTTGATTTCTTTTCTATTGAAACAATTCGATCACTATTCAAACGACTAATCGAATGTCAGGTATATTTATATGGCCATTTGACTTTTTTTATTTCATTTTTTTCAGACTATCTCAACTTATGTCAGCGAATCGATGAAATCAATTGAAAAAAATGAAATTGAAAAATATTTGAATGGAAAAATAATATACTGTTTGTCCACGACCATACTAATCTGGGTTCACCCGATCTCGTTCGATCTCGGAAGTTAAGCAGGTTAAGGCCTCGTTAGTACTTGGATGGGTGACTGCCTGGGAATACGAGGTGTTGTGGACTTTTTTTTTGATTTCTTTTCTATTGAAACAATTCGATCACTATTCAAACGACTAATCGAATGTCAGGTATATTTATATGGCCATTTGACTTTTTTTATTTCATTTTTTCAGACTATCTCAACTTATGTCAGCGAATCGATGAAATCAATTGAAAAAAATGAAATTGAAAAATATTTGAATGGAAAAATAATATACTGTTTGTCCACGACCATACTAATCTGGGTTCACCCGATCTCGTTCGATCTCGGAAGTTAAGCAGGTTAAGGCCTCGTTAGTACTTGGATGGGTGACCGCCTGGGAATACGAGGTGTTGTGGACTTTTTTTTTGATTTCTTTTCTATTGAAACAATTCGATCACTATTCAAACGACTAATCGAATGTCAGGTATATTTATATGGCCATTTGACTTTTTTTATTTCATTTTTTCAGACTATCTCAACTTATGTCAGCGAATCGATGAAATCAATTGAAAAAAATGAAATTGAAAAATATTTGAATGGAAAAATAATATACTGTTTGTCCACGACCATACTAATCTGGGTTCACCCGATCTCGTTCGATCTCGGAAGTTAAGCAGGTTAAGGCCTCGTTAGTACTTGGATGGGTGACCGCCTGGGAATACGAGGTGTTGTGGACTTTTTTTTTGATTTCTTTTCTATTGAAACAATTCGATCACTATTCAAACGACTAATCGAATGTCAGGTATATTTATATGGCCATTTGACTTTTTTTATTTCATTTTTTCAGACTATCTCAACTTATGTCAGCGAATCGATGAAATCAATTGAAAAAAATGAAATTGAAAAATATTTGAATGGAAAAATAATATACTGTTTGTCCACGACCATACTAATCTGGGTTCACCCGATCTCGTTCGATCTCGGAAGTTAAGCAGGTTAAGGCCTCGTTAGTACTTGGATGGGTGACCGCCTGGGAATACGAGGTGTTGTGGACTTTTTTTTTGATTTCTTTTCTATTGAAACAATTCGATCACTATTCAAACGACTAATCGAATGTCAGGTATATTTATATGGCCATTTGACTTTTTTTATTTCATTTTTTCAGACTATCTCAACTTATGTCAGCGAATCGATGAAATCAATTGAAAAAAATGAAATTGAAAAATATTTGAATGGAAAAATAATATACTGTTTGTCCACGACCATACTAATCTGGGTTCACCCGATCTCGTTCGATCTCGGAAGTTAAGCAGGTTAAGGCCTCGTTAGTACTTGGATGGGTGACCGCCTGGGAATACGAGGTGTTGTGGACTTTTTTTTTGATTTCTTTTCTATTGAAACAATTCGATCACTATTCAAACGACTAATCGAATGTCAGGTATATTTATATGGCCATTTGACTTTTTTTATTTCATTTTTTCAGACTATCTCAACTTATGTCAGCGAATCGATGAAATCAATTGAAAAAAATGAAATTGAAAAATATTTGAATGGAAAAATAATATACTGTTTGTCCACGACCATACTAATCTGGGTTCACCCGATCTCGTTCGATCTCGGAAGTTAAGCAGGTTAAGGCCTCGTTAGTACTTGGATGGGTGACTGCCTGGGAATACGAGGTGTTGTGGACTTTTTTTTTGATTTCTTTTCTATTGAAACAATTCGATCACTATTCAAACGACTAATCGAATGTCAGGTATATTTATATGGCCATTTGACTTTTTTTATTTCATTTTTTCAGACTATCTCAACTTATGTCAGCGAATCGATGAAATCAATTGAAAAAAATGAAATTGAAAATATTTGAATGGAAAAATAATATACTGTTTGTCCACGACCATACTAATCTGGGTTCACCCGATCTCGTTCGATCTCGGAAGTTAAGCAGGTTAAGGCCTCGTTAGTACTTGGATGGGTGACCGCCTGGGAATACGAGGTGTTGTGGACTTTTTTTTTGATTTCTTTTCTATTGAAACAATTCGATCACTATTCAAACGACTAATCGAATGTCAGGTATATTTATATGGCCATTTGACTTTTTTTATTTCATTTTTTCAGACTATCTCAACTTATGTCAGCGAATCGATGAAATCAATTGAAAAAAATGAAATTGAAAAATATTTGAATGGAAAAATAATATACTGTTTGTCCACGACCATACTAATCTGGGTTCACCCGATCTCGTTCGATCTCGGAAGTTAAGCAGGTTAAGGCCTCGTTAGTACTTGGATGGGTGACCGCCTGGGAATACGAGGTGTTGTGGACTTTTTTTTTGATTTCTTTTCTATTGAAACAATTCGATCACTATTCAAACGACTAATCGAATGTCAGGTATATTTATATGGCCATTTGACTTTTTTTATTTCATTTTTTCAGACTATCTCAACTTATGTCAGCGAATCGATGAAATCAATTGAAAAAAATGAAATTGAAAAATATTTGAATGGAAAATAATATACTGTTTGTCCACGACCATACTAATCTGGGTTCACCCGATCTCGTTCGATCTCGGAAGTTAAGCAGGTTAAGGCCTCGTTAGTACTTGGATGGGTGACCGCCTGGGAATACGAGGTGTTGTGGACTTTTTTTTGATTTCTTTTCTATTGAAACAATTCGATCACTATTCAAACGACTAATCGAATGTCAGGTATATTTATATGGCCATTTGACTTTTTTTATTTCATTTTTTCAGACTATCTCAACTTATGTCAGCGAATCGATGAAATCAATTGAAAAAAATGAAATTGAAAAATATTTGAATGGAAAAATAATATACTGTTTGTCCACGACCATACTAATCTGGGTTCACCCGATCTCGTTCGATCTCGGAAGTTAAGCAGGTTAAGGCCTCGTTAGTACTTGGATGGGTGACTGCCTGGGAATACGAGGTGTTGTGGACTTTTTTTTTGATTTCTTTTCTATTGAAACAATTCGATCACTATTCAAACGACTAATCGAATGTCAGGTATATTTATATGGCCATTTGACTTTTTTTATTTCATTTTTTCAGACTATCTCAACTTATGTCAGCGAATCGATGAAATCAATTGAAAAAAATGAAATTGAAAAATATTTGAATGGAAAAATAATATACTGTTTGTCCACGACCATACTAATCTGGGTTCACCCGATCTCGTTCGATCTCGGAAGTTAAGCAGGTTAAGGCCTCGTTAGTACTTGGATGGGTGACCGCCTGGAATACGAGGTGTTGTGGACTTTTTTTTTGATTTCTTTTCTATTGAAACAATTCGATCACTATTCAAACGACTAATCGAATGTCAGGTATATTTATATGGCCATTTGACTTTTTTTATTTCATTTTTTCAGACTATCTCAACTTATGTCAGCGAATCGATGAAATCAATTGAAAAAAATGAAATTGAAAAATATTTGAATGGAAAAATAATATACTGTTTGTCCACGACCATACTAATCTGGGTTCACCCGATCTCGTTCGATCTCGGAAGTTAAGCAGGTTAAGGCCTCGTTAGTACTTGGATGGGTGACCGCCTGGGAATACGAGGTGTTGTGGACTTTTTTTTGATTTCTTTTCTATTGAAACAATTCGATCACTATTCAAACGACTAATCGAATGTCAGGTATATTTATATGGCCATTTGACTTTTTTTATTTCATTTTTTCAGACTATCTCAACTTATGTCAGCGAATCGATGAAATCAATTGAAAAAAATGAAATTGAAAAATATTTGAATGGAAAAATAATATACTGTTTGTCCACGACCATACTAATCTGGGTTCACCCGATCTCGTTCGATCTCGGAAGTTAAGCAGGTTAAGGCCTCGTTAGTACTTGGATGGGTGACCGCCTGGGAATACGAGGTGTTGTGGACTTTTTTTTGATTTCTTTTCTATTGAAACAATTCGATCACTATTCAAACGACTAATCGAATGTCAGGTATATTTATATGGCCATTTGACTTTTTTTATTTCATTTTTTCAGACTATCTCAACTTATGTCAGCGAATCGATGAAATCAATTGAAAAAAATGAAATTGAAAAATATTTGAATGGAAAAATAATATACTGTTTGTCCACGACCATACTAATCTGGGTTCACCCGATCTCGTTCGATCTCGGAAGTTAAGCAGGTTAAGGCCTCGTTAGTACTTGGATGGGTGACCGCCTGGGAATACGAGGTGTTGTGGACTTTTTTTTTGATTTCTTTTCTATTGAAACAATTCGATCACTATTCAAACGACTAATCGAATGTCAGGTATATTTATATGGCCATTTGACTTTTTTTATTTCATTTTTTCAGACTATCTCAACTTATGTCAGCGAATCGATGAAATCAATTGAAAAAAATGAAATTGAAAAATATTTGAATGGAAAAATAATATACTGTTTGTCCACGACCATACTAATCTGGGTTCACCCGATCTCGTTCGATCTCGGAAGTTAAGCAGGTTAAGGCCTCGTTAGTACTTGGATGGGTGACCGCCTGGGAATACGAGGTGTTGTGGACTTTTTTTTTTGATTTCTTTTCTATTGAAACAATTCGATCACTATTCAAACGACTAATCGAATGTCAGGTATATTTATATGGCCATTTGACTTTTTTTATTTCATTTTTTCAGACTATCTCAACTTATGTCAGCGAATCGATGAAATCAATTGAAAAAAATGAAATTGAAAAATATTTGAATGGAAAAATAATATACTGTTTGTCCACGACCATACTAATCTGGGTTCACCCGATCTCGTTCGATCTCGGAAGTTAAGCAGGTTAAGGCCTCGTTAGTACTTGGATGGGTGACCGCCTGGGAATACGAGGTGTTGTGGACTTTTTTTTTGATTTCTTTTCTATTGAAACAATTCGATCACTATTCAAACGACTAATCGAATGTCAGGTATATTTATATGGCCATTTGACTTTTTTTATTTCATTTTTTCAGACTATCTCAACTTATGTCAGCGAATCGATGAAATCAATTGAAAAAAATGAAATTGAAAAATATTTGAATGGAAAAATAATTATACTGTTTGTCCACGACCATACTAATCTGGGTTCACCCGATCTCGTTCGATCTCGGAAGTTAAGCAGGTTAAGGCCTCGTTAGTACTTGGATGGGTGACCGCCTGGGAATACGAGGTGTTGTGGACTTTTTTTTTGATTTCTTTTCTATTGAAACAATTCGATCACTATTCAAACGACTAATCGAATGTCAGGTATATTTATATGGCCATTTGACTTTTTTATTTCATTTTTTCAGACTATCTCAACTTATGTCAGCGAATCGATGAAATCAATTGAAAAAAATGAAATTGAAAAATATTTGAATGGAAAAATAATATACTGTTTGTCCACGACCATACTAATCTGGGTTCACCCGATCTCGTTCGATCTCGGAAGTTAAGCAGGTTAAGGCCTCGTTAGTACTTGGATGGGTGACCGCCTGGGAATACGAGGTGTTGTGGACTTTTTTTTTGATTTCTTTTCTATTGAAACAATTCGATCACTATTCAAACGACTAATCGAATGTCAGGTATATTTATATGGCCATTTGACTTTTTTATTTCATTTTTTCAGACTATCTCAACTTATGTCAGCGAATCGATGAAATCAATTGAAAAAATGAAATTGAAAAATATTTGAATGGAAAAATAATATACTGTTTGTCCACGACCATACTAATCTGGGTTCACCCGATCTCGTTCGATCTCGGAAGTTAAGCAGGTTAAGCCTCGTTAGTACTTGGATGGTGACCGCCTGGAATACGAGGTGTTGTGGACTTTTTTTTTGATTTCTTTTCTATTGAAACAATTCGATCACTATTCAAACGACTAATCGAATGTCAGGTATATTTATATGGCCATTTGACTTTTTTTATTTCATTTTTTCAGACTATCTCAACTTATGTCAGCGAATCGATGAAATCAATTGAAAAAAATGAATTGAAAAATATTTGAATGGAAAAATAATATACTGTTTGTCCACGACCATACTAATCTGGGTTCACCCGATCTCGTTCGATCTCGGAAGTTAAGCAGGTTAAGGCCTCGTTAGTACTTGGATGGGTGACCGCCTGGGAATACGAGGTGTTGTGGACTTTTTTTTTGATTTCTTTTCTATTGAAACAATTCGATCACTATTCAAACGACTAATCGAATGTCAGGTATATTTATATGGCCATTTGACTTTTTTTATTTCATTTTTTCAGACTATCTCAACTTATGTCAGCGAATCGATGAAATCAATTGAAAAAAATGAAATTGAAAAATATTTGAATGGAAAAATAATATACTGTTTGTCCACGACCATACTAATCTGGGTTCACCCGATCTCGTTCGATCTCGGAAGTTAAGCAGGTTAAGGCCTCGTTAGTACTTGGATGGGTGACCGCCTGGGAATACGAGGTGTTGTGGACTTTTTTTTTGATTTCTTTTCTATTGAAACAATTCGATCACTATTCAAACGACTAATCGAATGTCAGGTATATTTATATGGCCATTTGACTTTTTTTATTTCATTTTTTCAGACTATCTCAACTTATGTCAGCGAATCGATGAAATCAATTGAAAAAAATGAAATTGAAAAATATTTGAATGGAAAAATAATATACTGTTTGTCCACGACCATACTAATCTGGGTTCACCCGATCTCGTTCGATCTCGGAAGTTAAGCAGGTTAAGGCCTCGTTAGTACTTGGATGGGTGACTGCCTGGGAATACGAGGTGTTGTGGACTTTTTTTTTGATTTCTTTTCTATTGAAACAATTCGATCACTATTCAAACGACTAATCGAATGTCAGGTATATTTATATGGCCATTTGACTTTTTTTATTTCATTTTTTCAGACTATCTCAACTTATGTCAGCGAATCGATGAAATCAATTGAAAAAAATGAAATTGAAAAATATTTGAAATTTCCTTAATAGATCTCATTTGAGGTGTTGTTGACTTTTTTTTTGATGAAATCCTTGATAATATAATTAATTTAATTAATAAATTGAAAATTGAAAAAACATTTCCTTAACAGATTTCATTTGTGGGGGGTAAATTTGTTAAGATTGATTTAATAAATTATTCTCAGTTTCCTCAATTGGAATCTGAATCCGATATAATATTTAGCCTTGGTTTGTTTAATCTCCTTGGTTTATCTGAATATGATAATATTTTAAATTCCCTTTTATGTCAACCAAAGTTTCCAGAGAAACTGGTTGATATAATTTTTTATTATAAATCCTAAATTTAATAGAAAAGTTTGATACTTCAACATACGGAACTTATGAAAATTTTGTTGAAAACTATATTGTTAATTGTATTTCAATGCAATCAATTCTAGATCTTGATTCTTATGTTTCCTTAAATCTTGATAATATTGAATTGTGGGCCTTAAAAATGATTGAATTGAGTTGTAAAGAAAGACTTTTAAATCTCAAACAATTGAAATTGTCTGGTGAGATTGACAGAATCTACAATATCATTTGTCCTGAAACTATTAATGAAATCAATAATTTTCTTGGGGTGAATAACCAATCTTATACTACTAAATCTGACCAACTGAAATTTCTTACTAGTTTACGTGAAAAATTTTATAACAGAAATTGACAATGATGTAGATGATTTGGTTAAAGTAAAGAGAATGCTTTATTTTATTAATAGGGACAAAAAACGATTTCTAAATAAAGATAATTTTAACTATCGCATACCTTTCAATTGTAGTAAAATCTGTACACTAAAAATGAGTGAATTCATAACTAAGCTCATTCAGTCAAATGAAGTTTTTGAAGAGCGAGAAGCAGTTGTAGACAACAATATAGACGTATTTCCGAATGAAAACTTAACTATTTTAATAGTGGAACTTGTCAATCCCACTCTTGACACAGTTATTGTTGGTCAGATGGATACTTTCCCAACAGACATTGACGAAACTGAGCCACTTACTATAGTTACACCTCTGAAAAAAGTAACATCAAAACAAGCCAAATCCCAAGGCACAAAAATCTTAATGAAGGAAAGTGCCTGCATCAGTTTCAATATCTTTTCCAATCTCTGAAGAGACCGATGCAGGTAGCACTATAATTAATTAGTTTTTTCCTGAACGTGACTCAAAAATCTGGTTTACCGATTATGATATTGACTATTATCTTGAGAGTCACATCGGTAATCCCAACTTTGCACCGGTCAAATGTTTTATCGTCGAAATTTTAAGTTCGAATTGCAAAGACGAAATATTTCCAATGCTAGATAATCTTTTTAAAGAGCAAATAATATTATGCCTTCTTAACATCAATGAATCTCATTGGATCCTTTTTGTTTACTTTAAATTGACTCAAATTTCCTATTTTGTTGACCTAATTCTCCGTAAACGGCATAATCTTATTACTAAGTCAAGTGCACTTAAAATCACGATAGATTTAAATAATCTTTTTGATCTCAAAGCTGCTGTAACCTTTCACCCTCATGATAACCTTGTTTACCAGGATTATATTTATGATTGTGGACCTTACATCTTCGCATGTGCAATGATGATAAGCAAGAATGGCAAACTTTTCCCAACAACATTATTGAAACAATACGTATAAATGTCCATCAATTCCAAACTAGTAAATTTCAGAATCCACCAAAAGTCTCTGGGGGTAGTTTAACGACATTGCCTATTCGGTTGGATATCAATGTCAAAAGATGGATACTTAGTAAAATCGATACATTTTCATTGACTTAAGGGTTATCAAAATATAACGATAAGATTTTGGTTAATTTTAATGATATTATTGAAATCTGAATAAAATATACGATACGTGTTCAGTTCTAAGAAATTGTTCGATTCATGTATTCAAGTATTTATTTGATTTTATTATTATATTTATAATTTAATTAAAAACTAAAATTGATTAGTATTTAAAACATTTATGTTACCCATAACTTATGTTGTTATTGACAATTTTCTGAATAATTTAAATATTTACGATTATTTCCAGGAATGAAGAGAAATTGTACAATTAAAAATTATGAGCTGTTGATAAAATACATTAATTTTCATTCAACAAGTACCTAGAACAATTACCTAACAATCTTAAAATTTTAAAAAATCTAACAAATTTTTTCAATTATTTTACAACTTAGTTAATTTAATTAACTGATAAATACTATTTTCTTTACAATTTGCTACTGTGTTGAAACTTTTTTTTAATTTTTATTCAAAGTACTAACAAATTTTATTAAAGATCTATCAAGACTTGTCAAAATTTATAAAACTTTGGTCATTTTAATAATTATTACTCAATAACTACTATTTTCTTACCAATTTGCTGAAGGTCTTATTTTAAAATTTCTTCAAAGTAATAGCATTATTTACAAATTAATCAGTTTTATTTCAAATTTAACAACTTTCTCACAACTTTAATCAAATTCTAATCCCATGATAATCATAAATTACGTGTATTTTCTTAAAAATTGTCCATAGTTTTTCTTATTTCGGTAAAACAAACACACATATTTCAATAAAAACAGTGTGTATCATAAATTATATACATTTTCTTAACAATCTCAAACTTTACATAAATATTGAACTATTTTTATGATTTAACACATACACATTATTAGCCATAAAATAAATATTTCAAAAATTCTTAAAAAATAACACATATTTTCATTAAAGTTTTACATAAACACTGTAACATATCGATGGTTTAACACACACATTTGAGCCATAATTAGTTTTGATATTTATTTGCACATATTTTCTTAAAAATATAGAATTTTTCTTTAACTTTTTACAAACATTTACAATTGTTCTATCCCTGTCTACTATGAAACACAATCGAACAAACTTTTTCTATTCAATATTAATTTTATATACTTTGTTGAAAATTAATATAAAATAATAATCAAAATAATAATAATAACAACTTGTAACCATAATTTTAGTGATAATAATAATAATAATAATAATAAAAATAATAATAATAATAATAATAATAATAATAATAGAATAAAAATTAAAAAACATTAAAACACTACTTATAAAAAATAAGTAGTATAATAAAATTAAAAATGTTTAAAAATACTATGACCTTGACCTACTTTTAAATGACCTTGAAAAATAATATGACTCATCCAATGACCTTGGAAATAATAATAATAAAATTAAAATTAAAAAATATTAAAACATTACTTATAAAAATAAGTGGTAAATTATATTAACTTGTAACAATAATAGTAAAAATAATAATAATAATAAAATAATAATAATATTGAAAACAATAATTTTGAATGACCTTGACCTAATTTAAAATGACCTTGAAAAAAAATATGAAGACTCATCCAATGACCTTGACAATAATAATAATAATAAAAAATAATAATAATAATTAAAATAAGTAATCATATTAATTAATCATATTATTAATCATATTAATAATAAAAATAATAATATTAATAATAACAATTATAATAATAAAAATATATATATATAATTAAACAATATATAAATAATTAAACAATATTAATAATTAATCAACTTGACATGTGCTGGAGGTGACACATCCCACTACTTACCACATTACCAATTTGTTTTAAATTTAACCTAACTAAAGGCAAATCATTGGCATAATTTGACATGTAAGAACAAAACAGAATTTTGCTTACTAAACTTGAACCACGAATATCATGTGGGCATTCACCAAGATTTACCACACGACTAGGTGATTCTCTAATTTCATTAATTTTATTTCTTAGAATCTTACAAGTAGACAAATAATTATCATTTTCTAAAAGAGTTGTTGGGTTTAAAATGTAATATTCATCAGTGTTGTAGTCAATGATAAAAATAATTTCGCGAAATTTTGGTGCTACAATGGCAAATATAGCTTGTGCTTTGATAATATTATCATAGTTTAAAAAATCATTTAAATAGCGAGTGCAATCATCTATAATTGCAGTGCACATTGCTGAATTTAGGAATATAAAATTGCTGGATAAATTTAAATTTTTAAAATATTTTGTGATAATTTCGTTATTAATTGAAAATTTAATTAAATTTAAATTTTTACAGATATCATTTGTTATTTGTAGTTTAAATTATTTTAAGGTATCATTGATTTTAGTAAAAGAAAGAATATTACTATGACCTTGACCTACTTTTAAATGACCTTGAAAAAATATTATGAGTCATCCAATGACCTTGACAATAATAATAATAAAAATAAGTAATCATACTAATTAATCATATTATTAATCATATTAATAATAAAAATAATAAGAATAATAATAAGAAAAAATAATAATAATAAAAAAAAGTAATCATATTAATTAATCATATTATTAATCATATTAATAATAAAAATAATAATATTAATAATAACATTTATAACAATAATAAAAATAAAAATAATTAAACAATATTAATTAGTAATCATGATAATTAATAATATTAATAATCATATTAATAATAATAATAAAAATTTTTCCTTATAATAAAAGTTTTATGTAGTTGTTTTGTTTTAACTATACATTAATAATAATTGTGAGGAGTTAAAATTAAAATACTAAATTAAATTAGTTCACGATTAAAATGTGTAAAGTTTTAATTGAAACTTAAATTATTTTAAGATATTAAAATTGAAATGATAATTGAAATTTTAAAATAAAATAATTTTTAATAAAATTGAAATTCAAGTATGAATGCAATGATATGTTGATATTTGGTTGAAATTAAAATTTAGAAAATGTCCCAAGAATATTTGTTTATATAATCAGATTTTTATGAAATATAATTTGGATTTAATAGTCTTAGTAATTTATTTTGATGACTGAAGAATTGAATGTTATAGCTTCTAACATGGCGACCACGCCAGGACTTTGATTGAAGAATATGAAGCCGCAGAAGGTAAAACCGTTGAACAGAAATTAAGAGCAGCTTTTCATCGACCAACGTCATTGATTGATGACTTAAGAGAAGCCTTGAACTACGAGCAAGGTAACGATTCAGCGGAAATATTTATAGAGAAAATATCAAAAATGACTAAAAAATTGGCCTCACACACTTGGAATGAGGAAGAAATTCAGAAATGTTTATTGACACATTGTGTAAGAGATAAAGAAGTCAGGAAAGAAATCGAAATGAAAGATCTCAAAACGGCGGAACAAATTAAAGAAACTATAAAGAAGATAGAAAAAGTTAACAAGGTTATTGAACAAGTAAACACGGTGAGATCAATACGACCTACAACTGGGGGAAGAACTTATAGAGATGTAGTACAAGTTGGAGCCACGAAGAGAGAAATCAACGAATGGAAACCAGAGACAAGAGTTAAAGTGATAGAATGCTGGACGTGTCAAAAACCGGGACACAGTAGCAGAGAATGTAATATAAAAAGAAGATTTCAATGTTATGCATGTGGTGTTGAAGGTCACATACGAAGAGAATGCCCAACAATCAAATGTCATAGATGCAATGCACGAGGACACCAAGAAAGAGAGTGCTACACAAATATGGAAAGACGAAATCAAGGAAGAGATCGAGACCAAAGGAAGATGTCAGGAGGAAGAATTCAAAGAAATACCTATCAACAAAGGGAAGATATGTATCAACCAAGGAACGTACATCAAAGACAATGGGGAAACCAACAATATAACAGAAAAGATATTGCAGCTATCGAGTCTGATGATGAGATGATGAATACAAAACAGTCAAGCCAGCCAGACGAGTATAACAGGGAGAATGACCCAAACGAGCACGCTCCGTCAAACGGGACATTGATCGGAGCAATTTACTAAGTAAGATTGATTTCAACCAAAGAATGAATGCTAACGGTATGTGTAATTTAAGTATGGATGATGATTGTATGATTGATAAAGATTGTAGTGTTTTTGAACGTGATATTAATAATAATAGTAGTGTAGAAATTAAAAAGTCGAATGATAAGGAAAGTCAGAAAAAATTTAAAGAGGAGTGTAAAGTAAATGAAGTAGTAAAACACGAGGAAAGAACGATAGAGAAAATTTACAAATTCCTAAAGAAAAATGGAGACGTGTGTATTAATGAAACTGTAGAAGATACTAGAGAGCAGAATATTTTGTCAGTAGAAGAACAAAAAAGTCCAGTAATAACATATAATATAATGCAAGGTAGACCGAGTACAACACTGGATATCCAAGGGCGGAAAGTAGATTGTTTATTGGATACAGGAGCGCGAATTAATGTGATGGCTAAATCTGTAATTGATCGATTAGAAAATATCGAAATATTAGAAACAAGGGAGTCGCTAAGATGTGCAAACAACAGTAGATTAGAAACTATGGGTAAACTAAACATCAATGTTAAATGGGCAGTATGGAAAGAAATGTAACATTCATTATAGTAAAGAATTTAATACCAGAAATTATTGGAGGAGTAGAACTACAAAGGTTATTTGGTATAGAATTGAAATGTATACTAGAAGAACATGAAAAACGTAGTGATTTCATTTGCGAAATAGAAGCTAGATTTGGGCGGATTATAACAGATGAAGAAAGATTACGTCATGCCATCGACGTTTTAAAAGTTACCGGAAATAAGAGACTGCTAGAAATATTTCAGGCAAACAAGAATGTTTTTATGGCAGATAAATGGGACATTGGGTGTACCAATCTGATAAAACATAAGATCATCACGAAAGGAGAGCCAATAATGATTAAACCGAGACGTCAGCCAATAAATTTGGAAGACAAGATTGAGGAAGCAATAAAAAATCTAGAAAACAACGGAATAATTAGGAAGTGCAATTCACCGTGGAACACACCTTTAGTTTGTGTATGGAAGAAAGAGAAAAAAGACATCAGGCTTTGTCTAGACTTCAGACAATTAAACAAGATAACAGAAAGACAAGCATTTCCAATGCCAAATGTAGATGAAATTTTAGACATCCTACACGGATCCAGATATTTTAGCTCAATCGACTTGGGAAATGCTTATTACCAAGTGAAGTTAGATAAAGAATCTCAAGAGAAAACAGCATTCTCAACAAAAGAAGGACAGTTCTGTTTTAACAGGATGCCGTTCGGTATTGCAGCGGCACCAGGAACATTTCAAGAATTAATGACGAAAGTATTGAAAGACTTGTGGAAAGATGGAGTGATGGTATATTTAGACGACATCCTAATATTCACAAAGACAGAAGAAGACCATTATAACATATTTGGAAAAGTCCTAGGGAAGATCGCAACAGCAGGACTAAGATTGAACCCCGAAAAATGTCAAATATTTAGAAAAGAAGTGAAGTTTCTGGGACACATAATAAATAAAGACGGCATACAAACAGATAATACTAAAATAGAAGCAATACAATCATTTCAAAAACCAAAATGTGTGAAGAATCTGAGGAGCTTTCTGGGTATATGTAACTATTATCGACGGTTCATAAAAGACTATGCAAAGAAGGCAAGAGCACTAGAAAGTATATGCGGAAAAAACAATGAGAAAATAAGATGGACAGAGATGTGTGAAAAGGCTTTCGGGGAAATGAAAGAAGCATTGATAACCGCCCCAGTATTGGTATTTCCAGATTTCAGAAAAGAATTTATATTAGACACAGACGCGAGCTTCGATACTATTGGAGCAGTTCTTTCGCAAAAGGATGAAAAAGGACATGAACATGTCATTGCATATGGTTCACATGCGATGAGCAGCCACGAAAAAGGATACTGCATTACCAGAAAAGAATTATTGGCAATATACTATTTTTGTAAACATTTCAACCACTACTTATATGGTAAGAGATTCGTACTGAGAACGGACCATAAAGCTATTACGTTTATGGTAACAACGAAGAAACCAATAACGGCTCAATTCCAGACATGGATCAACTATTTAAGCAGTCTGGATATTAAAATGGAATACAGGAAAGGAACAAGCCATACAAACGCGGATATGCTATCCAGGAAAACATGCGGAACATGTGTACAGTGTATGATGGAACACGAAGACGCAAAAACCGGCAAAATTAAAACCAGAATATTAACAGTAACAGCAGAAGGCGGATATAACAAGTGGCAAAATGACAATATGGAGGTACAAGAAATAAAGAATAAGTTAGAAAATAAAGATTGTAAGTTCATAATGGAAAACAACACGGTACTAACTAAACAAGGTAAAATATGGATACCGTCAGATAATAGACAGAGGATGATAAAAGAAGTACACGTATTGCTGTGCCATGCAGGTGCACAGAAAGTAACAAAATATATCCAGAACAACTGCGACATGGAAAATCTAGCAACGGAAGTAAAAAGGTAATTGAGAACTGCGAAAGATGTCAGAAAATGAAACGATAACAACCAAGACAAAGGAGGAAACTCAAACAATAAAGAGTACAGAACCATTCGAGAAGATATATATGGATATATGTGGGCCATTGAAAGAAACGTTCAACAAAAAGAAATATATTTGCGGAATCATTGACCACTATAGTAAATACATCTCATTAACGGCCATAAACAAGCAAGACGAAAGAACAATTAGTGAGACGTTATTAAATAAATGGATATTAAAGTTTGGAGCGCCAAAAGAACTTCATGTAGATTGTGGGAAGAACTTTGAAGCAAGAAGCATAAAAGAACTAGCAAAGACAGCTGGCATTGAATTAATTTTCTCAAGCCCATATCACCATAACACGAATGCTATTATTGAAAGACAATTCAGAACAATCAGAGAGTATATTAACGCGTCATTGAATGAAGGAGGAAGGAAAAACTGGGCTGATATAGTGCCAGAAATAGAATATACGTTAAATGCAACAGTTCAAAAAACAACGGGAGTAAGCCCAGCAGAGATTATATTTGGGAGGAAGATCGACAGAATGAAATGGTACTCGAATAAAGAAATAAATAGAGAAGATATGGAAAAGAGAATAGAGGATAAAACACTAAAACCAAAAATAAGCAAAACAGTGAGAAATTTTGAAATGGAAGATGTGGTCTTGATCAAACAAGAAATTCGAAATAAAGACGATGCAAGGTGGGAAGGGCCGTACAAAGTGATAAAGAAAATACATGAACGGAGCTACTTACTTAAGGATCAAAATGGGAAGATGGTAGTCAGAAATGTTGAGAAGATCAAACATTTTAAAAAAGGGGGATGTGAGGAGTTAAAATTAAAATACTAAATTAAATTAGTTCACGATTAAAATGTGTAAAGTTTTAATTGAAACTTAAATTATTTTAAGATATTAAAATTGAAATGATAATTGAAATTTTAAAATAAAATAATTTTTAATAAAATTGAAATTCAAGTATGAATGCAATGATATGTTGATATTTGGTTGAAATTAAAATTTAGAAAATGTCCCAAGAATATTTGTTTATATAATCAGATTTTTATGAAATATAATTTGGATTTAATAGTCTTAGTAATTTATTTTGATGACTGAAGAATTGAATGTTATAGCTTCTAACAATAATAATAATAATAATAAAAATAATAATAATAATAATAAAATTATAATAATAATAATAAGTAATAATAATAAGTAATAATAATCATATTAAAATCATATTAAAAATTATATTAATAATAAAGATAAGTAATAATAATAATAATAATAATAATGATCATATTAATTATAAAAATAAGTAATAATAATAATAATAATAATAATAATAATAATAATAATTATAATAATAATAATAATCATATTAATTATATTAACAATAATGATATTAATAATAATATAAAATAAATACTTAAATAAAAAAAATAATAAAAAATTATTTAATTCACTTTATTCAAACAAACAATTTAATAATAATAAATTTTAAAAATAAATAAAATAATTGACTGTATTAAAACAATTAATTAAATTTAATAATAATAATTTAATTAAATATTAAATAAATAATATTATTGGCTTGATTAAAACAACTAATTAAAGTATATAAAATAAAAATAAAAAATAAATAAATAATATTATTGACTTGATTAAATCAAATTATTAAAGTATAGAAATCAAAAATTAAAAAATTAATAAAATATCGATATGAGTCATGGTCTTTGTTTAAATGACCTTGAAAAATATGATGAGTCACCCATTGACCTTGAATATGTCATGGTCTTTGTTTCAATGACCTTGAATGAGTCATTGCCTTGGACTTAGAAAAATTTTCTCTCAGCAGGGGGGAGGGGGTGTGCTGGAGGTGACATGTGCTGAAGGTGACACATCCTACCAATAGCTAGTGGGAAAAAAAATTGAAATTCTTGGAAAATAATATTGGTGAATTCCATCATCTTTTTAATTAATTTATTAATTAGGCTGATAATTTAGGTTGACAACACAAGTCCTGGTGTTGATGGTATAAAATATCGAGACCTGGTGATGCTTGATCCCGAGGTTAAACTACTAAATATAAAAAGAACTCTCCACTTGCTATTGCTTGGTTTGACATTAAGGATGCTTTTAGGGGTGTTCCTCATGCCTATATGTGGTCTTTACTTCGATTTGTTGGGGTTGATGAGGAATTTGTGACCATTCTTGAGATGATGTATTCCGATACAAGTACTTTCTATAGTTGTGGCCCTATCTTGACTCCAAATATTGCAATCCACAAGGTGTTAAGCAAGGATGTATTATCTCTATGATATTGTTTGCTTTAGCAATTAATCAATTTTGAAGCGATATATCGATCTAATTGTGAACCATTTATGATTGGTGAATCTGCAGTTAAAATTCTTGCATACGCTGATGACATTGCTCTTGTATCAAAGTCTGCTTACGACTTACAGAGAGTAACAAACATTGCTGTTGCAATCATATCTGAAATTGGCTTTGAATACCGTCCTGAAAAATGTGGTTATATCGAACTTCCTCTTATCGAAACAGTAAGTCAAATTTCTATAAATGACATTAAAATTAAAAAATTAGCTTCAAGTGAATTCTACCAATATCTTGGAGTGCCTGTGGACGAAGAAACCGATCAGAGTCCATATGACATTCTTAAGAAAGTTATTTCTGATACTAGGAAAATTACTGACTCTGACTTGCTTGGATGGCAAAAACTAAAAGCGTACAAAATCTTTTTACATTCTCGTCTAGTATTTCCTTTTAGAACACGAGAGATTAAAACAAGTGTATTAGCAAAATCCAATGTCAAAAATAATCGAGCGGTCACCTGGTAACAGTGGATAAAGGTCAGTTAATTGGTAGTAACAGTGTGGACAGAGATCAGATATTACACAATATTACGTAAGTCTAAAGGTGGTTATATCTAACTGGCTCACATCCTACTACTCGTCTCCGTGATTCTCTTGTTTGATTCCTCGATCCATTTTCTAAAAATGGTTTCATTCTTTGTGATTCTTCTTAGAGAACTCCGTCTAGTTTATTTTTGGAATTCAAGCGTTTGGATCCTATTATCGCGTTCCTAAAATGTTAGATTTTGTTCTTCGACCAGTTTCTATTGTTCCCAGTATCTCAGCTCTCTTTTGACTTTTTCACATTGTCTTTTCCACATTTTTGCTTCTTATTTAATCCATCTTTCTTTATCTTCTGCTGTTATTTGTTGTTCTTGTCGTTGCTCAATTGTGCTTTCTTGTTCTATTTGCATTTCTTTTATTCTAGTCTGTATGAATACAATTTCATGATCTCGTTTCTGGATTTGCTACCATTGCAAGTTTTTAATGTTCTATGCTTCACTTTCCGTTTCTTTGATTGTTCCTTTAGCTGTATTATCATCCTCTCTTGTCTGTCATCTTTGGGTTCTCTGATTTCTCTTGTTGGTTTAAGTCCTTGATTCCTTAGTTCACTGATTACTATTTTTCGTTTTCCCCATTTTCATTTGTAGGTTCTTGTTCGATCCTATTCCTCGGTTATTTGTTGTGAGTAATGTCTTGCGTGTGCTTCCCATCTGTGTCTTGCTGCTTCCTTGTCTTCTTCGTATTTTGTTGTCCAATATAACGCTTAATGTTTTGCCCATTATTTTACTCGTTCTGTGCTTATTCCCTTTATTACTTCTTCCGAGTGTTTGAATTTTAACTGTTCTAATTCTTCGTGTGTTTAACAGAATGCTGTGCAAATTTCTTCTCCTTCATTATGTACTTTTATTTCTGTAGCTTTTATTATTTCTTGTAGTTTTTCTATCTTGTTTTATTGATCCTATTTGGTTTGTTCTAAGGCCTATATTTCTTTTCTTTGGTTCAAAATTATTGTGTGGGTTTGAAGGAACCCTTTCATTAATTCTTCCTCTTTTTTTCTGTAAAATATTTCCTTTCCGTCTTGGTAGATTATTTGTAGTTCTAATTGTACTTCCGACTTTTCTCTCATCATCTTTGTCTTTATTGATTTTTTAATTAACTATTCTTCGTCGTCTAGTATCATCTGTTTTAGTCGTATTGTCTTTTGTCGCCATTGCTTTGCTTCCTCTTAAGCTTCTTTTAGTTGCTCTTGTTGGCAACTTAATGTCACTTTATGGTTTTCGTTTTCTGTTTCAATTTCCTCTGTTGATTGTTTTTGGGTATCGACTTGGTTCATTTTTGCTCTAAATATCATGCATCAACATTATTTACTCTTACTTCTTTTTTATTCATATTTTGGTTTTCTAATTTTTAGTATAGAAGTTTTCTTTATATACGTTATCTCTTTAATTACATTTTTACTACTTTTCCTACTATTTACATACTTTATACATTGGCCTGATTCTCCTTATTGATGAGCAAAACGGAATCCTTTGATCCACTTGCTGATTGGTTTTCTACATACTGGGCATATATTTACTTTCAACCCATATGGTTTGCATGTAATCATTTGTCCACATGATATATATATTATTTATACGTGCTTTTACCAACCTTTATCATGGATTTTTCAGGTTCGTCAATTGGTTTTTCTTTAAATCACTTAACCACTCGTATTAGTGCTTGTGTCATATCAGTTCATTCCAACTTATTAATTCGTCTTTCGTTGATTATTTTCCTCATCGTGTTGGTTTTATGCTTGATAATAACATGAAAGTTCAGGTTCTTTATTGGTCAAGAATATCCTCTACTTGTTGATTTGAGGTTGCGACTTCTACACCTCTTTGTTCCTTTTCCTCTTTGTACAAACAATTTCTTTTGTGTTTCAATTTGGGACATTCTGGTCTGGTATCGCTTGTTGATTCTTACATCTTTCCCATATTATTCCTTATTTTTGACGAGCAAATTCTGCTACTCTTGATTTTCCTTCAAAGGTTTTTATTCTCTCTTTGAATGTTCTTTGTATAGTTTCTCCTTTCCATGTTAGTTCGGTTGGGTCTTCGAAATTCCTGGTTATAGTTAACTTCTTTTCTCTCTTTTTCGTATTCGCCTACTTCTAATTTTTGTATTCCTTCGAGTTTGTCTTTCGCTTGATTCCTACGTCGATATTTAGTATAAAAGGACACATTGAGAATTTTTCCTGATGTTCTCGTTTTGCATCTCTTCTTTCTTCCATTGTGTGAGTTTCCCTTTGAAAAAGATGCATGTGACTTCATCTGGTATCTCCTGGGTGTTTGTGAAATAAAATCCTTGTATTGTTATTTCTTTGCTTTGTTAATCAGTAAATATCTTGTTATCTTTGAATGTTGAATATCTCTGTTCTTCCTTTTCAACTTCTTGTTTTTTACTTTCAATTGAAAGTATATCTTTTTCGTGGTTTGTTGGGGTTCTTCTATTGGGTTGCGGTTCGTAAAATATATAACTGCTACTCTCAGTGTATTTATTCTTTCTTCTCCCTTCGGCTTTCTCCAGATTTTTGACCAAAGTGATTCTGGTCCGTCTCTTATTATTACTATACTTTTTCAACGTTCTCGTTGGTTTCGTTTGCATATAATAATAAGTATTGTCATCTTTTAGTGATTTTTAGTTTTTGTGATTTTTATGTTATTTTGTATTTTATAGCCATTATTGTTTTTTTATTTACAACTCCTTTCTCTTTATTCATAACGTCTTTGCTGGTTTCTCCATTTCTATTTTTATATACAAATTATCGTCGCGTAGAAATCCATCCTCTCTCAATCGTCTGTGTGAATAGAAAAATGGTGTATCTACTGCAATGTTCATGGTTGTTTCCTGCTCTTATTGGGTTGTGAAATTCTTCCCGTTCTAACATCTTGAACGTGACGTTTTGCTTAAATGGCCATGTCAGTAATTCATCGTACTCTTCTCGTCCTACTCTGAAGAAAACACTTATGTGGGTGCATAATGCATTTCCATCTCCCTTTGGATAAATACTGATGCCTATCTTCTATCCATTTTTCCAACTATGTATTGGTGTACTATCTATCACTTTCACAGTTTCGTCCTTTGCTTGTTGTAATTTCTCTGCGAATCAGGTTATTCTCCATATAAAGGGTGTTGTGGATAGTTTTCTGGATACTGGGCTGATTGTTTCTAGGTCTAATAGGCTTATGATAATTTTTTGGTTTCTCACTTCCATTTCCTTGATTTTCTTGGGTGCGTGTTCCTTGGGTTTTTCGAAATTCTCCCTCGATTCTATTTTTTCTCGTATCATTGTCTTTTGCAAATCCATTTCTGTACGTAATTTTTTCACTTCCCATGCTATAATCCCTATAGCTCTCATTATGGTTACTGTGTTTTCGACACTATTCACTACCATATGTTTCTGCATCTCCGCGATTGGTAGTCGTTCTTGACAATTGAATAGTTCTAAGGGACATTTGATGGGTCTGTTTGTGCATTCTTTCCAATGTGCTTTCAGTTTGACTCTCCCTTTCTTGTTGCAATTGTTGATGCATATTCTTTCATAAGAATCGCAATTTGTTCTTCTCTTGGGTTTTGATGTTCGTAGTTTATTACTATACACTTGTTAATGGTTCCGCAGAATTCACATTTTCGTCTCTCATGGTGCATAATTTCTAGTGTTCTTTTCCATAATTTTTGTGATTTTGGTTTGGCACTTCTCGCAGGGTATCTCGTAGTATTCGCATTCCTTTTCATAGGTTTCTGCCTCTTTCATGCGTCCTTTCCATCCGCATTCCATGATTCGGCATTGAACTGTTATGTTGGTTATTTCTTTGTTTGTGGCCTTATATATAGTTGAGGGATCGTCTTCTCCTTCGAATACCTCTTCACAACCAGGGCATATTACTATTTGGTTTTGTTATTCTGGGTTTCCTCTTACATCTCCCAGTTGTTCTCACACTTTATATTATTATTAACATTACTATTGTGAATACGATTCATCCTGTGAGTCCTACCATTTTTATGGCTATTAGCGTTTCATCCCTCATCTTCACGGTGGTTAGTTGTATTGAGGTTATTGTCGTAGTTGTCTTATTTTTTGGCACTAGAATTGCTTTTAGTCGTTGGGCTTCTTCTTCTGATAAGTGTTGGCTTCTGGTGTTCTTTTCTCTTTCTTCTATTGTTTCGAGAATATTTTATATTTTTCTGTTCAGTTTTATTCTTCTAGGTGACCTAGGTATCATTTTACATATAGCTTGGCTTCCTTTGTATGCACATACCTGATATATCCTCTCCTTGGTATTGGTTGGGATTCAGAGTTTCTTTTATTTCACGATTACTACCATTCTACATTTTGTTTTCATTTCTCCAAGCGTTTTTGCTTATACATATCTCCGTAATTAATGTCCCTGCCAAGTTCCTAACGATTATTTCTTCTTCTTCTTCTTCTTGTGGGTTGACCTTCACTTCTATTACCACTCTCTTCCTATAGTCTTGTATTTGTGTTAGTCAGTGGTTTATCTTTGGTGTTGGAGTTTCTGTTGGTTTCGTTTGTTGTTGTTTCTGTGAGTATGCTCATTTTGTTTCTAACTTTATTCGCTTGTTTACTGTCGCTTTTTCCATTGTTGTTTCTTGATGTTACTTTATTTCCTTGTTTAATGTGCTATCTTTGTTATTGCGCATGTTATTTCCTTGCCGCTTTTTGCACATACATTGTATTTTACATCTTTTTTATTCCGTTTCATTGGCAGCGTTTTTTATTTTCTGTTTTGGTTTTTTCACAATTTATTCTGTGATCCCCGTTATCTTTTGGGTTACCTTTCTTTTGTTTGCTTTCTTCGCGTGATTGAAACATTTCTCATTCCAAGCCGCTTATTTCGCTTTTGTGTTCGTCTGTCTGTTCGTCTTGTAGTTTTCTTAGCATATTAATGTGTGGTTGTTTTTTATTCCGGTTCACCTGTTTGTTCCTTTGTTTGGAGCCATCTTTCATGTATCTTGTTTTTAATTTGTTCCTCATTCAGAGTCGGCTCTTCTTTTCCTATTCTTGTTTCTATTTTTTGCTAGTAGTCCCCTCTGGATTCGATTTTTTACTATTATTGGTTCCAATTATCTTACTCCTTGTTGTACCTTTTTTAGTAAAATTTTCTTTTGTACTAGTGTCGTCTAACTTAAATTTTCTGTTGTAATTGATTCTAATTGTCGCATTTCGTGAGATTCAAGCTTTTCCATATT
This sequence comes from Schmidtea mediterranea, assembly GCA_022537955.1. Lineage (NCBI taxonomy): Eukaryota > Metazoa > Platyhelminthes > Tricladida > Dugesiidae > Schmidtea > Schmidtea mediterranea. The sequence continues at coordinate 258,401,844 of CM039679.1, forward strand.
GTTATTACTTGTCCCTGGTTGGTTTTTCTTGATTGTTTCTTTCAAATTTTCATTTTGATTTTGTCTTAACTGTTTCTCTTCTTCCGCAAATTCTCTTATTGTCTCTATTTTGTCTATTTTGTTTAGTTCTACTATGCTTACTATGTCCCTATCTGTTTTTATATATTCCCTATCGTTCTCAACACATTGCTTGGCAGTGTGTGTTTTTTCATGGATTTTTATTCTCATCATGTTGATTCTTCGTGTGGTTTGTTCTCTATCCTTCCATCTTTTTTGGATTTCTTGAGATTCTTTTACCTGAAATCTCTGCCATTTTGCTTGTTTTTATTCTTGGAAAGTAGATAGTTAGGAGGACACAGCACCATGCCCCTCCCCCTTTGGTAACAGATAAATTTCATAATTAGCTAATTAATCTCTGATTATCTTGATTACATAATTACGCAATCAAGATAATATAATTTGAAAGTAAAGTTTTTATAGTAAAATTTTAAAGTAAATTTTTAAAGTAAAATTTTTCAAAGCAATTTAAAGTTAACAAAATAAAATGAAATTTTCAAAATAGTAATAATAATAATAATAATAATAATAAAGTATTTCAACAACATTAATTCAACTAATTAAATACTTAATAAAAAATTGATTCTCAACAAATAAACACATAAAAATAAATGCATAAACATAAGCACGTAAAAGGATCAAATTAAAAATTTATTTAATTTATATCGTTACAAATCATCTTATAATATTAGGTAGATGTGTCCCACCTGGCGCACTTTTTATTACCCCCCCCCCATAACAAAAAAAATAAATCAAACTAAAATATAATGTAAACACAAAAAATTACAAAAATAATGAATAAGAACAAGAAAGTATATAGGTATACATTTATTAATTCAGTGAACAGTTGTCTGAGCTGTGTTATGATCTGTTTGATAGGCTGTTGGATGTGCTGTTGGATAATCATGTGGAAAATTATTATCTTTAATCATTTCCAGTCTCAATCGTATAATGACGTATGTCAGACTTACATTCTTTTTTACCCAAACCATTTTATCCTCTTCGTTTGTTAGTGCAACCTTACTATTTTAAAAACTCAAAAGTTGATGATTTTTGTTCCTATTTTAAATTGAGGTACAGAAAAGGTAGAAGAGTTTTACTCATAACACTCCTTATAAAATTTATGTGTTAGCTTAGTATCCTCTAATGTCACTCCCTTAGCTTTTAGACAAGATGATTTACCTAACAAGCTGTAACATTTAAGTCTAAGGACTACCCGTTCGTCATACCCTTCTCCCTTGCTTTCATCCTTGAATTTACCTATGACCGAATCGAGGTTTTTAGAGTAAAGTCGGTGATTAGACAGATAATTAGATGTATCCAAAAGGTTATCCTTAAACATTTCAGACAAAAGAATATCTAGTTTACACTTTTTAATCTCCAAGAAGAAAGAGTCAATATATCCAGCAACAATATTAATTGATGTTGATATTTTTCCAAGTCCTTATACTGAAGCTCATACCTTCTAAGTTTCGACAAGTCAAGCACCGATTGTCCCATATAACCTGGTCGATTTACACATACCGAGTCAGGATTTAACAAAGAAGCAATTAAATCATCAGCAATTTTGATAATTCTTTGAAAAGTTGGTTTAGAAGCATATGTAATCATCTTCTTTACAGTATTACATAATCTTAAATTTATTCTTTTTTCAAGTTTTTGACGGTTTTACCAAACAAACTATTATTTAGGAGCTTATAATAAATTTTATCTAGCGTGTTTGTACTTTTTGCTCTTAACTCTGTATTGATATCAATGTAGTTTTAAAAAATAGGAGATTGTTTGAATCTTACAGCTCTATTCACATGAGTAACCTTAACACCAAGAGACAAGTATAATTTTAGTAAATCCCAATAAATCACATAATTCGTTTTTGGGTAATGAATCAATAACAGTTTTTCAACCTTAGTTTCCACAGCTTTAATTTTCTCAACAGCAATAGGAATGTTGTCTAACTTATCGTGAAGATCAGAAGGAATTTCAAGATCTACTTCAAGAGTATACCCATACGACAAAGATTCAAGATTTAAAGAAAAACAATTAGACAATATAGAATGAAAACCATGCAGTATCCAACTGAATTCGCCACAAGGTAAAGGTTGACTTAAAATCAAGCCGTATAAATTAATAATATCAATATAAAGCAACTAAGTGATTTCATCAGATTTTACAAAGTGTTTATTACCAAAAGTAAGACCTTTACAAATATCACCTTCATATAAATTATAAATTTCCATGTCTTGCAATAGTTCAATGGGTTTATCTAAAGTTATAAACTCAGAACTCTAAGACATTTTCGGAATACCAAAATAATTCAAAGGCTCTAAATTATTATGAGCTATAGATTTCACCCGAAATTGTTGGAAAAAGTCAGCTAAAAGAAAGCAATCGAGTTTCAAGTATATCATCATATATATAGTCAAGTAAATTTACCATTTAGTTTCAGTCCAAATTATTTGACCTTTCTCACATTCAACTTCACTCACTCCTTCGCAGATTGGAGGCAGTTCATAAGTATTTTCAAGGACCTCTAAACTAGTGGCAAGGTTGTACGGAAAAATACCTTTGTCATTAACAATGGTACCAGTAAAAACAGGGTTTGTTAAAGGTAAACTAGTCAAAGTTTTTACAGCCTTATATAATGAGTCATTAACAAACTGGTAAGAGTCGATAAAACGCATTATTAGCTTACCAACATATACCATAAGAGATAATAATTTTTCACTACTAATTGGAATACATGATAATTTTCAATTGGGAAATTGATTTATTCCATACTTAAGGATATGATGTAAGTCGTACTCACGTAAATTATGAAAAACTACAGGTAATAGTTCTTTGATGGTCCTAATAACATTACAACTTTTACATGCTGGACCAATATATTTTCCTGCAAAATGGTCATGGTCTCTAGCTTATCTATTATGTTTTTATTACACAATAAATAATATTCACAATTATCAAATGAATATTCTACGTCAAAAGTAAATGGTAACATTAGCTTTTTCCTCTTTTCTTTATTATATGGTAGCACAATATTTGTTACTATATCTGAGACCTTCTTCAAAAATTCATAAACACAGTTTTGACCAATGAAATGATGGTAACTTGTCATTCTAGTGAAGTTGTTGATTAATAAGAGTCCAGCAGAAATTGGCAAATGTTTTTGAAAATAAATGTCATCTTTTGGTAAAATAGATTCAAAATCTGCATAGATAAAGAAAGGTGGTGTTATCGTTTTTGACCAGTTTTTGAACTTCAAATATTTATCATTATCTTTTGGTAATGTATATAGCGTAGAACCCAAATGAATTTTCTTACATAAATCTTGGTGTTTTTCAAAGGATTTCGGTTTAGGAAACCCATTTAAACAATTTTCACACTACTTGCAACGAATTCGAACATTATAATCATTGTTGTTATGACAATTCATCAAGGATTGTAAATTAGTTACTGCAGTATTGTGATAGTTTTCACCCTTCTTTATCAATAATAACTAAATCGGTGAATTATATTTAAATATGGACGCTTCATTACAAGTTCTTCTTAATCCTCAAAATTTTCGTTATTATAAATCATTAGATTAATTGCTAAACCAGGATTTTTCTTCTCAAAAATTGGAATATCACACAATTTCATTGGCATATCGTTCCGATCGTATACCAAGTCATTCATATACGGTAAATATTTTGTTGGTCTATCTCTGTTTCTTGATTTTATCAGATTTCAATACAGCCAAAACACTATATATGAAACATAAATTATCAGTAATTTGTACGTTAACTATTTCCTTTTACCTAGTAGAGCTTTAGGTGTTGAAATATAACTATGTCCAGATAACCTAGATATATTCGAAACTTTGGTTACCTTGAAATTTACTTCTATTATTTGGTTTATTTTCCAACTACTTCTTAATTCTGTTAGTTCAACAATCTTTTCATTTATCTTTTTTATACCCTCATCAAGAAAAGTTGTAGTCACTGAAGCAGCGCGATTTGATATACTAACTACTTTGAGTTCCCCATCTTTTTCAAATTCTACTTGGACTCCAAATTGAACTTTTGAATGTATCATTTCATTTTATGTAATTTTTAATTTTTTCAAAAGAGAAGATGGAAGAACTATTTCCTTAACATTATATCTTCCGATGTTCACTTTTATAATTTGATGTGAGCTTAGTAAATAATATTTAATTTCTGGTTCAATAATAATGTCACTTAACCCTAGTCCAATTTGTAAATCATCTTTAATAAATATTATTTCAAGTATTTCAGATTTTATTGTGGTTTTTCGTTTCAAAATGCGTTTAAACAATGATTTTATCCGTATACAATCATGACTTGTAGATTGGCAATACTTCGGATAAAGATTACCTGAAACATGAAAAAGTTAAATAATTCTGATTGTAATAACTAAAAACTCACATTTAACATTCAAAGTAGAGGTATTTTCAAGTTCGTCATAATATATTCTATCATCCATATTTTCAATGTTAATATTTAAATCATCTAAATTAAAAATAATTAATAATTTAAATAAAAGTAAAAAATTACCATTTTTATATTCATTTCTTTCATTACTCGATCTTGAATCTTGAATATTAAAAGTATCTAACAGTTAATAACTTAAAAATCATTAAAAGATTACTTTAATCATATTTATCAATATGCAAAATGTCTTGAAGTGTTGTCTTCTTTGCCAAAAATAAAAAACGGTTAATAGTTAATTATATTATACATACACTTACTTTTGACAACTATACTACTTTTCGATTCTCCGAATTGTCTGAGTTGATGCCCGTGTTGTTGTAAAAATATTGACCATCTACCAGATGTTATTGTGAGACATTCTGGACACACATAACCAGGGAAACCAACATATATATCTTGAAATATGATGATATAACAAGCTCACAGTAGTGAACATCTTTGTGACTGATAGCTACAAAAAATTTACATGTATTGCAATAATTCACTAACAAAATAGTAAATTAAATATACATAAAAAAGTAAACTTACTTACGATAATATTTTAATAATAATTTAAATAATAATTAGTTGTTTATACTTCAAAATCATTCGTTTATACTAATTAAAATCGATTGTTTATACTAAAAATTACATCCAAATTGAAATTTTTAATCAACTTAAATTGAATAAATTATAAATATGAAAATCAAATTTAATAACAAAGGAGTAGTGACATATGAGGACTATGCCCCGTGGATATTTGGCTTGAAAAAAAACCGAGACTCCCCCCTAAATTTTTTTCAGGGGAGGGGGGTTTAAATTTTTTTAACTATTTGCTTTAATGAATGAGAAATATTTTTTTTAATTAATTGTTTTAATGAACGAACATTTTTTTTATTATTTGTTTAAATGTTCAAATTTTAAATTAAAATTTTTTTTTAAATTCATGATAAAAAAGTCGATTAAAAAGCCTTAAAAAAACTGGCTTAAATCGCCTATGATTGGTCGCACTGAGGAGTATTTTCGAATAAAAATATCGAATAAAAAGCCTAAATATTTTTTCATACTTAAAAACCATAGAAATAAAATTGGATTAAATCGCCTGTCGACTAAAAATCATGAATTTTTTTTTATTTTTATTTACTTTAATTATTTTTTTAAGCCAATAATATTATTTATTTATATTTTAATTATATTATTATTAATTTTAATCAAGTCAATTATTTTTTTGATTTTTAAATTATATTATTATTAAATTGTTTGTTTTAATGAAGTGAATTAAATAATTATTTTTTATTTTCATTTAGTCATTTATTTAATATTATTATTTTTATTAATTTAATTATTTATTTTATATTATTATTATTTTATTTTATTATTATTAACATATTTTTTATTTTTATTTTTAAAATTTAATTCCAAGTCTAAGAATAATTTTTCAATGTAAAAAAAGATAAATCATCGATAAATTTTGAATTGTAAAAATAACAAACTTTCAATCCACACAAATATTTTTATTGACAATAAAGATTAAATAAAAAAGATTAATTTTTATTTCAAATCAAAAATATCCGAGTAATATGCTTTATGCATTTGACCAACAATATATGGATTGTTTGGTCACGTTTGAAATCGTGGCAACTTGGATATCCATTTGAACATGTTACTCTCATACTATCTTTACAAACAATGCAATTTGCAACACATCGGTCACCATATCCCTGAATGTTGTCATAGTGAATTTCGAAAAGTTCTTCAATGTTAATCCCTGTGAAATGGTAAATTTTTGTTGCAAGAAACTCTGGTGCGCAATAATCCAACGTATCTTTAATTCTTGGATAAAGTTCCTGAATTTTCTTTAAAATTACTTCAAAGAGATAAACTAAATAATAAAATAAAATACATATTTAAATATACATGATTTACCTTTTGATATTTTTAATACTTAATAAAAAATAATACTAACTTAAAAACATAAAAATTATAAACATCAACAAAAATATACAAAAACAAAGAATATTTTTAAATAATTTATTCATTCAAAATTCTACATAATCGTCATATTCTTCATTATCTTCCGAAAATTCTTCTGGACTGTTACCTAAAACCACATCACCTCCCCTATAATGACCATATGCTACACTTATATTTTTCCCCACCCAAACCCTTTTATCATCCTTATTTGTTAAGGCAGTTTTACTGTTTTTAATTGTAAATAATTGATGTTTTTACTAGTAATACGAGTTTGTGGTACCGAAAAAATTAAGTTTTTGTTATAACAATCTAGTTATAACTTATGTTTTAAGTCAGTACCCTTCAATGTTATACCCTTAGCTTTAATACTTTCAACTTCAGACAAGAGGCTATAACATTTTGGTAGAAGGAACACTCACTCCTTGTATTTAAGTCCATAATTCTCGTTTTTGAACTTTCCAATGACAGAATCAAGGTTCCTACTATATAAGGGATGTTTTGGGTCATAATCACGAACCATAGCAGATAAAAGAATGTGTAAGTTATAATTCTTAATTTCAAGCAAAAAGGAATCGGTGTCCCCAGAAACTATATTAATTTCACAAGTGAATTCTTTTCGATATTTTTCCAACTCTATATATTGTAATTGATACATCATAAGTTTAGATAAATCGAGTACAGTTTGTCCAATGTAACTCGGTCGATCTATACACACCGATTCCTTATTTTATAACACAGAGACCAAATCATTGTCGATTTTAAATGATTTCCGAAAAGTTGGTTTTGAGCAATAATTAATTAATTTGTTTGCAGAATTACATAATCTTAAATTAATTCGTTTTTTAAGATTTTCAACGGTTTTTCCGTAGAGGCTATTATTTAAAAGTTTATAATAGTTTTTATCTAAGTCATTGGTTGATTGCGCTCTAAGTTGTGTGTTAGTGTCTATATGCTTTTTAAATATTGAATTTTGATTATATTTAATGGCTCTATGTACATGTGTAATTTTAATTTGTAAAGAAACAAAAAGCTACAAAAGTCTCCAATGAAGAACATAATTCTTCTTTGGATAATGCATTAGCATTAACTTCTCAACCTTAGAACCCGGAGCGCACATCTTTTCAGCAGCTACTGGAAAATCATTAAGTTTATCATGAAGAAATGTTGGGATTTCTAAATTTACTTCAAATGTGACAGCAAATGACAGTGATTAAAGATCCTTATTCAAAAAAACTAATTAAATTATTTAATTGATAAATATCAGTAACCCATTCAAAATTTCTATATGGTAATGGTTGACTTAAAGCACAACTGTAGAGATTATTGATGTCAATGTAAAGCCGTTCGTTGTTGTCATCAGATACTACGTGATGTTTATTAACAAAGGTTAATCCACCACGGATTCCCCCTTCGAAAAAAATTATACATCTCCATGTCAGTGAGAAGTTCAAATGGTTCGTCAAGAGTCATAAAAGCCGATGCCCAAGACATACCGGAATTCCATAAAAGTTAAGTGGTTCCAATCGGTTATGAGCTAAGGACTTTGAATGAAATTGCTGGAAAAAGTCAGCCAAAAGAAAAACATCAAGTTTGAGGTAAACCATCATATAATCTAGTAAAGAGTTACAATTGGTTTCTTCCCAAATAGATTGAGCCTCACTATATTCGGCTTCAGTTACATCTTCCCAAATCGGTGGAAGTTTATTTGTAGTTTCTAAAACTTCTTGAGAAGTTGCAAAGTTATAAGGGAAAATGCCTTTAGTATCGATAATACTACCTACAAATTCCGAACGAGTTAAAGGAAGAGTGGTCAATGTTTTAACTGCGTTACTTAATGAACTATTAATAAATTGACAAAAATCAATGAATTTTACAGTTAATCCACTGATTCTTGCCGACAAAGAAAGAAACTTTTCACTTATTACAGGAATACAACTTATTTTCTACGTGTTAAAATCACTCATACCATACTTGAGGATATGGTGAAGATCATACACTCTCAAATTATGAAAAACAACTGGAAATTCAAACCTTATTTGTCGAGAAATATTACATTTAGAACAAGCTGCTCACAAATATTTTCCAGTAAAGTGATCATGGTCCTTAACCGGTACTAATAAAATCTTGCTATACAAATAACAATAAGTTTTCGAAGAAAACGAAAGAATGTCTTAGTCTGTTAATAATATTTTCTTTTTATAATTATTTTAATAAAGGGGAAAACAGTATTAATTAAAATATTATTTATTTCTTGTAGAAAATTAACTACACAATCATCACCCAGGAAACTCTTATATGATTTTTCACCTGTAAAATTGTTAATTAAACGTAAACCGGCCGAAATCGGCATATGTATTTGAAAATGTATGTCATCTGAAGGTAAGATAGCCTCAAAATCAGCGTAAAGGACGAAAGGAGGAGTGACGGTTTTAGCCCAATTCTTAAATTCCAAGTTTTTATTTAAAGGTAATGTATAAAGAGTTGTGCCTATTTGATTTTTATCACACAACCCTTTATGTTTATTTAATGAAATTATATTGCGAAAACAATTTAGACATCCATGGCACCATATACTTTGAACTCTAGTATCAGTAAAAGAATGATTCCTATAATTTAAAAGCTTATCTAATTTAGTAACAGGAATATAATGATAAGAATCAAGGCTTTCTAATAAAATTAAATTAATAGGTTGTCCCCCAACAACTTTAGAACGATAAATTATTTCGACATAAGGGTATTTGAAAACTTCAGAGTTAGAAAAATTATTAATTAAATTATTTTCATCATACGTAAGGACACTAATGGAAAGATTTGAATTTTTAGCTTCAAATTTTGGAATATCACAAAGTTTCATAGGTAAATCCGAAGGCGAAAAGTCAAGTTCAGATGTGTTAAAAAATTAATTATCTTGATTTCATAATTATGTAATCAAGATAATTAAAGAATTATTATGTAATTATGTAATTGTTGTATATTCGCTGGATTTGATGAATATTCGCTGGATTTATTGTATATTTGCTGGATTTGTATATGCGAGCGCGTTTATTGTTTTTAATAACTATTCTTCAGCTCATAATTATCCATCAATATATATATATATATATATATCCCTATTTAAATATAATTTACCGATGAAACCTACTCAATTAATAATAATTTTTAATTGAATATAATAGTAATTCATCCACTCTTGAAATACAATTCATTTTCAGTGAATATTTTCATCTTTTAGGTATATTTGTTGATCAGTGAATAATGCAGACTCCATTTATTTCAAGTATATCCCAATATTTAATTGATATTTTATCTCATCATTGAGAAATTTTACCGTCTAATTTATTATAAGCTATTCTCGATTCACTGAATATTTGTTAGCTTCAATTCATTTTTTCTCACTTTAATGATTGCTTTCCTCTCCAATGAATAATTTCTCTCTTCAATGAATACTTTCTTCGTGATGTATATTTTCTCCATTCAAAGTATATTACCCTTGTAAGGTTTTAATATATGAATTGATATTTAATCTATTTAGTAGATATTTTTAGCTATCCCATTTTTTAAGTAATTTCAACGATTTTAGTCACTTAAGGTACTCTCCGACCAATATTACTTCTTCACTGAAAATTTTCTTTATAGAATATAATCTCTACTAATTAAAATTCCATTTGTTGACTTGCTATTGACTTGTCATTTTCAATGAAAATTTAATTAACTTTTAATAAATTTAATTACAACCTTCAATAGATTAAATTGTAATGGACAAAAATAAAATAATTTTAGGCTATGTAAATCAATTAGAGCTTTTAGGGAAATTTTATGATAATTTTTAGTAATGAAATTTCAAGTTTTAGATGATATGTAGCATTTACTATTAAATTTTGATTCATTTTTAATTTGAGAATTTTATGGTTTTCTGTTGACTTTTAATGAATTTGGGAATGATTATTAATTTTTTGTAGAAATTATTGAAGAAATGAGGGTAAATCTATAATTTTAGAAGCACTTAATTTTTTGATAATTTAATAGATTTAACTTGATTTTAGTATTATATTAAATAAAAGTTTATTTTTAGAACAAAATGTTTATGAAACACCTATTTAAGATAATTATTTACCAATTACAGTCCAATTTGACTGATATATTTTGAATAATAAATAATATTTTAATTATAAATATATGATCTATTTAAAAAAGTAAAAATTGTATTACATTTATTCGTTGAAAGCATCTAAAGCTTTTCAGAAGTTCATTGGGTAATGATTAATATATTTTACAGTAAATGACAATCATCTTTGGAATATTTGAAGACACAGAGACAAGATTTAATTAAAATTTATTGTTAATTATACACGGTTTTATTAAACTTTTATCGATTTCAGTTGATTTTTAAAAATATTTTAGTGAAACAGAAAGAGTAAAATATCTTTAAGATAAAGGGTCAATTATTTACTTTCATTTTCAATTTTTTGATTTAATGGATATCAATCACGAAAGTAATATAATTTTATTGGTTTTCCTATTGGTTTTACTTTTATTGGTAAAATTTAGATTTTTATGATAATTTTTAAGGAATTTGATTGGTTGAATGCATAGCTTACATATGGTTGATATGATCAAGATGTAGGATTTTTTAAGGGTATTTTAAGGAATTTATTCGGTTGAATATAGATTTCCAAAGGAATTTTACTTGATATGGTTTTATGAATATAATGAATATAATTGGTATAATTGGGAAAATGTCATTTGAAGGGAAATAATTGGTTAAGAGAGGACTTTTATTTTAGGGGAAGTTATGGGTTAATAACAAATTTGTTGATATTTTTTAAGGGATTAAACCGGTTGAATATTGTTATTTTATGGGTAAATATTATCTAAATGGGGATTTTTATGAAAAATAATGAATTAAAATGAAAGAAATATTGTCATTTAAAGAGCAATGATTGGTTAAGAGGGGTATTTATAATATTTTTAGGCGGTTGTATTTAGATGAATATCGATATAAGTGGACGATAAAATGGTAGAAATAATGTCATTTGATGAGATGATTGGTTGATGAGAAATTAATGATATTTTAGGCCAAAAATGATTGATTAAGAAGAGAATTTATGGTCTTTTAAGAGGAAATGATAGATTAAGGTTTGTTGATATTTTTAAAGGGTTGAGTCAGTTGAATTTTGCTATTTTAAAGGGAAATGATTTGTCAAGTGATGAACTTTAGATCGTTTAAGGGATTTCAAGAAATTTATTCGGTTATATATCGAAATAAGTCGGTGATTTTTATCAAAAATAATGAATATAACTGGGGTTATTGTCATTTAAGGAGAAATTATTGGTTGACACTAAAATATATAATATTTTAAGGGGAAAACGATAGGTTAAGAGGGGAATTTATGATATTTTTGGGGAGATTTATTCGATTGAATATCGATGTTAAAGGATAGATACTTAGTGAAATCGATAGATTTTCATTGGTTTAAAGGTTATCAAAATATATCAATAAGATTTTGGTTAATTTTAATGATATCATTGGAATCTGAATAAAATATACGATACGTGTTAGGTTCTAAGAAATTGTTTGATTCATGTAACTATTTTTATACAAGTAAGTATTTATTTGATTTTATTATTATATTTGTAATTTAATTTAATTAAAAACTAAAATTGACTAGTATTTAAAATCTTTTGTTGTTATTGACAATTTTCTGAATAATTTAAATATTTACGATTATTTCCAGGAATGAAGAGAAATTGTACGATTTAATACTATGAGCAGTCGATAACATACATTTATTTTCATTCAACAAGTACCTAGAATAGTTACCTAACATTCTTATAAATTTTTAAAAAAGGAAATAACAAATATTTTCAGTTATTTTAAAACTTAGTTAATTTAATTAATTGATAACTTTTTTTAAAGGTTTTATTCAAAGTACTAACAAATTTTATTAAAGATCTATCAAAACTTGTCAAAAATTATAAAACTTTGGTAATCTTAATAAGTATTACTCAATAACTACTATTTTCTTACCAATTTGTTGAAGGTCTTATTTTAAAATTTCTTCATATTACTAACATTATTTACAAATTAAGCAGTTTTATTTAAAATTTAACAACTTTCTCACAACTTTGATCAAATTCTATTCACATGCTAATCATAATTTAAGGATAAGTCTTATTTTTACAAAAACAAATATTTTTCAACAATTAAGCATACATATTTGGATTATTAGTAGATTTTATCAGTATCTATCAGTACCTGTTCCGTGTAGGTTTTTAAGCTTTGTTAGAAATTCAGCTTATTTAGTGGTTGGTAATAATCATTTAATTTCTAGTAATGTGGTAGATGATAATTATTTTATCTATTAACTTTATTCAATGATATTTAGAAACTTAAAAGTATATTAATTTTCAATAAATATATAAAAATTTACTTCAAGTACTGTGAAAGTAATATGTTTTGTGAAATTAATTTAAGAATATTTTTCTAATCAAGTTTAACCACTACTTGCACTTACTAATTAATTTATCATTCAGTAAACAATAAGCGTTGGAGTGAAAAGAATAGAAAATGTGTAAAAATAATTTTAAGTAATTTTTTGAGCTGTTAGCAATTAATAGATTTATTTTAGACTTAGAGGCATGTGAAAATTTAATGAAAATAACTTTGAATAATTGTTCATTGTTGGATGCAATTAAAAATATTACAAAAATAGTAGAAAAATTTCAAAGTATTTAAACAAAACTATTAGGTTTTACATAATAATTTCAATAAATCACTTACAAAACTGTAAACAAAGCAATAAATTTTTATTCAGAGAAAATACAACAATTGATTGGGCTTCAATGAATTTGATTAATAGTCTCTTGATAGAAACCAGGTAACTAAGCAACCAAACAATTTACCGATTTGGAGACATCAAGGGTCGATAAAAGAGTGAAGAAGTTAATAAAATTTATAATTGAAATTGTATTTTTTTGATTGTTCAAATTTTTATGTGGTTTTATTTAAAGATTTCTTGGTCAGTAAACAATTTTTAATATTGATTTTTTCAGTAACTAGTTATTGATAACATATTGTGAGTGTGTTTATAGTGAATAACCAAGTATTTTAAGGGGAAATGATTTTATTTTATTTTTAAGTGCGTTAAGTTGGTTGAACATCTGTGTTAAAAGGGTAAATATTATTTAAATATGTAATTTTAATGAATAAGATACTCAATTATTCAATGACTAGTATGTATATAGTGAGTTGCAGTACCTAGTGATTGTTGTTCAGTCATTAATCAGTGGATTGTTCAGTGTGTATGAGTTATCAGTATTCAAAAGGTGATACCAAGTAAATATAACAATGAATTTGGTTTCAATTTATTTAATAATTGTTGCTTGATAACAACTGGGTAACTAAGCAACCGAATAATTTACCAATTTGAAGACATCAATGATCAAAAAAGAGTGAATAATATTTTTATTAATAAAATCTGAATTTCAACTTGATTTCTTTTGCTCAACTTTATGTGTGATTTTATTTCAAAATTTGTTGGTCAGTAACCTATCATTAATATTTATTGGTTCGGTAATTAGTTATTGGTAACATATTGGGTTTATATTCAATAACCAAGTATTTCAAGGGAAAATTATCGATGAGGAGTAGATAGAGCGGAAAATATCCAATCTTATTCTTCAAGAGTGAAAAATGTAGGATAATGGGTTGCAAGAGACCATAACAGGAAGGGGGTCTCAAATATCTGATTCAAGATTTACAAATTCAATCATTATCTTTGAACATTGACATATGTTGTCGAATCAACTTGTATGATTTGTCTAGCAAAACAGAAAACATTTACGAGCCAGAACTGTTTCCTGCATTCAAACTTGTCAAGTATAATCCGATATGTGTGAATGTGTTTGCAAGCGAAAAAGTTGTTGTCATGGGGATAAAAACACTGGAATACAACACTAGTACAAGAAATATTTTATTTTATAAAACTTAAAATTAATAATCTTAATACCGACGAAGAAATACTAAATAATTTATTAAACACTGTTGTATTTAAATAAATAGAATTCTGATGATTGTAAAAATTAAGTGTTTATTTTTATGTGTTTGTTTGTTGAGAATCAATTTTTTAATAAGTATTTAATTAGTTGAATTAATTTTGTTGAAATACTTTTATTATTATCATTATTATTATTATTATTATTATTATTATTATTATTATTATTATTATTATTATTATTATTATTATTATTATTAATATTTTGAAAATTTCATTTTATTTTGTTAACTCTAAATTGCTTTGAAAAATTTTACTTTAAAAATTTCCTTTAAAAATTTTACTATAAAAATTTTACTTTTAAATTATACTTTCAAAATTACTTTCAAATTATACTATAAAATTTCTTATTAATTTTAGATAAAATTCAAATTATATTTAAAATTACTTTAATGATTATTTTAAATTTACTAAAAATTGAAATCCATTAAAATATACATAAAAATTTAAAATTATTTCAAAAAATTTAAAACGCCAAAATCAAGTAAAAAAACCCGCTAAAATAAATTCAAAATTTATCAAAAAAATGATGCGCAGACAAAAATTAATTATTTTGATTGTGTAATTATGTAATCAAGATACTCAGAGAATAATTAGGTAATTATGTAATTAATCCGTTGCTAAAGAGGGAGGGTTATGGTGCAGTGTCCTCCTAACTACCTACTTTGGTATTCTCTTTTTTGTTCAACCTTTTGGTTCATCCCTATAATTCCCTCATCAAAATTTGTGGTAATGGCGTTGGCAAGCCTCCCAATGACCAATCTCTCCTCCGGCTGCTTACCAAGATTTGCGACTTGGCCTACCATTTCTTTTCTCAGTAGGGTTGATCAAGGTTTCCTTCGTGTGAGCGTACTATTGTTTTTATAGCTCAGGTTACCACTTTTTCCTCTCCCTATCTTCATATAATATAGATGAAACATAAAAAGAATCTACACTAAGAAGCTTATATATCGGTTGTCGAGATTTTTCCGTCAAAATATGGGTCCTTTAGGATCTCGCTGATTTTGTGTTTTTATGCATGTATTTTATTTTTACAAGAAAATCATATATCCCGGCTGAGCCCCCAATATTTATTGTGGGTTGGGGGTTTATGACCTTGGCACCTATACATACACTATTTAACCGCACCCAATGGTTACCCATTGTTAAGCAACGTTGGTACTGTAGCCAATGGTTACGAGGCTGCCAAAGTAGAGTTTTACTTCTAGAATTTCTAAGGCTCGGTCTCATGCTGGGTCCAGCGAGCTGCCTTTAGCAAGCATGTTCTAGGTCTCTAAACTACTTCTCAGTCATAATGTCTTTTACTTGAAGTTGATTAAAAACTTAGAACTATTTATATCTAAAAAATTCGAGTTAAATATTTATTGATGTAATACACAAATCATTCGACGAAATTAGTATTGTTATTTAGTTTTATTGGATTGTTGGAGCCACCTACGATTTCGCTCTGCTTGCCTGGCCTTGCATGTTGTAGGGTCCGTTTACTCACTTCGTCTGATCGGCTCTGTTTGCGATAAGCTAAAACGTATCCGGGACGAAAATTAAAGGATACGTCAATGCAATCCCTTCTTGGCATGCAAATAGCGCGACCTCTAAGCCCTGAATTTTGGTTCACTGGGCTTGGGTAAGAATCTTTTTTTCTTTCCATCCCTGTTGAGCTGTGGTTAGGAGTTGGTATAGTTGTTTAGCTTGGGCCGACTTAATCCAAGTGGCTTTGATATCTTGGATCTCCCGACATAATTGTAATAGTTTTCAGTTCAGATCAGCGTTCTCCCGCCGCATACTTCTTTATTCTTGACCAAAGGTCTGCGTTGATTCCATATCTAAAACCAAAGAAATTTGATTAGTTGCCTTGATAGAGCGGTTTCATTATCATAGGCGTTTGTAATGGTCACTTAAACTAACTCTTTAATAACTTACATATTTTAATATAAAATTCTTTAGATTCACTAGTTTTCTATAACGTTTTGCAATTCTATTTGACTGTCTGTTATATTTACAAGAAACTTAGAGTCACTCTCTTAACTTCTCCGAGCTCTGGCGGCTAAATCATCATCGTTAGCTAGAAATCTTATGGTTAGATCATCCTCGTTATTTAGAAATTTTATTCGCAAAATTAAAATAATTATACTTTAGAGGAATAAAATAAAATTAACCCGCGAAAACATTTATTATAAATTCATGTGATACAATTCAAGTCTTTGATTCTCGTTTCAGAGTCGGCCATCAGACTGGTTATTCCTGCGCAGATGGTCAGTACCTCTTTATTGAGAATAGCGGCGAGCATACGTGTGGTTTCCGGGATGCCGCTGTCCTAATCGATCTAGTAGAGTTGATTGTACCAACCAATCCGGTAGAATTATCTTAGTTGGTGCTTCCATGTTTATCAACCTGGGTTCATCCATTTTGAATAAAACCCCATATTTCGGAGCGATACCATCGGTACTTGGAATTAATCCGCAAAAATTATACGGGGACAACGTCATGTAACCATTCATCGGTAGGACTAATTCTGTTCTAATTCTTTACTAATTTTGTGGTTTTATTAGTTTAAGTCTGAGGAGATCAACATGAGTTCTTTAGTGGTGGAAGAATATCGGACGAAGTGGGTCAAAGATTATTCGTTGGTATTGACCTTCTGATAGAGTCTAGGCTAAATTTAGTTGACTTTGGCATTTCGGTAGATTTTTGCTTTTTTATTTTGTCGCTCCTAATATATTTATAAATTTCTATCGTAATTCTTATATATTCATTTCTATCTTTGGTAAATGTTCTTATGGTTTTACAATCATTAATAATTCGGTGATTTGGTTAATACTAATAGGTCGGTGATATTTATTATTAATGATCTTGTTAGTGTTGTAATTTATTTTATCTCGGTCGTTAAACAACTTACAGTAGAATAATGAAACTGATCGCAAAAGGATATCAACAAGATAACGGTACATTCACCACATCATGTTAGAACATAATAAAAGGATATCAAGAAAACCTAAAAGAATACGATAAAGCGGAATATCAAATAGTAATCGACCTTCCGGCTGACCAAACTGGTTGATATAATTTTACATTTAAATTACCTAAATTCAAAAGACAATTTTGATACTTCAACAAATGGAACTTATGAATATTATGTTCAAAACTATATTGTTAATTGTTTGTTAATGCACTCAATTCTAAATCTTGTGACTTGTGTTTCCTTAAATCTTGATAATATTGAATTGTGGGCTCCAAAAATGATTTAAATGATTCCTTCTTCTTCCCATTATAGTTCAAGTTGTAAAGAAAAACTTTTAAAGCTCAAACAATGGAAATTGTTTGGTGAAATTTGAAAAGATTTGAATTTAATTGCGTCTAATAGTTACGATTTCAGAAATATTTCCCCTCTCCCTTTTCTTTTAGTTTGAACCTATTGAAAATATGTTGATATTGAGATTTTATGAGTGTCAGCTGAATTATTCAGTTTAAGAAAGTAAAAGCGACGAATAATCAGACTTTTAAATCGAGTTTCAATCCTCCCACAGCCCCTATAGGATAAAATAATTGAAGTCGTTATGCACTTAGATTCTAGACTATTAGATGACTAGACTCTTACGGGCATGAATTATTGGCAGAGGAACCGCACTTACACTTCTCGATAGGCGAATAGGATTTTATTTATTTTTATTATGTTTCGGTTGTGTGCCGAAAACATTTCGACAATGAACACGCATTAATTTTACAAATAAGATATAATTGGTTTCGTAATACACATAGGCATACAATCGATTGAATTCGCATTATACACAAACAAATTTCTAGAGGAGACGCAAAAATAAGAATTTACTTATAGTGTACTTGAGTACGTATCGTAGAAAATATCTTCTTGCAGTTGAAAATACTGTCGAATGTTTCACGGACAAAATTAGCTTCTGTCTTAAAAATGTAAGCTTCTGAAAAAAATGATTTTTCGTAAGAAGTGATCGATTTCTGCAAAAATGACTCCAACCTTGTGTATTACTTTTAATGAGGTAAAATAAAATTTGAGCTTATGATTATTTGTGCTATATAATTTTTATTATGTATTTTGATTAAACCGAGAATTTATTTCTTTTATTTTTGCATCAAATTTTTCTAACTAAAATTATCTTATTTAAAACCGATTTGTTCGTTGGTTTTCTGTTTTTTATAACGCTTGTCGATTTTACTAAAATTTTTGGTTATTATGCTATTTTTATATAAATTTCGTGCGGTTCTTGATGAATTTGTCTATGTTGGGCTAGCACTAAGTTTTGTTTAAATGAATTGGAAACAGCTTGCAAACTTAGCACGCAGATTTAAAAATCAGACCCATAAAACATCAAGTAAACACCTTAAAATGCGAGAAAAATATAATCAAAAATATAAAATCAAAAACATAAAAATAAATTAAAATAATAACAAAATGCATCAAGATCCGCACGAAAATAACATAACAATAACAAAATAACATAGACTTTGATCGAAAAATTGACAATTTAGTAAAAGCAAAGAATTAATGAAATGTTGAATTAAAATAAAATAATTTTGGTTGGAAATAATTCAATTAAAAACTTAATAGATAAATTGTCAAATTAAATCAAAAAAATAATAAAACTTATAGTTAGATTATACAAATAATTTCAAGGTCAAATTTTGTTTTATCGCATTAAATTTAACACGCACGGTTAGGGTCACAGAATAGGTATAAATACCAATTCAACTTCGGATAAATTTAATCACTTGTGAGGGATCACTTTTTCTCGTAAAAAACTAACGTTTTTTATCAGAAAAAACAGCATTGTATCACAAAGCACTGGAACAATTGTCTTGAACTATTACCAAGCAATATCGGAGAAAATTCATAAAGTGAGCCTGAATAAATATTATGCTCGTATGATGGAAGTGATCTAACTATGCTATGTCAATCTATTATGAATATAATTATATGAGTTCAAGAGTAGTAATGTTGTTTTCTGTAAGTAATTAAAATCACACATCCCTATCGAGTGGTGTAAGTGTGGTTCATCCGCCAATAGCTCGTGCTCGTGAGAGACCTCGCCGTGAGTAACGTCGAGCTCAAATTTCAAATCATTTCGCTTATAGGGGCAGTGGGGAGATCGGGAACCAGTCTTTTGGCTGACTCCTTTTCCACTCACTCCCGAAAAATCGACCTTAATTTTAACACATAAGTAGTCCAGTGGGCACTCTTAAAATCTAATATAAACACATGAACATCTTAGGGTCAACTTGTGGTTAATAGGAAGCGGGCTTACGGAAATCGATGTAATGATCATGTTAGTGAATTTAAATAAGAAATTCTAAATACACCTAAGACGGTACTTGCCGGTGCAAATAGGGATTAGACGATAAATTGATAAAGATCTAGCCCGCTAACGATTCACTGATAATGTCTCGAGAAAGGCAATTCAACGCATTAGTGTCAACGAATTTAAAGTAGGCTTCTAGAACAACCCCTAAAGTCACATTAGTGAAATCATAATTGAGCATAAGACTCTGCCAGTAGTAAAAATTTCCATTAACTCGTAAAGATTAAAAACAGAGAATCAAAACCCATAAAAATAACCGTCAATCAACCTTATGCATTAAATTGCTCAGATGACCATACAGAGAATACACCCTACATGATAAAATAATTGTGTTAGTTCGCGAAACAGACATACAGCAGACTATTCCAAATCAAAAGGCAAATTCCAAAATAATTTATTTAATGATAAAATTAACCATACATAAATCCAGACTAAGACACGAATTTAACGAAACAAGACCACACCAAGGTGTCGTAAGACATGAAATAACCTGAGATAAATTAGCAAATTGTACAGACATAAGAAGATCAGTATAATAATTTATCACCACAATAACCATAAACGTATATTACTAAAGCATAGATAATCACAAATCAAAATCGTTATAATAATTGATTAAACATAGTGACTATTATAATGCATACATAAAACCTATAACGTTTTACTAGAAACATATAGCGATAATCACAGGTAACTATACATAAAAACTAATATAAGACAAAACAAAGCGAATAACCAATAAACCATTTTATTTTAAACATAAAATAAGTACAAAACACAAAAAATATATCTAACCTCTTCATAAAGTAAATAGAGGACTATGAGTAATTCCATTCTCATGTCCTTAAGTTAAAATCATTCGACTGTCTTGACCCAGCAATAGTTGCCATGCATAATAAATCTTCTTTCCATAGATGTTACTCTCAAAAGCAGAATCATAACACTAATAAATGGAAAATACTCACCAAGAAATCCCTTTGTAGTTGATTCGACAGAGAAATACGAACAAATAGGTTATATTAGAAACACAATAGCTGAGTGGACCGCAAATGGCTAATAATCACGCTGAATTGGATGTATTCTCAATCTTTTGCCTTTTCAGTAACCGATGCGCATAATTGTTTTAGCAAATTTTGACAGAGAACTGAAAACAATTTTTATTTTTAACCGGTACAGGTAGCCTTAGATCTTCTGACGTTTATATATGAGAAAGAAACCTTGTTTACCATTCAAAACAACGGGGGAGATTTAGAAGGTGTTCGGCTTATAATGAAAGAAGCTATCCAACACACCCAAATCCAGATAATTAGAACACAAATTGATACTATAGATTGTTAATGAACAGAGAAAAGTTTGGTTCTATAAATTTCGGGCACAATCCACAAACGAGCAGGAATAAATTTTATAAATTAAGATTTGAATGACTACGATTGTATGACACGATATGGTATATAATTTTCTTGATATTTATAGAAAATTCTAGCATCCGTTGGTCAGATAGCGAACGAATGACACTAACGATCCAAAATAAATTCGCGGGACGTTAGCATCAGGCTTTGTGGGATCGGGGATATTCCCTATCCACGTATGGCACATCCGAATGGCCGGATAAAAGCAGGAACCCGGACGACAAGGACTTGGAGCTACCCAGTATGACCATAAAGAGGGAGCCAGGAATGAATCCGGCTGGCAAAATTAGGCACGAAGCCGAGGTGGCTCTCCAACAGTTAGAGCACCTCAAACAAAAGTATTGCTGGAAGGCCAGCATGCAGCACAAGAGACTGATGAGGATCAATAGGGACATAGCCAGTGGCAGAATCCTGAGCTCCGACGGACACCTGCCAGAATACAACATCGGGTTCGATCTAGAGGATCCAACCCTCTTAGAACTCAGGCACCAGTGCACCTGGCCCTCCAAAAACATCTCGTGCAGCCAGACATCCTGGAAGCCTTAAGTGATAGGACGAGCGAGAAACACGCCTAGTCACGACGTTCTCTGAAACGCGAAATGCCACGAAGAGATTTTGGGCATAGAATATAAAAGTAAAACTGTATATAGATGTGTGAATAATAATATATGTCTTAATCGTTGAACTTGTTTTTCGTTTGATTAAAAAATTTAGGATAGTTTTATCAAGATAATATAGTAAAACGGAGAAAAATTTAATTTAATAATTAAATAAAGATTAAACGCGTCCTGTAATTCGTTCTGTTTTGTTGGGTGTTATAACTAATGTGTCTTATTTAATTACACTTATTATTTCAGCCATAAACGCCATCAAGGACATCGGCCGCGAATTAAAGAAATTGAGAACAGAAAATGCAAACCTCCATAAACAATGCGCACGGATCAGTCGTGAGCTGCAACGAATAAAGGCAACGTGGGTCGAGCTCTCATGGGTAAAACGCTTATATCAGAAAATCAATGCAGCCCAAAATGGATGGCAGGAGGAGAAGACCTTGAACCAAGCCCAAAGGACCTAAATTCGCAGGCTCAAAGTTGCAGTAGCGGCAAGCCAAGAGAGGAGTCCTGTCACTTACCCTTGGTATTCGCGCAAGCACGAGTGGCGTACAAGGTGCAAATTGTCCAAAATCCAACGGGTAAACCCAAAACCCACACCGGCTAGGACGAGCAGAGAGGGAACAAAGGGAACTCCAACAACAAAAGGCCAAATAGAGAGAATCGTGAACAATTTCTGTAGCGAACATTATGCAAATTGCGTTGATCCTTTGTTGTTTATAAATATAAATAGTTTCGATGTCTAAATAAATGTTTGTGTTTAATTTGATTATGTTTTTCATCCGGTTATCGAGTTAGCGACGATAAAAGTTTCGTTCGAGAAAATAAACTGTAAGCTGAAAGATAAAAAGAGAGTAAGGGACCTAAAAAAGCAAGACAAGCACATACCTTCTATTGGTAGCTCGCTGGAACAGCTGCAGACCACGTCTTAGCAGTTTTGAAAACAAACCTCACCTTTGAAGGTCTCAAAACCATTGGTTACAAATCAATGTTGCTTAACGACAAGTAACCAGTGGCAGACGTATAGCATTGTATTTGTTGGGCCAGAACACAAATAGCCTTGAGAATTGTTTAAATGCATCAGTAATACATCACGAAAACCCAGCACCAAGATAACTTAAAATACAATATACAACACCAACTAAACATTTTAAAATCTGAGAGAATATAAATAAATATAAAATCAAAAACATAAAAGTTAAATAAAATAAATACAAAATGCATCAAGAACCGCACGAAATCTACATATAAAATTGCATAATAACAAGAAGATTTGATCATAAAATGACCATTTATATAAAAGTAAAAATTAACGAATTAAATGAATAAAAATAAAATATTTTTGGCTGAATATATTTATTTAAAAATGTTAAAAATAAATTTCCAATTTAAATTAAGAAATGAATAAAAATGTAATTTAGATAACACAAATAATTTCAAGGTCGGATTTTGTTTAATCGCAATAAAATTTACACGCAAGGTTAAGGCCAAATTATAGGTATATATACTGATGTATTTTGACAAAATTTTAGTCTTATTTTTCGGAGAAAAATAAAATTTTCATTCTTACTTTGCAGTCTTAGATTTTCAGAAAATTAGTTGGCGTGTATAACTAGCTGAGAGCCGTGCATTCAGGCAATTAACACTGGTAAGTGTTTTGCCTGAACACGAACACTCTCGGCTAGTGTATGATTATTGAATTGATTTCACGATTTGAATTTATGTAACGTGCACAATGATTTTTCGACTGAAATTTATGAAAAGTGCACAATGATTTTTCAACTTGAATTTATGTAATGTGCACGATGATTTTTCGAATAGTATTTATGAAATACTCACAACGCTTTTATGTATTGCCAATTGTCGTATTTGACCGAACGAATTTAACGTGGACGATGTAATATGCTGAATAAATATTTTCAACCAACAACCTTGGTGCATCGAAGCTTTTATTTCAAGTACTATGGTAATTTTTATTTATTTCTTTTTCGGGCCACAGCCAAAAATATCACAAAACAGTAAAATTAAACACACTATCGACCTGTGTAAGTGCGTGTATAATCGCTAACAGTCGTGCCCGTGAAGGTTCCGGCGTAAAATAAGGATAAAACTTTTCGAACTAACAAAAAGACTTTGTCGAAAACTGTAAAATAAGGATGGGTTTACGGCTAATGTTGTATATCAATAAAATATTTTTATAACGCTGAGGAATAAGGACGGATCCCTACAAAAACTTAATAATAATAATAATAATCATGGTACTTATAATAATAATGATAATAATTAGGATAATAATAATAATAATAATAATAATAATAATAATAATAATGTTGGGCCAGAACGTAAACGGCCTTGAAAAAATGTTTAAATGGATCAGAAACACACACGCGAAAATAACATGCAATTTAAATAAACCCGTAACATCAAGTAAACCATATAAAATCCGAGAAATAAAAGAATTAAATATAAAATAATAAACATAAAAATAAATTAAAATATTAACAAAATGCACCAAGATCCGCACGATACCTACACAAATACAACAAGAAAACACAACAAATTCGACGAAATTGGAAAAATCAATTAAAGTTCATTAAAGTGAAATTTAAATCGAAAAATTTGAATTAGCAATAATTCAATAAAAATTCTAAATAAAAAATTATAAAAATAAATCGAAAAATAATAAAAATAAATAATAGAATTTGCTAGAAAAGAACAAGGTCGAATTTTGTTTTACTACATCAAATTCCACACACCAAAAAATTAGGTATATATACTGATCCATTTTCGCATTAAAGTAAACCATTTTGAAAACCGTTTTCCAAACTATTTTGCACTAGTTTAAATATTTTAAAACTATTTCGTGAAAACCATTTGAAATTGTTTTTCAACTTTATTTTGAACTTGTCAGCAACAGAATTTTTAGGTGAGAATTATTTATGGTGGAACCCTCTTTCCACGTCACGTTCCTGCATCTCAAATGGAGCTCTGCTCGGCGTCGGCGTGGGGGGAGTGGTATTTATGTTATTTCACAATGATTTTTATGAATTATGGAATGGTTAGCAATGGGTAATTATGTTGTTTTATAATTAATAAATATTATTGATATATATAACTTATTTTATATGTTTTTATAACTTAAAATGTCGAAATTTTTCCGGCCCACAGCCGACACATAACGCAAGCAAATAAAATCTACATAGTGCAGATGCATGTAAGTGCGTGGAAAATCGCCAATGATATGTACCCGTGAAGACTCAGCGTGCGCAACGCAGCGGTCGTAACGTCAATATTTGCCCTTATAGCTGAAGCGAGAAATAAGGAAGAAGTCTCTGGCTGCTTCCTCGTTTCTCAATTCTGTAAAATCGACTTAAATTTATACTACACACGGCTTAAAATCACCACACCGAGTAGTCCAGTGGGCACTCAGTAAATATAATATGAATACAAAAGGCGCCTAAGGCTTATTAAAGGGAAAGGACACGGGGATAAAACAAATTAAATCGTTGATATAGCTAAAACTATTGATATTTTGAAACAAAATTAATTAAAGATTTATTACTTAAAAAGAAATTATTTGATTAAATGTGGAAAACTATCGATTAAAATAAAATAATCTGTTGATTAATCATCCAAAATTTCATCGATTAGATAAAAGGGAAAAACATTAGAAATTAAAGATTTATTATCAAGTAATCATTTAGTTAAATGCGAAAACTATTTCATTGATTAAATAAAGAAAAATTTATGAATAAAAAATTAAAGTAATCATTTAGTTAAATGCGGAAAACTATTTCATTGATTAAATAAAGAAAAATTTATGAATAAAAAATTAAAGTAATCGTTTAGTTAAATGCTAAAAATTATTGATTAAAAATCCAACGTTCCATTGATTAAATAAAAGGAAAAACTATGAATTAAAAAATAAAGTACGCATTTGGTCAAATGTCGAAAACGATCGATAAAAATCAAATAATTTGTTGATTAATAGTTCAGAATTCATTGCTTAAATAATGGAAACTTTCTTTTGATTTAATTTGTTAATATTAGATGGATCAAAATAAATTGATTCCTTGTTTAAAAATTTTGTAATTCAGAATAAAATTGGGTATAAAATATTATTCATTAACCAAAATAAAAATAAAGTCTGATTAAAATAAAGAAATCGTGATTAAATGAACTGAAATAAATAAACCAATAAATAAATACCAATCCGTTACCGAATAAAAATTGACAGTCTATTATCGTTACAAAAATCCAAATTAATATCATTGTTGAAAAGTAGGGATAAAATTGAAACTGATCCGAATTAGAAACGTGAACAGATTAATTTATTATGAAACGAAATAGCATTAGATTTAACTTGATGATAATCATTTAGCTTAGAAAGATTTTCTTGACATCTGATGAATATCCTGACACCCGTTTTAGACCCGAGAATAATCCAATAATTTTCCCGAAGAAACTAAACGAACGACTATAAATTTAGTAAATAACCAACAAAATCATGAGAAATTAACTTACGACGCGCTTAAAATCCGATAGAGTCCAACTTAGACGAATAAATATATATCAAATAATAACTGTCGAAGTGACATTTGATACGAGTCCCATTAGTAGAAAATCCACAAGTATTCCAAACCAGTAAGTTTCAATAAGTCGATAATAGAAGTGGCCAATTGATAACTAAATTTATCCGAGAGAATCAACCGGAAGCCGGAAATCCACATTGAATAAATTTGACACTCGTGTGATTCGGAGAGATTGACGTTTCCGCTAACATCGTCCCTACAGGATGTACCTAAATTAAATATCATCAAATTAATCCAACATGTAAATTCTAACTCTGTTTCGATAAACATCGGCATCACATAATAGTGAATTTTAAAATTAATTTAAGCATCATCCATATTAGTAAATTGTAACTTTATTTTAATTAACATAACTCTTACATATTTAACAAATTTCGGAATTAATCTTAAACAGCATTAAGTGTTTGGTAAACCTGAAATCAACCTCAATATCTGATAATATCGCGGATCCCTTGAGTTTTGAAACCGATTTTTTAACAGATAGTATCACTAAGGATTTAGTAACTTTTAAATGAATCTTAATCAGTAGTAATTCCATCCACTGGACAAATCCTGACTTAACAAACGTTAACACCTGATAGATCGTGGATTTTCAACTTACCCATTTGCATAACACTAGAGTATCACCTAACGTGTTCTGATTATTACCATCATTAAAAAGAGACGTATGGGAGTACCGTGAGAAAAGCTAGCCGACTGAATACATCACACCAGGAACTTACAGATAAATCGCCCTAGTCGTTTTCGCGAAAAGTTGCAATAATAACCAAGCTAGTAGAGTTTGATAAGTCTGAGAGCAATAACATAATCATCGTTTAGTCGATTATTATTATAAGCAGACGATTTAAGTGAATTTGATAACGATAATAATTTAGATATGCCTCTCGACCGAATGACTGTCCAAACAGTAGGTGAACCACATTCAAGGAAGATACCGCAAAATGCCGCAACTATCGACCAACTTCGACCCCGGTGGTCATGCCCGACCACTTGGCGATTGTTGGGTCTCGAATCCGATCCCTGTGGACTCGCCGGACAACAATACCCGGCCGAAGAAATAGATGAGCACGCCAGAAACCTTCTCACCCACTGGGAAAGGGTGCAGGAGCAAGTGGACCTCAATGTGGCCAAAGCCCGGATGTACCTCACGAACGTAGAGGAGGACATCCGCGTTGGGCGTATCGCGGAGGCATACCCACCTCGACCGGCCCGCGATACCCGACGGCCCTATACAGTGGTGGCTCTGAAGAGGAGTTTAAAGAGAGAATTCCCTGAAGAAGAACTATAGTAACGATGAAGTTTTGTAAAAATTGATCTAAGCATTAAATGTCTTTTTCGTTTGTTATTTAATCTCATAGATAAACTTGCTCATACGATTTGTTTAACTAAATAAAATTTGATTTAATGGAGGCAATAAGAAATTTAAATTGCTCTCTTCTATTATAGTAATGTCATCCCTACGACTTCTACAAGCGGAATTGGACCACGCAAGACAATCGAATGCAGAGTTACTCGCCCAAATCATTCAATTAACTCGAGAGACTCAACAGATAAAAGCAACATGGGTTGATCCAACAAAAATGAGAGCGGTATACCACCGACTCACGGCGGCACAGAAAGGCTGGACAGAGGAGCGGCAGCTCAATCAGAGCTTGCGCACTCAAATTCGGGACTCGAAGTCGCCCTAGCAGTATGCCGGGAGGGTGAAGCGGTAACATATCCGCTCGTCTTCGCCCCATCCCAGATGCCGCAGAAAAACACCCAATTAGCGGAACAATCCAGCACTCCAGCAAACCATCGTCGACCGGGACGCAAGGAGCGTGCCCGACGTCGAGCAACCCAACTTCAAAACGTCAAACAGTAGCTATTCCACATGTTATTGATTCGAATAGAGTAGTTTTAGCCTTAGTTGAGTCGTTTTCTTTTGAAATTGCATGCCAGCACTGTCACAAGCAACCTTATTGCGTCTCAGTTTGCCACAGTCAATTAAGAACTAATCCTGAATAGTTATGAGGGACCGAGTAAAGCGAGCATAGGTCTTCTATCGACAGCTCGTGAACCCGAGGATTGTCCGAGCAACTATAGTACTAGCACATGGTACTCAATTTTTGCGGACAATCCACCACTTGAACACATTACCAACGTTGCCTAGCAACGGGTGACAAGTGGCGGTTAGCATCATTTTGTATGGCGTTACTAGGGTAGCCACAAAGTTAAGCAAGATGCGAAACCCTGTAACCCACCAATAATAACAATAATAATAATAATAATAATAATAATAATAATAATAATAATAATAATAATAAATAATAAAATAAATTTGGCAACGATTTAATTAAAAGATAACGCCAATAAAATACTTTTCGTACGATATATTTCGATAGCATAGCTATCATCTTCAGGTACTCAAGACCAACTAAAAATATTATGAATTAACATTTAATTTAAACAAATTATTTTTTATTAATTTAATTTTTTAATAAATAAATATTTATAAAATATATTCAATTCAATTTTAATTAATTTAAAATTTTAAAATTTTCACTTATATTCTAATTTTTAAAAAATTAATGTAATTTAAAATTTTCAATTATTTTAATAATATTAAAAAAACAAACATGATTTAACATACGTAAACTATTTAAAAACATTCAAAACATTCTTAGTCACAGCACTTTGCACATTAATCTTTGGATCCAATGACCTTATCAGCAATGCTTCACATATCACGCGTTCCCAATAATTATTAAAACTTCTCAACAAAATTCTTAAATCATACATTTCTATTTCACTTTTACAGCCTCTATTGTGTTCACTAATATTGGTCAAACCCTTCAATCGACAATGCTCTAGAACTCGAGTACAGAGATGACGGAAAGTCTCTCCAATGTATGTGGCATTACACCCATTACATGTAAATTGATAAACGAGATCAGAACACAATCCAACCGAAGTTTTGGAGTTGTTGATAAAGAATGGATATTCTAAATCATTTTTATTGTTGATGATAAAAGAGACTTGATAAATTGATTAAAAATCCTAAGGATCCATGTTTTGGAAAGTCTGAATGTAATTTGTCGGATGGGTGTGAATTGAGTATTGGTCTGGGTAATGGTCAAAATGGATTTAGAAAAATTGAGCCTAAATATGTGTTAGTATTGCCGTACTCTGAAGGCTTTACAAATTATAAAAGGAAGTTAAGTAAACAGATGGGAAATTTAGAGTATAAGATCGTCTCTAATTCGTGTAAGGTACGCAATATGTTTATTAATAAATCAAAAACTTCGGTTGGATTGTGTTCTGATCTCGTTTATCAATTTACATGTAATGGGTCAAGGTTACAAACACTACTAACCCCACCTCTATATTTTATTTTACTTTTGTGTCTCTTGATTTTTTATATTTATTTATATCTTCTCATGTTTAATGGTATTTAATTGATGTTTTGTTGGTTTATTTCAAATTATTTCAATTCATTAAAACAAATCTCAGTGCCAATTAGTCTTTGTCCAACATTTTGATGCTTTCTGTTTTTATCTTATTTATTTTTATGTATGTTTTGTCATTTTTTGGGTTTTACTTGATAATCTCGTGAGATTTTAATTTTTCTTTGTGCGCTTGTTTTTCGTGCCGTTACCGAGTGATTTAAAACAATTCTTTTCCGTTTCCTCATTTGTCTCAATAAATTAATTTGTTTTATCTACTGCCTAATTAACAAAAAAATATTTGTCCAGCATTATGTAATATTTATGCAATAAAGAATGTTATAAAACATAACATAATATGAATAATTTACAATAATAATTAAGAATTTTGAAACAATTTTAGTATTTCTACTACTACATTAACAAAACTGTGTCAATGATTAACTAATTGCATATTTCAAAATATTTTTTAATAGTAATAATCCATTAAAATCTATCTTATTGCAGTTTTCAAGTATTTAATAAATAATTATTATAATTGATCTTTCATGATAATTCAATTGTTTAAATTTTAAAATTAACTTGTAAATTTTAAATAGTTTATTAGCATGTTTAAAGTTTATTGGAGGTTTTCGGAAAATTTTCAGTTAAAAAATGTATTAGAATGCAAATTGGGTCGCCATTTACACAATTCATCTATTTTAAATGTTAGATCTTTTGTTAAAATTAATGATTACTTGCTGAATCGGATGGTTCCAGCTACTGAAATTTTAAATTCACTTCAATTAGAAGATTCAGCTCGTTTAGATCTAATCAAAAGAAACATTGAATTTAAATTAGCTAACGGATCTTTAGTTCCAAAAAAAATATCTGACGAACAATATTTAGAGTTACTTTGTTTATCTCGTGGACAACAAAACAAATATTTAGAATTTTTAGCGAAAAAAGAATTTAAATCCGAAAGTGATTCTTTAAAGAAAAAATATAAATTACAAAAAAATATTAATCTCAATTCGGATGTAAGAATGATATGATTTATTATCATTATTAATTTTAAATATTTTAGAATCCTTTGACAACTAATATAACTAATAGATTTATTTCAAAATATCACAATCTTGCTGAGAAAAGATTAATTAACAATCGAATGTATCAAGCAATAACTTTAAAATCTCAAGAAATAATTTTTGATCTTTCTTTTGAAAATGATATGAGCAGACGTGAAGTGGGAGAACTCGCCAAACAGCTCTTTTATTGTTATTCTTTAAATAGACTTTTAAAGGAGCCGTTTCAAATGGTATTTGTCAATCTTGAATATGGTAGTTTAACTTATAGCGATGCCAGAAAGTCACTTTTTACTATGGTGAGTTATGAATAGAATCAGTAATTTATTGCAATGTTTTTATTAACTCTTGATTAATTCACAATAATTTAAATAGATATTACTTTCGTTTTTATCCAGGGTAGTTTATGTGAAAAATTTGAGGATCTACCGATAATAATTCAACAGAAGTCCTATTTCGAGATGTATCCTGATCGGAAATTGATTTATTTATCGCCTGATTCTAGTCAGTATTTCAAGGAAGGTGAATATGACCACGAGGCAATTTATATAATTGGAGGACTTGTCGACAAGGCTTATCAAAACCCGATGACAATCGCAAAAGCCAGGAGGGAAAGTAGAAATTTCATTTGAATGATTATAAATAACAATAAATTAACCGGTTACAGATCTAGAAACTCGATGTATTCCATTGGATCGGTATGTCGATTGGCAACAGGGCAGCCGAGGCCTTCCGCTCAATCACGTATTCAATATCATGAGCATAGCTAGAGAAACAAATGGAAATTGGGAGAAAGCCATTAGAGAATCAATTGCCGCCCGTTCCCTGTGTCCCCCTAGGCGTAAACGTTCTGTTTTAAATATTGATTGATTATAAACGTAAACAATATTCTAAGACTTGGTTTGATCGGATCAAACAGGCTTCGGATAGATTTGTGAATAATGTAAAATTCGCTTTGTGTTTTTGTTGGCTGTAAAACAGAAAGCATTTTTTTTGATTTTCAAAATTAATTTCGGCATTTTTTCTGATCACTTGAATTCTAGATTATCCACCAATCAAAGGTGATGGGAAATATCTTTCCTGGTTTTCTCAGATTTGGAATTTGTAAGAGAGGAAATTATTCCGATTAAAAAAAATTAAACTTTTAAAGCAATTTCTATTTTTCAGATGATTTGGTTGTCATGGATACCGCTTGTTAAAATTCTATCAAGCACAACCAGATTTATCGAGTTCGTTATGTTGACGGAAGAATTTCCTAATGATTTTTATGGGTCCTCTTACTCTACTTTAAATGTGTAAAAATTTCAACCAAATATAATGGCGAAAACATTTCTATTGACAACACTCACAATCTAATTACTAAGTCACTAATAATAATAATATCGACTCAATAATAGTTCTTTCACTCAATAACAATATAAGGTTGGTCAAATCCTCTAATAAATTTGACTATGAATCAGATTTATTTAATGTGGAATCTTTAAATCTGGATTCATAGTCAATTTTGTCGAAAATATTAATTAATTCGGATAAACAAAAAAGAATTCTAGTTCGAAATTCAGATGTTATAAGAAGGGTTTGCGAATCTCTTCCTTAATCGACAGGAAAATATCTGCATTGTGGTATTCTTTCTGTTTTCACCAGAGTGATATTTAAGGCTCTTTGGAATCTTTGTTTTCCTCTGTTCCTTGATAGCTATTTGTTGGCGTGTAGGTAGAAAAACGGATAAATTCCATATATCGATTTTTAAACTGATGGTCATGTCAGTGTTTTCTTTCAGAGTATTACTAATGTTTTCTTTTCGAAACCTTAAAAATATTTTAAAATGGTTTCTTGATAGAAATTTACAATCTTAATTTTTTAAATCTAAACAAACTAAAATGATGAGTTATCCGGTTCTGCTACTGAATATTGATGATTACCTACTAGCGGTTTATATTTAAACTTTAAAATAATTATCATATGATAGCATTTCAGCTTCGTGCAACATTAAAAGTATTGTAGCTTTCTTTGTTGTGTTTTGAGATAAATGTGACAGCAGCCCAGGTTTATGTAATTATGTTCACCGCTATATGATCATCATTTAAAAGAAAATCGAGTTTTACTTTGTGAAATTAACGCCTATAAAGCATAAGGAGAGAATCAATCTAAATCCTTTATAAATAATTTTGAATGAATAAAGTTACATCATTGAACAACAGATGCTATGCCAGCTATTCCATTACAAATAACATCTAATCAGAAAATGGGCTATCGACCAGTAGTATGATTAGAGTCCGTCAGATACAACCCCGTAGGATTACGTAATCATATGTGACCTCTGCCCACGCTGTTACTACCTGGAGATTGACCTCTATCCACTCAGTTTCTACCTAGTAATTGACCTTTGTCCACTGTTGCCAGGTAACCTCACGATTATGTCACGAGCCCACTGGTTAGTAACTAACCGGAGACACTTATTACTTAACCCTTAATATGTCACGCAGTTGTTGACCAACACACTCTTCTAGAACCTTCCACACACCTACTTCTAGGACCTACCGTTCTAAAACCAATGATCACCAATCCACACCAATCAGCACACATCCGCACCCATACGGAAAAGGTGCACAATTTCAAATTAAATTGTTGAAATAATTTTTCACTTAAATTATTTAAACTTAAATGGTAATATAAAATATTTTAGTAACACAACATATGGTACTAATGTTTTAAATTATTTCCGTAATGTTTTACTATTACATTCTATTATTGATAGTGAAAAATGGAATTCGTTGATAATTGATAATCTTGAAATATGGGGGTTTGAATTAAATGATCAAATTCCTTCTACTTCTTATTTTAAATTTAGTTGTCAAGAAAAACTAATTAAATATAAAAAGTGGTTACTTAATGCCGAAATTGATAAGTTAAAAAATATAATTTCACCCTTTACAATTAAAAGAATAAATAATTTATTTAATAAAACAATTTCGGAAAAGACTAACCGATTGAGTATGATAGACTCGCTCTTTACTTACATCAATGATTTTCTTCCTGGAAGAGACGATAATGTCACAGTTACGGCAAAAAGATTATTGTATTTTGTTATTAGAGATAAGAAAAAATTTCTAATTAAAAATAGAGACGACTTTCAGATATCTATAAAATGTCGGAAAAACTGTAATAAGAAAATGAGCTTGATTATTTTTGATCTCATTGAATCTCTTGAAAATTTTATAACTTGTGAAGAACAGGTTAACTCTGTCGAACTCACCGATAAAATTTATAACTTTAATAAAGGAAGTAGTTCTAACGTAGCAAATATCGAAAAAAAAGTAGTTTTACCTGTTGATATTGACGAGGAAGCTGTATCTTCTTTGGAATTAAAAATTACAGAAAATAAAAAATTATGACTAGACAAAATCGATTAGTGTCAAAGGCAATGTCCAAATGAAGGTACGTGCCAGTATCAACCTTAGAATCTGCCATAAACTCTGAAGAGACTGATGCAGAATGCACTAAATTAAAAAATACTAAACTTCGTGATCCATAAGTGTGGTTAAAACCGACGATGAAATTGACCAATACCTTGAACGGCATATCAGTAATCCTACATTTGCACATTTACCGTGCTTTATTATTAGTATTCTATCTTCAGACATTAAAGAAAATATTATCTCAATTCCAGATGCAGTATTTAAAGCTGAGGTTACTCTTTGGCCGCTAAATATAAACAATGCCCATTGGGTTTTATTTGTGTACAGCAAATCGTTGCTTGAGTCATATTTTATTGACCCAATATTTGCAAATATAAATCTGTTTAAAAATAAACAAGCTACTTTTAAGATTAACATTGCTTTAAATAAGATTTTCAAACTTCAAGTGGTTTCATCTTGTCACCCTTTCCAAAATCTTATATATCAAGAGAACAGTTTTGATTGCGGTCATTTTATTTGTGCTTATGCAATTCTTATAAGTCAAGGTTTGAACACTTTTCCTAAAATTTTATTGATGGGATAAGACGAGAGGTGCATGACTTTCAAATTTTTGGCTCAAACAAAGCATCCCAAGTTATTGGTGGGGGCCTTACTAAAAATAATCTGATGGGAATCAATTTTAAAAAAGCAATTGCGCTTACTCTTGCAAAACAAAAACAAAACATCAATAACAGTATTAATATTAAACCAAAATTTCAAAAGTCATTTTTGTCATTCCTCATAAGTAAATGGTTTAAAAGCAATACTAATATACTTGTTCTTTCACCGGATCTAACTGTCAATTTAATAGCCCAAAATAATAATTATATCATTGAGAACGTCAACTTTCAGCAGTTCAAAGACGTTCAATATGTCATTAGCATAATTCCCAATGAAAATTATTGGTGTTTACATCTCTATTCGACCTTTCGTATGACTTGTAATATTTTCGATTTTCGAAAGACTGATATTTCTGATAGACTAACCGAAATAGGAGGAAACTTTACGGATTATTTAAATAGTTTTTTCTTGAGTATGAAAATAAAATTTCAAATAAATCATTGTATTCTCGACCGCTGCTTCATTTCATATGATCCAACTTTTCATGCCACTGCTTTCATTGTGTTTTTGGAAAAATTGATTTTAGATCGGGATTTTCAACATAATAAAATATATAAGCTACTTGATGATATCAACACTAAAGAGTGTGTTGAAATTTCATTAAATTTAAATCTTATAAATGGAAAAATTACTGACAACATTTTATTAAAATATTTTAATAATTTAAGTTTATCAACAGACTTCGTTCTTTTGGGTTTCACAATGTGTACTGCTATTCTTGACGATTGTACTCATTATTTGAATGAACATTTGAATTATAAGTGCCTCCAAAACGCGAAAGTTGTATTTGCCATTTTTGCTCCACCAAAGTCTCGGGAAACACTAATGGTAATTGATTATAGCACTGACGAGCATTACTTTCTGGATCCAATAACACTTTATGTCAGCCTAAACTATATATTTACTTGTAAATTATTAGTTACTAAAATAAATGAAATAAGAAACTCACGTGGTTGTGCATTAGAGCAGGCAAATGTCCACATGATGTTCGTGGTTAAAGTTTGCTCAGTAAAATTTTAACATGTCCTTTCATCAACAACTATTCGCATGATATGTCCCTTGATAACATTAATTTGAGAGAAATAGCAAGAATTATCAACTCTGTTCTTCCAATTGTTTCTGAGATCAATAACAAAGATAAAGAGAAAATTTTAACAAAAGCAAAAGAAACAATTAAATTTGACTTACAACAGAGTAAAAATAAAGTCTTTGAATCAATTATTAGTTTTGAAAATGCTGATGTTAACCAAATAGTTGAAAGCATCATTCGAAAAATTCCTCACTTAAATAATTTCACTGAAATTAAATCCCACAAACCATACCTAGGAAGTAAACAAAACTCAAATATAATAAGTAAATATAAAAGTAGATCAAAATTTTTAATTAATATGAAATTAAATTTTTATAAAATTATTAATGACTTACCAGTCATTGTCAGGCCTGAAATTCAAGATATTCTGAACCAATTTAGCCACGAGGACCCAGTATCGAATTCATTGAATAAAATTCTTAAAGATTGTCGAATCATGACAAATGTTCTCAATATTGTAGATATTTTACCGTTTTAAGTTATTTACTAATTAAACAGAGCTGGTAGCACTTCACCGGGTATTGATGGTATTCAATACAAATATCTTGCTCTTCTTGACGCTGAAGGTATTTTGTTAAGTTTCCTGTTTAATAAAATCACCAGTAGTAAAATCATTTTGACTAGCGGGAAAACTTTCAGGGCTATATTAATTCCGAAACCTGATAAGACAGATAATTATGATAAAATTTCATCTTGGCGACAAATAGCTCTGCTGTCTGTTATCTATAAAGTCTTTGCGTCTATTTTAACTACACGTCTAACATCATGGGTGATTTGTAACGATATTTTGCATATTGGGCAAAAAGGTGGCTATGTCCATGAAGGTTGTATCGAGCACAATTCAATACTTTCTTCTGCACTTGAGCATTCGAAATATAGCAATGATTCCCCATTAGCTATTGTTTGGTTAGATATTAAGGACGCATTCGGAAGTGTTCCTCATGACTACTTGAGGAATGTTATGAAAACTATTGGCGTTAACAGAGAGTTTATTACTAATGTCAAATTACTTTACACCGAAACTCAATCTTACTACAGCTGTGGCCCAATTGTAACACCTAATCTTTCAATCAAAAAAGGAGTTAAACAAGGATGTCCTCTTTCAATGATACTTTTCTCGATTGCCATTAATCCTGTTCGTGAAGCAATAAGTAGATCATGTATTGAACTTTTATCATTGGTGATTCGCCCGTTCAAGTTCTAGCTTATGCAGATGACATTGCACTTGTTGCAAATAATGTCGGTAACCTTCAAAAAATTGTTGATGTTGCTGTTGAAGCTGCTACAGAAATAGGATTTGAATACCTACCGGAGATGTGTGGCTACATGCAGCTTCCCAGAGTTAACACCAATGGTGAGATCTTGATTAATGAAAAGGAGATCAAAAAGTTGTTGTCAAAAGAATTTTATCAATATCTTGGTGTTCCAGTAGGTGAGGACAATGATCAAAGTCCCTATGCAATTCTTGAAAATGTTGTTAGTGACACAAAATTAATTGCAGATTTCGGTTTATTTGGTTGGCAAAAACTCAAGGCCTACAAGATTTTTATTCATTCTCGACTAACAGTTGCATTCCGACCACGTGAAATTAAAACTAGTGCTTTATCAGCTTTTCAAGGAAATACTAATCCCTGTGGCAATAACTCAAGTAAATTGCGTGGCTATCTGAGAAGAATTTTGAAGTTGCCGCACAATTCTGAGACAGTTTATTTATGCAACTCAACTGAAAATGATGGAGTTTTGTGTGTTGATTTGCTTGATGAATATCATACTCAAACAATTGTGCACCATTTCCGACTCTTTACTTCCAATTCCGATTACTCGAGAAAAGTTAATATTGACTCTCTAAAGTTTGTAATGGTTCCTCGTCTTGGAATCAAAGAGCCTACATTACAACAAAGTTTTGATTGGATTAATGGTGCTGAAACTAAATTGAATCATGGTGGAAAGAAAACGAGATTTCAACGTGCACGTACTTCAATAATTTACTTTAAAAGAGAACACTCAATTTCCGTATCTTTTCATATTGTTAAAGAGCAAGTTTTTTTATATCTGATAACAAAGATTCATGGAACTTTCATACTTACGACTAAGTTTTGAAAAGCAATTTCTAAGATATTTCACTCTGCGTTGTACGACTCATATATGCAAAAGTGGCAACTGAGCAATAAAAGCGACATGATTGCAGCGGCTATAAAATTATCTCCTCAATTAAATAAAGCAATTTTAAAGTAAACTTGGCGAATTTGCATGGAACTTTATACATCGAGCGCGAACTAATACACTTAACATCAATGCAAAGCCTAATAGAAAGGGGATTCTAGACTTTTTAGACGTTGTGAGTAAGAGGATGAAACTATGTCTCGTGCCTTACATTCATGTAAGATTCACCAAATACTGACATTAGAGAGACACAATTACTGCCTAAAGATAATAACTAATAATCTAAAAAATCCTAATTTTATTGTCGTGATTGACCATTCTTGTTCTCTTGTCCTGAATTCTAAATAACGCGTCGATCTTATAATAACTGATACTGAAAGAAAAAGAATATTCATGATTGATATTAAGTGTCCAATGGATTCTGTTTCACATTTGACTTGACTGATAAGGCAAATATTGAGAAATATAGCTTGCTTCAGAGTGAATTACAGGTCGCCAAAACTGATTATCAGGTAGAGCTTTACACTTGTATTATTGGGGCATTTGGCGCGAATTCTCCATCAATTTATGATCTGATTTGTAAACTTGGCATTGAACCACTTCAAACCGAAGGTCTGCATAAAGAATGTGCAATGAGCAATATCCTGCACTCAGCTAAAATATGGTATTACCATGTGCACGACATTTTACCAGACTTCTGCAATTAATTTAAAATTATGGATATTTAAACTAACTTAAACTTTTTCATTGAGATCAGAATTGTTTTTTTTGTTTGAAATGATTCAGACTACATTCGTAATTTATCTTTAAATTCAATATTGTTAACCTGACTTTTGCCTTTGTAAAAGTCGTAATTGAATTTAGAAAGCTTAGAAAATCAAATCAGAGCTTTGTTCGTAGTATTTATTACTGCAAAATTTATATTTGCAATGCCGGATGACGACGCCGATGAATCATCATATCAGATCAAGCAAAAGAAAATTCAGAAGACGCCAATTGCAGAAGAGACTGATTGATCAAATACTTGATAACTTACATTTGATTCATCCTTCTCTACTACGATTGCAGTATGAATTGCATGCTTCATGTTGAGCATATTCTTTTCACTACGACTTAGTCGTAGACGTAGTTGTAGGCGTGTTAGGCGATGATGGGCGCTGATGGATGCGGATCGGTGGTGATGTGTGCGGATCAGTGCTGATCGGTGTTGATCGATGCTGATCGGTGCGGATCGGTTTGTGTCTGTGTGAACAGTTTAAGAACGGAAAGTCTTAGAATGTAGGTGTGTGGACGGTTCTAGAAGGTGTGTTGGTCCACAATAGCGTGACATTATAACAGTTATGTAATTGGTGTGTGGAAAGTTCTAGAAGTTGTGTTGGTCCACAACTGCGTGACATGATAACAGTTATGTAATCAATGTGCGGAAGGTTCTAGAAGGTAGGTTTAATGAAGATTCTAGAAGATGAGTTGGTTCACAACGCCGTGACATAATAACATTTAGGTAATTGGTGTGTTGGTCCATTAGACATAATAAGTGTGTAATCTATCCTTATTTTATAGTTTACGATAAAGTATTTTCATTGATTCGAAAACTTGAGCAGCGTTCCACCCTTATTTTACAGTTTTATCAGAATATCATATTGTTGCAACGATCTTGCAATTTTCTCCGCTACTCTTTCCCTCTCTTTGTCCTTAAGATCTATTCATGTTCATATTATATTTAATGAGTGCACACTGGAATACTCGTTGTTGTGATTTTAAGCCGATTGTTGCTAAACCTTTTACGTCGATTTTATCGAAATTGAGTTCAAGAAAGTTTAGCCAAAAAACCAACCCTCGAGCTACCTTCTTTCACTATTTTGTTTTATGATTTGACGTTTGGGTTCTTGCGTTACGCACGCCAGAACCTTCATTGGCACGAGCTATTGGCGGATGAACCGCACTTACACAGATTGATAGGGTGTTTGGTTAACTGCCTTGCAATATGTTTTGGCTGTGGGCCGAAAAATAAATAAATAAATTTTACCATATAAGTTGGATAAAAGCTTCAATGCATAAGATTGTTTATTCGGTATTTCATATTTTACATAGTTGTCGGAATTTCATAATTAAACATTGTCTATTTGCAGCATCACAAATCATTTAATCGATATCAATAAATTTATGGTGAAGTCATTCATATAGCAGGTTCACATTTAAATCATAAGTCAATACACACCAGCTGAGAGTTGTCATGTCCAGACAAAACACTTACCAGTGTTAATTGCTTGAATGCACGGCTTACAGCTCTAACGCACCGACTGAAAATAAGACTGCAAATTAAGACTGCAAAATAAGACTGAAAATTTGTCAAAACACATTAGTATATATACGTACAATTTGAACATAACCTTGCGTGTTATTTTTATTGCGATAAAACAAATTTGACCTTGAAATTATTTGTGTTATCTAAATTAAATTTTTATTATTTTCTTAATTTAAATTGGTTATTTATTTCTTAAATTTTTAAATAGATTTATTCAACCAAAAATATTTTATTTTTACTTATTTAATTCATTAATTTTTTACTTTTATAAAACTTGTCGTTTTTTGGTCAATTTTTTTTATTATTGTGGGGTTTGTGGTTTATGTGACCTTGACCCCAAATTGAATTTTCACTTAGCCCCCTTATAGTTACCCATCGCTAGGCAACGTTGGTAATGTAACTATGGGTTTTGAGGTCACCAAAGGTGAGTGCTACTAAAGAACTACTCTGGCCCGACCTCAAGGTGGGTTCAACTCATTACCGTTAGAAGGCCTGTATGCGCTTTTGTTTATTCCGGTCCCATACTCGTGCGTTTGACATTTATCACCATACGAACTAAATCTTTCACTATTTATTATTTACACTAACTAGTCTTGACATCAAAAACGTATTGGGAAGATCGGTAGAATAGAAAACATTTATTAAACACATAATCATGAACACATTTTATTCTACGGGTTGAGCGGCCCGACACTTGGCGCGCTCGTTCCGTCCTGGTCGATGTTTGGGTGGCTTACTCACAGGTTTTGCGGCCATGGTTATTTCTTTATAAGCCAGTTGGACCGGTGCAAAGACCAATGGGTAGGTTACCGCGTTGTCCTCCTGGCACGCCGATAACGCCACCTCTAGGCCCTGAATCTGAGTCTTCAGGCTCTGATTAAGATGCTTCTCTTTAGCCCAACCTCGTTGGGCGGCCGTCATGCTCTGATAGAGAGCTTTTACCTTTTTTGGCTCTATCCAGGTAGGTTTTATCTGTTGGACTTTGTAGTCAACTGCATAATTTGTCAGTATAACTCTTTATTTGACTTCTGGGCCTTATCCAATTCTCTTTGTAGGACCTGGCATGGATTCATTTCTACAAGAAAAGAAAATCATCATCAACTATACATTCCACCACAGAAATTGCATAGTTTATTAAATCTTTTCTGATTTTAAGACCTTATCCTACATTCGTGATGATCCTATGCTTTTATCTCATGAAAGAAAAGAAAATAAGGTGGAGACTAATATTTATTTATCCAGTTCGTCAAAATTTCTCGGGTCTTAGGCGGCCTCGATTTCCATCTCCTCGGGGCAATTCACGAGCATATAGATGCTCCGGTTGCCGTTGGAACTACTCTCTCCATCTCGCATCTCCTTGGCAAGTATTTTTCGTGGAACCACCACATTCATTCCTGTAGAGCTTTTACCCAGGCGTGGGTCATCTAGATTGTAAGACGTGTTGTACGGAAGGGCGTACCCGTCCGTACTTAGATAACTCCGGTCGCGATGGCTTTGTTGATTTCTGCAAGGTGGCGCCGAGTTCGCTCCACCTGCCTGTCGGTCTGGCGTTGATGTTCTTCTAGACGCGCCAGTAGATCTCACGGGCTGGATTTCGGCCGGGCTCCCGTTTTATAGCAATAAAAGGAAGGTCGACTTCTCCGAGCTCTCGTTGGGTACCTGCACGGATTCTCTGACTGGCGAGATTGAGAATCCCACGTCCTACATGGCTTGCCGGCATCTGGCAGCCGAATGTGCGGGAAATCGCACCGTGACGTGGGATGCGTCAATCCAGGAGTTATCAAAAAAAATTTTGTAATGGTTATTGCGACACTTCTCAGCCAATTAGTCACGTTAAACGTGAAGTCGTTCATAGCGGTTATTTTTGACGGGGATAGTGGATCGGATTGGTTGCGGTTGAACGTAGTTATGGTTGACGTTATGAGGATGTGACTACATTGATTCAATTAGCGTTGAGTGTTGAGTTGACTTCGGCGATGATCTAATTGGTGTGTGGTATTTTTCTTCGAAATGTTCTGCTAGTCATTTGCTGAATTTCGTGATCTCATTGTGCATCTATATTATTTTGTCCATAGGGTTGTCTATTTGGTTTTTATACTGTGATCGAGCATATCTTTTGTTGTTCTTACATTGTTTATCATGAGATGATTCTGATGGTCGATTGCTCGATCATTTAGAGACTCTACGATTATGGCTGTGTATAGTGAATGGCTAGTCGTAGAACGTCGTTGCGGCAGTTATGAACGTGGCGACTAGATAGTTCATGTCGTAGGTATCCTTAGTTCGAATTAGAGTGGCTACGTATGTTTAGACGACGGTCAATGGTGAAATGGTTTATTGTGGATCCGGCATCATGTATGAACAAATCAAAGAAGAATCTATATACGCATCCATTTTATTTCAGACGAGACATAAAAACATAGTGCATGAAAAATTCGATGTATTTATTAATCAAGCGTATAACGTTTCTCATTTCTATGTTAAGTTGATCGGTTGTCTCTGTCGGAAGAGCTATCCGCGATTGGACAGCAGGCAATTTGTCGTTGTAACTAGGTTATTTTGGCGACTTGGACCTCGTATAAAGATTAAAACAGTATTAATAGTAGATGATATTTACCTTCCTGTCTTGTGTCCTGTTCCCTACGGGCTCTGCGGCTGGATTCTCGGCGACCTTTGCCAGTTCGTCCATATTACTGATGTTCCTTATAATAATTCATAGTTCTCGTTGATTTCCACTAAATTACAATATGAATGTGATGTTCCAATTTTATATGAAACCAGGGCAGTGCCACGTCATGTTGGTGAGTGGTGTGAAATTAAATTCCAATATTCAGTGTTAAATTTTGTGCACTGAAATTAAATTCTGGCAGTTTTATTTCTCTCATTATTGATTCTATGTGGAATATCAATCATATTTCTGCTCTCTCCCCGGTGTGCAGTGATATTATTTCACGTGTCGGTTGTGCGGTGGCCGTCATTATTTATTTTGCTGCTTTGAATTTTCTTTGTGATTTTCCTCATTTCCGGGAACATTGTTCACGTGGCGACTAAACTTCAATTTATCACGTCCTCATTTTCGGTGGTTTGGATATCAGGTCGATGGGATTTCGCCATTTAGGGTACGGAGGTAATTCCTCGCTACTGCGGTTCGTGATTTCCATGGGGCTGAAAACTGTCTCTCTATATTCGAAATTGTATCTCGCAACTGAATTACACTCTCGTGGTGATCTCTCTCAAAAGATGGAACGACGATTCACTCAACGGATATCTAACGTCTGCAGTATGAATTGGGGTCTCGGGGCGTGGTTCTCGATCCAAACGACAGTCATGTCTCCGTCAGCGACGTATTCGCGTTTATGTAAAAAGGTGTTAGATCAAAAATTCTGATCCTAGTCGCTTTGGTTGAATTCATTTTTATTATGTTTAATGTTATCACTATCAGAATCTATCGCTTCTTATTATTTATTGGGTAAATCTGGTTCGGCGGGAACTAGGCAACGATTAATCCTACTGGGGTCTAACATTACATTATATTGATTCTAATAGTTTCGTTACAGGCGAGGGCTCCCTCTATAAAATTTTTGTGCATTTCTAGCGTAGCGAGAGTCCTCTAAAGTGATT
The DNA here is from genome assembly GCA_022537955.1 of Schmidtea mediterranea. Lineage (NCBI taxonomy): Eukaryota > Metazoa > Platyhelminthes > Tricladida > Dugesiidae > Schmidtea > Schmidtea mediterranea. The sequence continues at coordinate 258,446,084 of CM039679.1, forward strand.
TAGTAGTTTCCGAGTCAGCAGTTAAAATTTGTTAAAATAAACGAGTGCTAAAATTTAGTGCGATTCCCTATTATTAAGATTGCCTATATTTCCACTGATATTAACTCTCATCAGGATAATCAATCTTCCTACTTCTAATTCTTAGGGTGTTTGTGATTTACTCTATGTGCGGATATCGATTCTCGCCGCACTGTTATTCAATATTTCTCCCTTACATCGTATGAATTCAGATTTTTATTATTTAGTCGTATTGTCGATCTTTAATATGATTATTTGTCTTATTGCTATTTCACCAATTCTCCAGATTTCTCGTTTATTTATTTGCGGTCGCAGATCTCTCTATGACAATCTCGTGGATGTAAATCATTTGGTTTGCTATTATTGGTATTCTTTCGCCATATTGGAGAATACTGTAATCGTTAAATTTCCTCTATCCCTATTCTCTGAGGGTCTGATTTTATTTCATCATTAATGGTTACCTTTACTGGGTTAGCACTTATTTAATATAACAATTAGAATTTTCCCACATTGCGTTCCATGATGTTCTACCCTTATGGTATTGATTTAGTGTTATTTTACTGATTCTAGTACTTACTCATTAACCATGAAGTTTTGCCTATTAATCCCTGCTAGTTTCGATGGTATTAACTATTACCTTTGCTAAAATTATTGCTTATTTATTAATTATGATCATAGCAACAATTTATAGCGCCCTTCCCCGTTAGCCCCTTCATTTGACCTTAAGACTATCTCTGTTTATATGAGAATATTATGAGTGTCCACCGGACTACTCAGTGTAGAGATTTTAACCGACAGTAATTTGAGATTTTAGGTCGAATTTTCAGGAAATGGGCGGCGGTGGGGCAGCCAAAAGACTACCTCCCAATTTTCCCTATAACGGGTAGTATTGACGTTCCAGCTACTGCGTTCTCACGCCGTAGTCTTCACGGGCACGAACTATTGGCGGACTTACACCGCACTCACACAGTTCGGTTGCGGTGTGTATATTTTACTATCTTGTGTTAGTGTATCGGCTGTGGGCCGGAAAAATGTCGACATCAAATTATCATAACTCTAAACTTTTATTTGAAATTAGCAAAACTGATTGAAAACTATGAAAAATGAATCGGTATATATACATATTGTACGACCCTAACCTTGCGTGTTAAATTCGATGTAGTAAAACAAAATTTGACCTTGTAATTTTCTGGTACATTCTAATCTTAATTTTATTATTTTCGTGATTTAATTTGACAATTTTATTTTTTAACTTTTTAATTGAATTGTTTTTAATTCAAATTATTTAATTTTAGTTCCAACTTTCGTGGAATTTCGCTTTTTTTTGCAAATTGTCTAATTTCGGTCAAATTTTCATGTTATTTCTATGTTTATTTCGCGTGGTTTTTGTTGCACTTTGTTATTATTTTAATTTATTTTTATGTTTTTCGATTTTATATTTTAATTGTTTCTTTCTCATATTTTAGCATGGTTAATTGGTGTTTTATGGGTCTGATTTTAAATCTGCATATTGTTTTCGAGTGTTGTTACCGATTCATTTAAACAAAACTCTGTTCTGGCCCAAAGTTATGTTATTTTTTATGTAAATATCGTGCGGTTCTTGATGCATTTTGTATTTATTTTATTTTACTTTTATGTTTTTTGATTTTATATTTATTTACATTCTCTCAAATTTTAGAGTGTTTAATTGATGTTGTACGTTGTATTTTAAGCTATCTTGGTGCTGGGTTTTCGTGCTGTATTACTGATATATTTAAACAATTTTCAAGGCCGTTTGTGTTCTGGCCCAACAGTATCAATATAAACTAAATTTATGGCTCATTATTTTCAGTAGTCGTATATAAGCTTCTTCTTTGTTAATTTGATAAATGTTTTTATCGTTTATTGTGATTGATTGTTTATTTTTTTCTTCGTTAAAGGCATTGTATCTATTGAGGAAATTAAAACTCGTTAGAGATAGAGTCTGTTTTAGATATTAGTTCTGCTGGTAGCATTCCATTAAACGAATTGACAATTAGATTGTTAATGTAACACTTGTAGCCTAAAAAGCTCCAATTAAGGTTCAGACAAGTTTTCAATTACAGTACATTCGTTGTAAACCTCGATTTCGTAGAGCTCAAGTTCAGTATTAACTCCCAGAAAATTAAGAATTTTGTGGGGTTCATGGTTTTCAACAACCTTGACCCCAGATGAAAATTTCTTCCCTACTCCCCGTAGTTACCCGTTACTAGGCAACGTTGGAAATGTAACCATGGGTTTTGAGGTCGCCAAAGGTGAGCACCACTCGGGAACTGCTCTGGCCCGACCTCAAACTGGGTCCAACGCACTACCGTTAGAAGGTTTACGTGCGATTTGTCATTTTGTCCCTTACTGATGATAGATGGTTATATTAGTTCTCTGGCTCGCTGACTGATTGACGTCATTTGCATTGGTTTAATTCAATTCAAACTGTATCAATTGGAATTCAAAAGTCATCAATCGAATACGATATTCAACAAATTTTTATTTGATAAAACATTTAATATACATTTCACGACTTTAGGTCTTTTACTTGAATATCCCGTCGTTTGGCCAGTTCAGCTCTACCGGGGCGGTGTTTGACTGGTTTGGCTGCAGGTTTCGAAGTGGAAGTGGCCTCTCGATATGCTAGCTGCGCCGGGGCAAAGACCAGAGGGTAGGTCACTGCTGCTCCTTTTTGACAGGCAGACAGCGCCACCTCTAAGCCTCTAAGTTGCGTCTTCAGACTTTGGTTGAGGTGCTTTTCCTCAGCCCAACCCTTCTGGATCGCTGTTAATTTTTGATACAGGTGTTTGGCCTTATTCGGTTCCAGCCAAGTACTTTTTGTCAGCTGAACTTCGGTCGTCAGTTGCAAGATTTGTCGGGGAAAATCTTTAATTGTCGTTTGTGCCTTTGCCAGTTCTTGTCGTAGAATCTCGTGGGAATGCATGTCTACAACAGAGAAAAAATCAATTTCATCGATAATAGAGATTAGTTAAATTTATATCGGGACTTATATCTCATGGCGTCAGATTGTAACTGATATTTTCCATTCTTGGTTAAACAATTTTTTAATTAATACTATCACAAAAAGAAATAACTTAACTAAACACTTATATTGAATACACAAAAGAAAAATCATTGCAATGAATTAAATCTTTAATGATGCCGATCGTAGCTGGTTCGTGGTGGCCCCCGAGCGTATGGATGCTCGCGATGGACGTTTGGCACTTCATTCGTTTGTTCTCCTCTTCCAGTCCATAATTGGCGTGGGAATACCACATTGATCGCCTCCATTGGCCCGTTCACTCTGGGATCGTCCAAATTGAACGAGATGTTGTACGGCGGGGCGTACCCGTCCGTACTTGAGATCAACCCGGCCGCAATATCCCGGTTAATCTCATCTAAGTGCTGTTGCGCCTTTCGGATTTGCTTGGCCGTTTGTCGTTGATGTTCTTACAAACGCGCGATTAGGTGCTCCGCTTGACCTCTTATTTCCCGCGCCGGATTTCGGCCGGGCTCTCGTTTGATCGCAACGAAAGGAAGGTCTAAGTCATCTCTGGTTTTCTGATCTTTTCCTCGGAATTCTCTGACCGGTGAGATTGAGAATCCCGCGTCCCACATCGCTTGCCGACACCGTGCAGCTGAATTTACCGGGAAGCGAAGTGCAACCCGGGACGCGTCAATCCACGAGTCCTCTGGAAATAATAAATAATCCATTAATGGGCATAATATCGTTATTTAGGCATGAGCGACAGGGTTGATGGTCTAGGTCCCCTCGGTCATGGGACGTTACGACATTCGCTAGATGAGCCTTAGGAGTTTGATTTGAGGTAGGGTCATAAGAGTAGAGTCGGCTCATTGTTTCTACGAGTTGCATTCCTTATTCAAAGAAGGGAAAAAATAGCGGGGTAGATTATACATACTTGGGTTAGAGCTATTTGTTTCCTATTCTAGTGAGTAACTTCCTTCACTAATGGAGGCAGAGGAATGATAGACATGATGGCTGAAACCTACAAACGAACCATCTGGACCATCTTATGGCTAGATTCTTGAATATTAAACTAAATTGACGAATGAAATTTCTCGTCGCTAAATTCGAGATTTTTCCCTTTTTCGAACAAAAATGACTTTATTAAATCTTAAAAGCGTAGAGTATTATTATCCAACAAAATATTTTTCAAATTTATTCAATCGTTTAGCTAATCTCTTTGAGAAAAGGTAAAAGCATTATCTAAAATATATTTAAAATTTATTTATTCATTTTATAGTTCTGTTGGAGAAAACGCAAGACTATGATCAAAATTGTACTTTAAATTTGCTTACTTGTTTTAATATTGCTAAAACGTAAAATATTATCTAAAATATATTTAAAATACATTTATTCATTTGTATATTCCTCTTTGAGAAAACAAAAAGAGAAATCGGTTATCCAGAAATATATTTCCGATCGGTTTATACATCTTGATGGTTCGGTTTGAGGAAACGCAAACTATTCTCAGAAAAGGTATTTCAAAATCATTTATACTTTCATTTATTGATAATTTAAACCAGTCTCCTAATTTCGGTCACAAAAATCAGAGCATTAATTATTCCAAATTTAAAGAGAACTATTTCCGTTTCCAAGGGGCATTAGGAATATGCAAACATTTGTCGAATTGTCATAGTGAAATCTTAAATAAGGAAATCATCAGGTCTCATGGAAGTAATTATTTTTATTCCTGAATAAACTGTAGTTAAAATTTTTAATCTCACTTTAGATTCCAATAATTCTAATAACAATTAAGTCTATCCTTTCCCAAAAATCTGCGAAAAACCTGTCAAACATAATAAACCAAAATACCACATCTTTAAATTGTATTTTATTAATAAAGTCTTACTATACATTTTATAAAATGAGATTATTCATATAGTTGAGGTGCATTTTAGTTGCTATCATATAGCATTCTCTCCATGAACAGTACATGGTTTACGAGCATGACAGAGTGACATGGGGCAATTGATCACTTATGAAGTAGTAGCAGGGTGGAGTCTGGGTTTTGCACGATGATCAAAGAAGAAAAATTGTCGATAATAATCTTGCAGCTCGATGTAAGGTTTATATCTTTTTAGGGCATGGTCAGTTTCATTGTCTTTGTTCCTTAAGTCGTGGACTAATCTGCGGCCTTTCAGGATGATTTGCTGCCTCTAATTGATGCTCGAGGAATTGTTTAAATTGACTATTAATAATACTAACCCTTACCCTCCGATGTCCTCCGCTTCTCCGAGCTTGGTTGGGATCTCCTGGATGCGTTGTCGGACGTACTAGGATATCGCGAGTTTACTGTTCCGGTTGTGACGTTATTACTACTTGGTGCTTTTGACATGTTTGATTTTTGTTGTTTTTGTGGTTAATGTCGTTCGATTTAATTCTTATATAAGGATGAATGTGCACAAGCGTTGCCGGCGAACCAAAATTTCTACGTGACACACCTACTGGTTTCGTATCGATATGTCGGTATGTTTGATGTTTGGTAGGTGCCTAGGAAAAATATTTGTTATCTCGGAAAAATTTTAACGATTGACATTTTCGAAATGTCAATTGGAAGCGCGATTTGTCCTCATGATTTTGTCGATCATGGACTATCGATTCATTATTTATTTTCTTCTGTAATTGTGAAGTGGTTATATTTGCCTACATTCTACCATTCGTAAACCATTTCTATTTATCCCATCAAGTGAGATTTTATTTAGATATTAGTTTAATTTTGTTTCATTCGTGTTATTACCAGAATCAGAATTCAGGTGGCCAATTCTTCTAGCTGGTTTGCACCACTTTGTCGTCAAAGTTTACATGGCGTTCCAGTTAACAGAGCAACTTCTCCATAAAACCATGTTGCATATATTGGTCATGAGTTATATTATTGGATTATTTGGGAATGCCCCATTGATCTACAAGGAGTGGTAAGTTTGATTGTTCTGGATGAGCTATTTTATTTTATTACCTGATCGTTCTAGTTAGATAATTTCTGTCGGGGAGTTATTATCCGTTAGTTAATTGGATCTTATTTAATCCATTCCATCATTTCTGGTCGTTCGTTCCAATTTCCATAAAGGGTTAGTTAATATATTTATTAATATTTACTATTGGTAATTTAATCTAGGTTGTTCAGTTAGGACGTTTGTCGTTGTAATCCATTGGACATCTCTGTATTCGGTCAATATTTCCATTAATGCTGATCATCCTAATTGCAGTTACCTTCACATATCATTGTCAATCATTCTAAGTGGAGTAGTTTAGATCAATATATCGGTTATCCCACTTTATTTTGATTATTTTCGTCAAATTTTTTGGTTTATGCCATTCATCTTATATCTAATCACAGTATCGTATTTTAAAATTTATATTCAGTTGGTTTACTTTCAAAGCTATCTTATTCAGTTCATTTTTAATTCTTACATTCATAGTTACTAATTATTCTGTTTATTTTTAGTTAGTTTTGTTGGGCTCAGAGCCACAATTTAAACAAAAAACAAAAATAAAAATTAAAGACAAAGGGTGGAAGTAATGGAACGAATCACTGTACATAAACATGCACCGCACGAAGATACCAAAAATCAATGAAAAACAAATTAATTAAAACAAATTAAAAATATAGCAAAATTAAATAAAACAAATAATTAATTAAAGTTCGGAAAAATGCCTACAGATGCAAAAAGAAACATACAAAGAAATAAAATAAACTGCCAAAACCTTGCAAAATAAGGTTTAGAAAAAACACAGGCAGAAGTGGCAGGCCAGAAAACAAATAAAAAGGGCTAAAGATAATATTACAAGAAAATGATAATAGAAATAAAATCCAAACATAAAATAAATTATATACCAAAAAATAAAGAAAAATATACAAAAAATAATAAAAATAATTTTAAAGTAATAAAATAATTAAAAAGCCCTAAAAATGGCGAAAGATCGCCTATTGGTCGCACACACGCATGAAAATAGTATAAATACAGTGATGAATTTCATTATTTTTAATCTTATGCTTTTAACCAAACTATTGATTTCTGACATCAAACCGAAAATTTTGAACGTAAGGAATTTATTTTGTTACTTTACGAATGTTTTCTATGTTTATGTAAATTTTCTCTTAATTAAACTATGCGTAATGCTTCATTTCATTATTTTAATAATATCTTCTTCACCATTAGTAAAATATTCTGAAGTATGGGAGTGCAGCAACAAAATTCCGTTTTAATTTGATGTGACTCAAGAAAGAAAAATTCCACCATATAACATGTTTTAAACAACTGACCAGTATTGAGAGAAAACACGGGTCGTAGATTGTTCATAAGGGTCGCCCGATGTCTGGACAAGGAACTACGCGCAGATCCGGGTAATTAGGAAGCGAGGATAACGATCTTCTGGCAATCCGTCCATAAAGAAAAATCCGGTAGAGTTGACGATTTAATAACTAAAAATTCCATGGGCGTCACGGTTGACTAAATAAGATAGTATAAGAATTGACTATCAACCAATAAAATTGTACTTACTCACGCGTGAAGTCCTTAATAATCAAATTCTAATACGCCGGCACGAGACACAAATCAATAATTTTAATTTCAACAGTGTCACCAAATTCTGAAATTTGCATTTACTGGAATTTTCTCGAGCCTTCCCTTCATCGGAAACTACTGTAAGTATCTTTAGCTTATTGAAACTTATAAAGTAAAATATTCTCTATATATTGCTTGCTAATTACCCCTAAAATACATGTAGTTTAAGTTATCAATTAGAATTATGTTTCCACTTACCTGCAAATTTTGATCAATATACTTAATGGTTTTATATTCGCCTTCACCTCTAAATACGTTTAGTTTACTATAAAATTTTAATTAAAATATATACTTTATGACGTTTTATTTACTTTTAAATACCTTTAGCATTATAAAACTATCAATCCAAATAATTAATATACAATAATTCGATTTACTTACTATAAAATTATTAATTAAAATATATATTACATGACGTTTTATTTACTTTTAAATACTTTTAGCATTATAAAATTATAAATCCAAATACTTGATATACAATAATTCGTTTTGCGTACTACAAAAATTATTAATTAAAATATATATTATACGATGTTTTAGTTACTTTTAAATACTTTTAGCATTATAAATTATTAATCCAAATACTTACTATAGAAAAATTCAATTAGCTTACTATAAAACTTTTAATTAAAGTATATACTATACGATATTTTAGTTATTTTTAAATACTCTTAGTATTATAACATAATAATCAAAATATTTGCCATTTAATATTTCGAATATCCGATTTTTCTTTTGTTAAGTGATGGAGGTTAGGGTTCAATCGGGTCATTAAAATTCTTAGGATCATTAGAGTCCGTTAAGCCCAATGTAAACTGCAAATTTAAAAATGTGGGTATAGATCGCAGCCGGCCGAATTAGTTCCTAATTAATCCTATAAACTAAATTAAGGAAGAGCTCTAAAAGGGAAGGATGCCACGTTGAGTTGAAGTCGTTTTTATAACTCCCATTACTACGGAAATCCCTTAACGTAGCTAGCGCTTAACTAGACCCGAATTATATCTAGACAGTTTTGTTAAATGACTAATGAGATAGAATTCAGTTAATGTTGATATTTTGTCTATTGGCTACTAAATTTTGGGTAATCTATGATTGGTAAAACCTTCCTCAATCCTGATAGTCAGGTTAGTTTTACTAAATTTTCTTTAGCCTTATCGAATAAAATTTTATTATAGCCACTCCGTAAGGAATCTCGTTCGATAATCGTATTGTAATTTAACATCTTATGACGAGGGTAATGGTCATGGGGGAATAATAACGTAGTAGTATTGGGGTGGACGCACGTCAGATATGGTTGTCAGGGCGGGAAAATAATAAAAGTAGGAGTCAACTTACTCAATAAATGTTCAAAATCCCTCCCCGAACTACTCTGTCTACATACCCCACCTCTCAATAACCTCCAATTTTTAATTTCCTTTTCTTTCTCTCCTTTAGAATGAGCAGCAATAACAATTCAGAGTTAAACAACCTACCAAGGATTCCCCGACTTCCCCCATCCATAGTGGCCGTTAGGCACCAATATGAAGACCTGAAACAGCAGCACAATGAGCTCCGGGTTAAATATGAAAGGATGAAAGGCACCTGGGCTCCGCCAGAAACCGTATGGGAGCTGAGACAGAATATTTTCAGGCTCACCCAGGCGCGTGACGAATTAATCGCCGAGTCGCGCAGCCAACGGCTGTTGATACGCGAGCATTCACGGACGTAGAGCTTCGGACTCACGTCCCAGGGAGTGTCCGGGCCAGCCAACTGAACATCATTCCGGCCCATCATCTCCCCAACACCGAAGACCTCCCAACTTCCTCAGTTCCCCTCCCTTCATCAGTTCTCATCTCTCCATCAGTTCTCCTCCCTCCATCCACTCTAAATCCTCCGCCAGCAGAAATCACGGCGAACTCTGTCGCCACTACGGCTTGCCACCGACCAAATCGGAATAGGTGACGCCGGGATCGACGTCGCCGAGAAGAGGAGCTCTTCCGAGAAGCAGAGCCCGCCGAAGACTCATATCGGATCGATGACTTGCCGCCCTCTTATCGGGAATTTGAGATTCCGGGGCTCGATTCAGATATTTGTTACGCTCCTCTGGTCATCTTCTCTTCTCCTCACAGATCCATCCACATTAATCTAGTGGATGAGGATCTTGAATATCCTCAGGTCGTACGAGCTCTCGATCGACTGGGACTGGATACTGACGAGATAGCCATCCTCACGAGCGAAGTGCCCAATGTTGGCTCCCAATGTGAAATCGCGGGACCCTCCACGAGTACTGAGGGCAACCATCAAGCGAATCCCCCGCCGTATCGGCCGGCAAAAAGGAGACGTCTGCCTACGGACATCGACGCCGAAGAAGACTAAAATGAAAAGTGGGACTCCCTCATACGGTCAGAGATGTGCATATAGACGACTTGTGATTTTGGTGTTCGTTGTTTGTTTTGCTGGGAAATGACGTAAAAGTATATTACGGTCAATATAGTTTATTCGTGATATTCGTGTTGTCTTATTTTATTTTTTTTTATTTTCGTTAAGAATTACACCACTTAATTCCATTTTACAAGAGGTGAGGTATAGATAACAATGGGTGTCGAAAGGGGCTAGCAAACAGGTGTTGGGCATAACCATTCTCCATGATTTTCTCAACGTGGTCAAGACAAAAGTAGGGATTAGACATGGGTTGATAGGTAGAAGCGTAAGTCCTTCCAGCGGCAGCTAATGATCCGGGAAGCCGAAGGTCCTTCGAGGAGTAGTGTTAATAATAACGCTCACCTGCTATTGCTATTCGGCTATTGCGTACAGTACCAACATGATTTCGGTCATGGGTACGCAATGGTTATTAAAATCATGCGACGTATCGAGTAAATATCCCTAGCAGTTGAAAGTGAAGGGCATATCAATGAGATGAGTCATACCATGGTTTAGAAATTCCTATACATCCAACAGTTTATTCGTTTGGAGTTTGTGTTAATTATTTCTGGAATGATCTTCCCACCTAACTACCCATGGTCGGTTCCTACTGTGGATTAGATCGACTACTCCTATTCATCCAAAGTCTTCCTGCCAACCCATGGCCGACAACTCGCATGTAAATTGCTGTGCAGACGGTAATCCGCAATCGACATCGACTCAACTATGTCTCGTGTTCATGGGATTTTTAATAAATGGTCTTGCGGGTTCTGGTAGCATGATTTTTCTATAACATTTGTTAACGCTCCCAACTTTGTCTACCTCTTAACGTTTATCTTCCCGGACAGAGCGATTAATCCAGGAATAGTTCGCCTGTAAGTCAATATTTACTTTGATCGTAAATTCATCAGTGTTCCTCCATCCCTTTGAGAGTCGTTCTGTGACGGAGCCACTTCTCCAAAAAAATTTTTCACTTTAATTTAGTCACTAACTGGTGTCGCCGTAGGTAATCTGCTAATTATTGTCGGATCCAAATTTGTTATATGGATTAGTCCTATTTCATAAATTTACTGGTTGAGTTTGCTGGGATAATAATATACATATAGAGTATTCGTATTTGGGTGGATTTTTATGTTAAACTTCTGTATTTTTTGAATGATTTAAAGTAATGGTTTTTTTTTTGATTAACGTTCCTCATTTATAATTTCTCACAAAAACTTTGGATTGTCGACTATTTAAAGGGCATATTTTTAATTCATTGGATTTATACTGCGCTTTATAAGTTTGGGAGTAAACAGCATGTATTTTTAGTGGGCAACTCTAGAGATTTTAAACATTAATTCAAATTAAGATCGACTTTTTAACTATTAGTTGACTTTGGACACATTACTAATCGATAGAGTTTTACTTTTCAAACTTTTGTTTAAGATCATAGCAACAATTTAATGACATCGCTTTTCCCTTACTCTTTCCCAAATTGATCCTAAGATAAGCTTGTGTCGATATTAGTAGTTTAAGAGTGCCCACTGGACTACTCGGTGTGGTGATTTTGAGCCCTGAGTTGTAAATAATATTTAGGTCGAGTTAATAGGAAATGAGTGCCAACGAAACAACCAAAAGACTATTTTCCCTTCAACCTTTTCCCCTATACGGAACGATATTGACGTTTCAGCTCCTGCGTTCATCACGCCGGAGCCTTCGTGGGCACGAAATCATTGGTGATAATACACGAACTTACATGATTTCGATTGTATATTTGATTTTAATAACTTGTGATGTGTCGGCTGTGGGCCGGAAAAATTTCGACAGAGAACAAAAAAAAATCTATTTCGTTTTAATATATATATTTTGTCATATCATTTACATCATGGTTGTTCATAGTATTCACACATAGCATATCATAACTTCCTCTCCCCACGCCGAAATCCAAGCAGAGCTCATTCGAGGTTGCGAGGATACGACGTGGAGAGAGTATCGAACAATATCTCACTCACATCAAATATTTGCTCTCTCCACTGGTTAGATTAGAACTGATTTTCAGATTAAAACTGAATTGACAAGATTTCAGGTTAAAAACCGATTAAAATTATGTGAAAATGAATCGGTATATATACCTATTGTACGACCCTAACCTTGCATGTTCTTTTTGATTTAGTAAAACAAAATTTGACCTTGTGATTTTCTATAATATTCTACTCTTAATTTTATTATTTTGTAATTTAATTTGACAATTTTTCTTTTGCATTTTTAATTGAATTATTTCTAATTTAAACACTTTGATTTTTATTCCATTTTTAATGAAATTCGCATTTTTTATAAATTGTCAAATTTAGGTCAAATTGTTAGGTTTTCATGTTATGTTTATGTTTATTTCGTTCGGGTCTTGTTGCACTTTGTTATTATTTAATTTATTTTTGTGTTTTATAATTTTGTTGGGCCAGAACACAAACGGCCTTGGAAAATGTTTAAATGGATCGGTAACACACATGCAAACATAACATGCAAATTTAAACTCAAACCTATTAAAACATCAACTAAACCCTATCAAATATGAGAAAAAAGATAATTACATATAAAATAATAAACATAAAAATAAATTAAAATAATAACAAAATGCAACAAGATCCGCACGATACAAATACAAACATAACACGAAAACCCAACAAATTTGACCGAAATTTGATAATTTAACAAAAATGAAAAATTTCATGAAAATGAAATTAAAATCAAAGAATTTGAATTAAAAATAATTCAATAAAAATTTCAAATTAAAAATTATCAAAATAAATTAGAAAATAATAAAAATAAAGATTAGAATACACTAGAAAATATCAAGGTCGAATTTAGTTTTACTAAATCAAAAAGAACACGCGAGGTTAGGGACAGAAAATAGGTATAAATACCGATGCATTTTCACATAATTTTTAATCGTTTTTGAAAATCATTAATCAGTTTTCAACTTGAACCTTTTGTTTAAAAATCTATTTTTAGGTGAGCGAAAGTTTTATTTGGAAACTCTCTCTCCGCGTCCCATCCTCGCAAACTCGATAGAGCTCTGCTTGGATGTCGGCGTGGGGAGAGATGTATTTGTATTTTTGTATGATGATTTTGGCAAGTAATTTGTTACATTGTTTATTATATTAATAAATATTTATAATGCATAAAATTAACTTGTTTTTCATGAAATAAATTGTTTTATTGTCGAAATTTTTCCGGCCCACATCCAAAGACACACCGCAAGATATCAAAATCAACATACTATTCAGATTCGTGTAAGTGCATGGAATATCGCCGATGATCTGTGCCCGTGAAGACCCGGCGTGCGGAACGCAGGGATTGGAACGTCAATATTATCCCGTATAGAAGAAAGGAGAAATAAGGAAGAGGTCTTTTGGCTACTTCCTCGTTTCTAGTTTTCTTTAAATTCGACCTAAATTATTCTACACACGGCTCAAAATCACCACATCGAGTAGTCCAGTGGGCACTCATTAAATATAATATAAACATAAAGGGCGCTTAAGGCTTATTAAAGGGGAAGGCTACGGGGAATGAAATTAATATGAAATCACTGCTATGAAATGAATTAATAAATTTAATTTAAATGAAACTTTAAATAAAAACTTCTAAATTATTATTAAATCAACCACCTCAACTTTCCAGTAAAATCGAGAATTTATTCAGATCCAAATCCATCAGTACCGCTGATAGAGACGCCTTCTTTTATTTTATAAAAGCCAGCCATAACTTGAAGTTGACTCCATCTAAAACTGAATCAGCCTAAATTAATAATTGAATCAAAGGTATAAGTATCGATATAATAGGAAAATTTTATTATAAAGATTTCATGACCCACTTGAACAGCTAACTTAATCGACCCCTCAGCTGTTTCCACCGTCATATTGCTGTAGTATTAACGAGATAAATTCACGAAATAGGCCATCCGCCATTGATATTCATTCTCCTAAAATATGACAGTTAATTTTGATTCAAATGTCCAACAAGTTCTTGATTCATAAATGATTCCCGATCACCAACGCAAACCCGACCACGATAGCCAGTAATTTAAATTACCCATTACTCCAGCATTAAATATTAAATGGTGTAAAACATAACGACTCGACGTTTTCCGAAAAATCGACTGAAAATTGAAAATGATAAATCAATATTGTAAAGATCCAGTGAATAGGAATACAATCTGGTAATTAAAAATTCCAATATTGGTGAACGAGAAGATGCTCATAATTTTTCCGACGCGGTGAACTCTTGAAATTTTAAATGAATGCGTTAAATATTAATAAAAATAAATTAAAAATCAAATAGATTGACGTGAATTAGAAATAACGTGGGAACACCCGCGGTGACATCGTAAAATTGGCGATGACACGAGCGAGTTTTCCGCCGTTATTATCCAAAGAAGAAAAACTTACCAATCTCCAGCGTCGAATCTCAATAGTTTTTCCAAAAATTAAACAATTAATAAATTAAATTGTAAAATTCGAGCGGATATCGTGATTGTTTATTATAAACTAATCCATCCGAACGGCGACTAGCACCCGGATAAACAAATTCCATTCAATCAATCACCATTCGGTGACGTGTAGAATAGTTCTAACCGGACATAGACACCCACTCAATCGGCAAATCTTAAATACTGATTACCCGAAACATTTTGGATATTTTTCTTTCATCTTCAACAATGTCGGACAACACGGAATTAGCGCCAAAGATGTCCAACGAGGAGGTGACCGCAACGTTGGATATAATTACGGAAGGTGAGAAATTATAAATTTATATTTATTAAGTAAACATAAATAATTTTTTTAATAATTGTAATCGATGATCATAGAAAATTTTTCTTAATATTTATACGCAATAACCAGTAATAATTATTAATAATTGTGGTAACATTTATAATCGGTAGTTTATAATAATGCATATATAATTTTATAATATTTGATCTCCGATACGATCTCCTTATATTCATGCTAACCTCGACTCAGCTAACGTTTTCATCGATTGTAAAATCAGTCACCTTGTTTCCTCCGTAAATAACAATTTGTTATTATTACTTCGATCCTCGACCTATTAAGTCTAGCCCATTGGATTTCTCGACACCACGACCCCCCCATAGAATTTGGTCGTCACCCCATATAATCATTATTTTTTGTCACCGCTTGATTATCATTACGGCCACAAAACCCGCTCATAGGTCACTCGTAATTTCGCCGTATGTTTAGGATTTTTGTTTAACCAGGAGTTTTCTCGCAAAATGATTAATCATTTTTCAACATAATCTTCGATGAAAGGGGTAATTGGGTAAAATTGTTACCATCTTATTTGCTGGAAATTTATATATTTGATTAGATGTAGGGGAATATGGTCATGTTCTTTTTCCATAAAATGTTAATCTCTAGTTGAGAATTAGGAGATTATTGCGTTGAAAATGTTTCGACGGACAAATCTTAGTAGTATTTCTCCAGACGCGGCAGATAGTTATTTATTTTAGGCGTTAAATAAAGGAAAATCATTTTTAATAGTCAGTATGGAGATTGTAATAAATTTATATACATCATGATAGATAATGAACCAAATAAATTACTTGTAAATTAATTAATTGTAATCACTATCAGGTCTTTGAAAAATCAAGTAAAATTATATATATTGCCGAAAAACATACTCCAGCAAAGAAAATGGGAATAATTTAACGTTAAAGAACCCACGGAACCGTAAGATTTTGTTTCGATTTAACCAAAAGACTTGGACAGATTTAAATTTCCGGCATAGTCCCACAAAGGAATAAATCAGGAATATCATAATTATCTATCTTTTTCATTCTGTTGATAGAAATTAGTACAAGTAGTTAATGATTTTCTTTCAGAAAACCTCAGTTCAAGGAACCACCTGCCGACTTCCCTTGCGGACCGGTGGAGATGGGCGTGGGCACGCTTTAGGCAAGAAAGATGCCCAGAGTTTCCCCCGTCGAGATTCAAAAGTACTGACTGCAACGAGGACGATTTGGGGCAAGGGCTGGCCGAAGAGTGGAGCCCGGTCGAAGAAATTCACTGGCAGGCTCAGCGTCTAATTGAGAAACTGGAGGACCACCAACGACAGGTGGACATACAAGTGGTCCGGGCTCGCCAGTATCTGGCGAACGTCGAAGAGGACCTACTGGCGGGTCGGATCGCCGACAATTATTGGCACCATCGGCCAGGCACTGCCGCACGTGCCACCCAACCAGCAACGGCCCGAATTCGGAACCCCAAACGGCCGACCATGTCTATCTCTGGCTACACGCCAGAAGAATGGGTGGAGAAGGGCTTTCCCTAATCCATCCCAGTGGTGGGTTACAGGGTTTCAAATCTTGCTTATCTTCCCGGCGACCCTAGTAACGCCATACAAAAGATTGCTAACTGCCACTTGGCACCCGTTGCTAGGCAACGTTGGTAGTGTGTTCAAGTGGTGGACTGCCCGCAAAAATTGAGTATCATTAGCTAATACTATAGTTGCTCGGACAATCCTCGGGTTCACGAGCTGTCGATAGAAGACCTGCGCTCGCTTTTACTTATTGGTCCCCTTGCGTCTGAATTTCTATCGTCTATCCAGCTGGTTTATCGGCGTCAGATTGAAAGGACAAAATGATTGGTGGTTGTATTTAATCCCTCACAATTGTATTTTATTTATTATTAAAAAAAACTTTATTAGTACGTAAATGAAATGAGAGATGTACGGAAAAATAATATATTTAACAATAATCTATTTAAAAGTGCATTGATTGGAGAGTCGAGCGGCTCGGCGCTTAGCTCGCTCCTTGCGACCCGGTCGTCGACTGGATGTTGAAGGAATTGTTGGAGTAGGGTTTTCGACAGGGGTTGGCATTGCGGATGGGGTCGGATTCACTTCTCGGTATGCTAATTGAGCCGGGGCGAAAACTAGAGGGTAGGTTACCGCTGCCCCCTCTTGACTAGCGGACAACGCTACCTCTAGCCCCCTGATTTGGGTCTTCAGACTTGTCACCAATTGTCTTTCTTCGGCCCACCCCTTCTGGGCCGCGGCTAACTTTTGATACAACGGCTTGACCCTCGTGGGTTAACCCATGTAGCTTTGAGTTGTTGTATTTCCCGGACCAAGTGTATGAGTTGATCGTGGAGATCCTTGTTTGTTTGTCGCGCCCGAGTTAACTCGTTTTGTAACAACTTTACGGATCCATTTCTAAAAATAGCATGAGTGAATTGGATGGCGACTAATGCAAATATGAGTAGTTTTATTTAAACAATTTTTCAAAATGAAAATTATGATAAGGATAGAAAAGATGAGACAGAAAAAAATTTTTGTTCTTGAATCGGACACAATGTCACTAACAATAATCAATGTCTACATCAATAACGTCTACTCCTCCGCGAAGAATCGCTTAATCCCCTCTTCCGGAGCATATCCCGAGACTACGAGCACCGGTCGTTTAAGGTTTCTGATCGGTCTGGGAGAAGGCGGGTAGCTGTCGGCCAGTCGTCCAGCCGCTATGTCATCTTTGACATTGGCCAGGTAAGATGTGGCCCATGCCACGTCAGCCTCGATTTGTCGCTGACGCTGTAGAAGGCCTTCTAGGAGCTCTTGGGCCTGCATTAAAATGTCCCGTGACGGATTGGGTTCGTCCGCCATCTCCCGAAATCGCTTCATGAATTTTTCTGGTGATATTTCCTCCGTTTGTTCATCTGTAGGCTCCTCAGGATATCGTTCCTGGTACACCCGACTCCAGGCTTGTCTCCATTGTTCCAAAATGTGAGCGGGCATATCGATCATGGTTCTAGCGTGTCCTGAATTAAAATATATGTTTACTCCATCTTTCTCCGTATTTTTAATAGTTTGCAAAAATGAAATTGTTCTTGTCCTGTATGAGAGGACTTGCTAGCTTGAATCTACCTATATTAGGTGTCTGAGTATCTGGTGAGTAAAGTAGCTGGTAATGCTGCTAATCTTGTGTCGTGCGTTAGGCCAAAGGAATCTTGCGGTTTGGTAAAATAATATGGTACTGCGTCTGTCTTATATGGGGGTATGTTAATAGCCTAAAATTCGCGTGCGTATCCGTTCATTTACTAAATGTACCAATTTTTATCACCTCAGCTTCAGGTATTTTCAATGCAAACCGACAATAAAATGGCTATGTATCGAACTATTGCGCAAGCGATTATTGTATTTAGGTTTTAGTTTATTGTCGAAATCGTTGACGGGATTCTTGATTATCAAATTTCAGAGCGGAAACGAAGTGATTGATTTCCGGTGATTGACGAATTCTAATCAGACGGCATGAACCGGACATCGAATTCGGTTCATCAATCACGGTGAATTACCGGATGTGACAAAGATTTGTTAGATTTCAATACGCCAGAATGTTTATTTTAAACGGATAAAGTTGTTTATCCGGTTTGTTCATATTTATTGCGAATTCTCGTATGAACTTTTCAAGTAGGTGAAAATACTTTATTAACATCATTTAATTTTCTCGTTTGAGGATCATTAGTTATCGGGTTGCAGATCGGGGTTTTGGGTCAAGAATATTCTGCGTTCATTGGGGGACGCGGTCATCTCATTACCATGGTCAAACAAAATCAGTGGTAGGTATTTTCTCAGGGTTAAGTTAGTTAGTTATTAATCGCTTTATTTTTAGGGTTCGCAATTTATCGACGCACAATTTTTTGGGTGATTACCACTCTGTTAATGCTGAGTTCGAAGTATTCCTCGTGATCGTTCTGTGCCCTCGTTCGACGATGGTTTTGTGTTTTACGGGAGGAATCAAATCGCTTCATTTTCAAATTTCTTATTCTAATCAATAAATTCTTTGATCATTTGGTTTTAAATTAGTTAATCATGACAATTTCATCTATGGTTGACCTCATTAAACGAATAATATAGATGTTTGTTCGGATAATTATTCATTTTATTCAATCCCTGTCTCAATTCCGTGATCATCAAGTCAAAGGTCCCTCTTTCTCACTTCGTGGCTTCGTTGCATTCGTTTACATATGAAATTTTTCATTACTCAAGCGCAATCGAACGTTTGTTGATGGATCAATTGGTTATACCCATAATTCTCTGCATGAACTTACAACAATCTCTAATCCACATGGGTTGATTTTAGTTATGAAATTTCATCAAGAAGGACCTTACCTGCTGATCACGAAACTGATTCGATTTTAAAATCATTTTGTTTAATACAATACGCTTAATTAACAGTTTTGGTAATTCATAGTTTTTATAAGTTATTTCTTTTATTCGGATATTTATTTTTCAGTATACATATTTTGTAGCTACTTATCTGGTTCGAACACTTGTTGTTATGGTGAAATGAGTTAAGGAGTTAGATCTCCGTTACGTTGAATAACAATTATCCATTAAATGACTACTTGGTTTAATAAATTGACGAGTCAAATATTTTTACAGAATTCTTTGTTTCTTTACGGTACAATTTTACTTTAAATGGTTGAGTGAAAATCAATGGATTTTTATTAATGGAATTTTTAAACTACGGTATTAACTTTATTTATGTTGATCAATTAGCTAAGTATTTAATGAATGTTCAATTTACAATATGGTATTTTAGCGGGTGAAATTTCCTTATATTGCTCGATTAAAAGTTAATGAATTATTAAATGAACACTTGATGAATTAATTTTCTTTTCTTTAAACAATACTGAATGAGTTACTTATCAAATGAATATTTTAATGAATTAATAATCAACTTACAATCGACGAATTACTTATCAAATCAATGCTTTAATGAGTTTTACTTTAAGCAATAATTAAGTTAAAATCAGTGAATTATTTATTAAATGATTATAGTACTTCAATGAGTTAAATATCTTTACGCTAATCAATTAGAACCGATGAGTTATTTATTAAATGAGTACTTGATTTACAGTATAATAGTTTAGTGAATTACATATTTTTACATTAATCAATCGAAATCTATGAGTTATTTATTAAATGGATACTAAATATTTTTACATTAATCAATGAGAATCAATAAATTATTTATTAACTGATCTCTATTCATTTATTTGACTCGCCAATTTAATTTTTGTTTGAAATGTTAGTTTGAATTATAACAACGATTTTCATTTTAATTAACCCCCGTTCCAATCCCTTTTAATAAGCCTTAAGCGCATTTTGTGTTTATATTATATTTACTGAGTGCCCACTGGACTACTCGGTGTGATGATTTTTAGCCATGTGTAGTATGAGTTAAGTCGATTTTACAGAAACGAGGAACGAGGAAGCAATCAAATGACTTCTTCCTTATCCCTCCTTTCATCTATAGGGATAATATTGACGATCCAACCCTGCGTTCCGCACGCCGGGTTTTCACGGGCACAGATCATTGGCGATATTCCACGCGCTTACACGAATCTGAATTGTGTGTAGATTTTATTTACTTGCATTATGTTTCGGCTGTGGGCCGGAAAAATTTCGACACATTTTAATTAACAAAATTATAGATATATGAAACAATTATACATAATAAGGTTTATTAATTATAAGAAAATATAACAAGTTACCCTTCCAATTCATAAAAAAATTTGCATACATTCACATAATAAACCAAATGCCTCTCTTCCCACGCCGACGTCCGAGCAGAGCTCTCCAGAGATGCAAGACACGGGGCGTGGAAAGAGGGTTCCAAAATCAATGATTCTCACCTAAAATTCTGAAAATAGATTTAAAAGATTCAAATAATTTGAAACCACGGAGTAATTTCAAAAATTAGTTTTTAGTCTTAAAAATGGTTTAAAACTGGTTTAAAACTGGTTTTCGAAAAATGGTTAACTTCAATGTGAAAATGGATCAGTATATATACCCAAATTTTTGGTGTGTAAAATTTGATGTAGTAAAACAAAATTCGACCTTGTTGTTTTCTAGCAAATTCTAATATTTATTTTTATTATTTTTCGATTTATTCTAATAATTTTCTAGTTAGAATTTTATTTGAATTATTACTAATTCAAATTTTCCGATTTAAATCTTGCTTTAATGAACTTTAACTGATTTTTCCAATTTCGTCGAATTTGTCGTGTTTTCTTGCTATATTTGTGTAGGTATCGTGCGGATCTTGGTGCATTTTGTTAATATTTTATTTTATTTTTATGTTTCTTAATTTATATTTAATTCTTTTATTTCTCAGATTTTATATGGTTTAATTGGTGTTTTGAGGTTTTATTTAAATTGCGTGTTGTGTTTGCGTGTGTGTTTCTGATCCATTTAAACATTTTGAAGGCCGTTTACGTTTTGGCCCAACATAAAACACTCGGGGTCCGTAAAATTGCGACCCGCAATTTCAATTGATTTCAAATTAATACATACAATTCCGTTTTCAATATTCGCATTCATAAAAAGTTTTTACGGTATGGTTAAATCATCAAGGTAAAGATGGACTTAAAATCCTACTACGATACGTAATCAAATAAAATCAGATAGTTCAGTTTTAATATTAGTGCAAGTTTTGTAGTATCAGTTCAAATCAATGTAAATCAATACGCGTTAATTAGTTCAAATCAATGTAAATCAGTTATATTTGGCTTCGAATGAATCACTGACGGCTTGGGTTTCGCTTTCGAGCTGGGTTGATCTTGAAGGGTGATTGATAGAAATCTGCGAGAGTCTTGTCGTTTCGTTGGTTTTGTCGATTTTTCGAATTTGGGTGAACATTCTTCTGAATTTTTGAATTGGGGTATTTTGTCTTGGTTCGTTTTTTGTTAGGCCGATGATGAGACAACATATTAAGAGTATTATGTTGGATATTATACTAATCGGTAGTATAAGTTTGATTGATAGAGTTGTTGTACGGGGTTCATTTCCTTGTCCCACTCGTTTTCCTAGTTGTTTTTGAATTGATAGGGTGATTTTTTGAATTTCTTGGATTGGTTTGTTATTGGGATTTGCTTTGGCTTTCTTTTGAATTTGTTTGCTGAGGGTTTCCAGGGTTTTCTTTACCTCTCGGTTCTCATTTTTTATATTGGTTATCTCTTCATTATTTTTCAGTAGGGTTTGTACTATTATTTGGGTTTTCTCGATATTCTGTTTTGTCTCATCCTTGTTCTCTTTCATAGGGCATTGTATACATTGTAGGTTTATTTGCTGACATTCTTCATTATCGGGATTT
The DNA here is from genome assembly GCA_022537955.1 of Schmidtea mediterranea. Lineage (NCBI taxonomy): Eukaryota > Metazoa > Platyhelminthes > Tricladida > Dugesiidae > Schmidtea > Schmidtea mediterranea. Next base: position 258,468,243 of record CM039679.1, read on the forward strand.
CTACAAATTTCTTTGTAATCGGTACAGGTGCTGTCTTCTCTTCTGAAGGGTTGGGATTTCTCGCATTTTTCTAATGGGTTTTCAGTATTACACTTTCTCATCATTATCATCATTATTATTGTGATCCATAACATTGGGTTCATGGTTTTCATTTCTAATATATATCAATCAATTTTCACGTCTATTTACAATTTTATTCAACTATATACAGTGGAGTTTAGCCCTTTTTACTCTTTCTCTCTTTCTGGGTTGAGTGTCTCTCGCACTCTTCTTTAATTTTATTTTCTGAGAATCTCATTATCAGGACTTGGGCTTTTATTAATCGCTCGGTTAATTTTGGGAGTTCTTTTAGTCGCTCTTTGTTTTCTTTGATTATTCTTTGTTGATTATGAATTTTCATTTGAAGATTTCTTTCTTTTGTTTGTTTTCTCTTGAGTTGACGTTTATAGTTGACCCGCTTGGTTGTTTGTTTTTCCAGCTTTCGTCTCGCTTCCTGGAGCTGATCTGTTAATGTTTTGATTTCGTCCTGAACTTGTTGGTGACTTTCTTTTATTTCTCTGGCTTTTCTACAACTGTCTTCTAGTTGTAGCACGTATCTCTGTTCGCTTTTTCTGCTGTCTCGCATTCGTTCTGCTTCGGTTTTCCAATAGTCTTCCAGGATTACACGGGTTTTATTTCAGCTAATTCTCGTCTCAATTGTTCATTTCTCTCTTTTGATCTCTGTTTTCTCCCATGCTAGATGTTAGTTTTCGTTTTATCATATTGGTTAGTTGTTTAAATTGTATTAATTGATGATTTATCCGGGCGATTTCTGACTCTTGCTCCTCACTAACTCTTGCCATTCCTTTCTTTCGGCTCTCCATCTTTTACTGTAGTATCTCAGTGGGTCTTGCTCGATTGGTTCTACTAATTGAATTGGGCTTGGTACGTATTCTCCGTCTTCTAGATTCATTCGGATTTCTATTTCGTTTGAATTCATGCTAAATATACATTGGCTACAATTTTTTGTTTTTATATTTTTTATTGTTTTTATTATCTTTTTACACTTTTTACAATTTTTCTCTTTAAATTTACGCTATCGTTTCGTCCGTCTCCCCGAATCCTTCATCGGGTTCAGCGGTTACTTGGGTTGGAATTTCGGTTGGATATAACGGCATAAGCAGGATTGGTGGTCGGTTTCGCAAGGTATTTACTCTTCACGCAAAGCGTTTGATATTGTATCTCTTCGTCTAAGAGATAAGCAAGATAGTCTGCGTTTTCAGTTAATTCCTCCACCTGCGTTTCCAAACGATGCGTGTTTTCCAAAGCTTTTAACTTTTCAATCTCTTTTCTTAGATTCTGTTCATTTTCCTCATATCCTTGCTTTATCGTTTTGATTTCTGCTTCCACTTGTTCCTTCAACTGCTTATTAACTTCATGTTGATGTCTCAACTGGATTTCTTTAAATACTGCAACTCCTCGGTGTCCGTTCACCTCCTGCTGGAGTTCTGTTATTCTCTCGTTTAATTTTGAATTTGTCGTCTTTCATCCGTTTGTTCGTGTAGGTTTCCGTTATCTTTGATTTAGTTGATCAATCCATTTTCTGAGGTCCTTGTCGGTTTTCCTGAGCCTTCTTATTGTATTTTGTCTGGCTCGTTCATGGTATTCCATTGTTTGGATTTCCTCGTTCAGCTCCTCAATTGTTTCTTTCTGCGCTTCGACTTGTTCCCATAGCTCCCATCTTCCATATTTCAATATCATTTTTGGGTAACAGGTCTTATGCTCTTTCTTGGCTTCTTGTACTTGGTTCTTCCATCTCTTGCTTCTGATTTGATCCACTATTTCTTGTCTTACTCCGTTTTTAATTGTTGTATTGTCTCTGTTTAAGAGTCTTTTCTTGTCATTAGCATCTGCGGCTTCATTCTCGTTTGTTGCGCAAATACTATTTCGTATCTGTTTTTGTATATGTTCCGCATTGCATGCGCATTCTCGATTTTCAGATACGCAATCTATACTTGTCTTTCCATTTTCTTCGCTTCGGCGCCATTGTTTGGAATCATTCATAATTCTTTGCCTGTCTATTCGCTCTGGGCTCTTCTAATTTTGCTTTGATGGTTTTGGCCAGCTTGATTTCTCAGCTTGTTTGACTTCCCTTTTCCGCATTTTCCATTTAGCTTGTAAGGGCTCCTTGCTCTACTCTTCTTACTTCGGCTATTTGCTGAAATGTATGTCTAATTCGTGATTCCCAATTAGCTTTTTGAGTTTGTCTGCTAATCGCTCTGTCCATTTGCTTTCCAAATGGAGTGCTTGTCGTTTGCCACATTCTTTGGCTTGTTGCCAATGGGTTCTCTTGTTTTTACTCTATTCGATATTTGGTGGCTAATTTGCCCAATTTCCTCGCTGGGCATTTGCTGTATGATTTTTATGCGTCTCCTCTCCTTCTTCTCGATTCTCTGCTTCTTTATCTTTTATCACTTCCCGCAATCTTTTCGATTTCGACTTGCTGATCCTGTATCTCCCTGCTCTAACATTCTGATCCTCCATTTCTTTGATTTTAATTCTAGTTTGGTTCTGGGCATAGGCTTCTTGCATCATTTCCTGCTTTCTCGTTCTTGGTAGCGTTTTCTCTTTTCCTTCTGGTAAGGTTGCTTTTTGTTCTAATTGTTTTTGCCACTTTTGCTTTGCAATCCTTTTGCGTTTTAGAGTTCTGTGCTAATTCCTTCCTCTACGATTAGTAGCCATTTCTTTAATTGTAACGTTCTTTGGTGTGCTGCCCATAATTGCTACTTACCGTCACTTGTTAACTTTATTGATTCTGATTGATGCTTTGATTGTTGGTTTTGACTCTTCAGGCCTCTTTCAGCAACCTCTTTTTGTCTCGTTTTGGATTCATAATTGTTTCCTAAATGTTAAATATCGATTATTCTCTCCTTTCAATCATTCTTCAAATTTGTATCATAATTTACACCTCTCGTATTTTGTGGTTTTTGTTTTTTATAAATTTTTGGCTTTTACGTTTATCTTTATTTACACGTTTACACATTGTTTTTTACGTTTCTATTCTACTGATCAGCCGGAAACGGAATCCTTTTGATCCGCCCGTGATCGGCTTTCTACACACTGACATATATCAAACTTTTAACCCACTGCTCACATGTGACGCATATGTCACAAGGCGATAAATTATTCTACATGTTTTCTGCCACATGTTACAGACATTGTGATATCGTTCAAATAGAGCTTCTTTTATTATATGATTTGTCTGGCGACTTCTCTTTTGGTTTCTCTTGATATCGCTTGATTGGCTCGATGTACTGGCTTGTGTTGAGTCATACCATTGCTTAAAATTATTAGCTAATCTTTCTTTGATTATTTTTCATCATGCTTTTGAGTATCTATACTCTGATAATAGCATTAGGGTTCTCGTTTTTGGTCGAATCTAAAATAATAGCTTCTAATTATGTTGTTGGTAATTATTATTTGCGATATTGTTTGACTCTTTTTCATTGCTTATAACTGGGCATTTGCCCTTTATGCTTTAACTTTTTTGACATTCTGATCTGGTATTGGTTAGATTGATTTTTTACATGCGGCATTTCGCGCGAGCATTATTCTGCTGGCTGTTTGAACAATACCCTTGACTGCGCAAATTCTGCTGCTGCTCTTGGATTTCCTTTGAAAGTTTTAATTATTTGCCCGTTTCTCTCTTCGACATGTTCTATTTATAGTTTCTTTTTCCAGATTAATTCTGCTGGATGCTTCGAAACTCTTTAATTATCGTTAATGCTTTTTCTCGCCTCCCCCTTTTCGGTATTTGTCTAATTCCGATTGTCGAAGTCTTCTAATATCTGTTCATATTCGCTTGGTTTCCTACGTCAAATGTTTATTCTAAATGGCAAGGTTGAAAATTTCCTGCAGGTGTTCTTGTTTTAGCTGTTTCTCCTTTTTCCCAATGCGAGAGTCTTTACCATTGAGTCAATAAATACAGGTGACTTCATCCGATAGTTGCGGGGGTATCCTGAGAAGAAGAATCCTTTGGGGCTGCCAATCGTCTTTAGCTCTGTCGGTCAGTGAACTACTTTATTATCTATGAACGTTAAATTATCTCTGTTCTTCTCTGTCAGCTCCTGGCGTATCTTAGCTTTTCTCTGTGAGATAAATTACCTATTCCTCATTTTCGGCATGGTCGTCCGGTTGTGTCGAATAGCTGGTATAAGCTGAAATTGCGATTTACTAAGGTTTTAATTTTTTCCTGCTTCCTTCTGGTTTTTTCCATAGTCTCGTCCATATTCGAATCCGTGTCCTTGCTCTTACATCTGTACGTGTTATTTTTCTTCGCTGATTCCGCTATGCCATGCTAAATATCGTCATTATTTTTGAAGTTTTCATTTCTGAATTTTTTCTGATTATTTGTTAATTTTTTGATTTATTTGGTTTTTTATTATTTTATTTACATTTATGTACACTTTCTTTCGCTCTTTACAACGTCTATGTCTGGCTTCTGCCAACTTCTAACTTTATATAACAGATTATCCTTTCATGTCGGTAAAGGAATCCTTTCTCCTCTCCAATCGCTTGTTGTGGATAAAACGTGGTGTGTACCGATTGCTGTATTCCAGTCGGTTGTGGTCTTCCCATCTGTGGGTTCATTTCCTGTCTGATTGGATTCGATTAATCCTCTGTCGCTTTCGATCGTTAATATCAAATGTTTTTGTTTAAAAGGCCATTCGTTAATAGCATCGTCGCTAATGTCCTTTCCCACCGCTGATGAACACTGATGTGGGTGGCCGTTGCATTCCATTCCTTTGGATATAGTCTACAAGTGCCCAATTTGTATCCATTTATCCAACTGTATATTGGTGGGCTGTCTAAAATTCTCTGTGTTCGCGTCTTTTGGCTGCTCTGAAGCTTCTGCTGACGAATTCGGGATTATTTTCGCATATAAATGGTGCTGTAGGGATGTTTTATGGCTATAGAACTGTTGTTTCTAGTTCCTTTAATGGCTGTTGGTCAGTCGTTGCATTTTGCTTTTCCATTTCGCCATTTTGCTTGAGTGTGTCTGCGCCTTGGCTTCTCTGCAAATTCTTTCTGATTGCTAATATTCTGCTTATTATTGCTTTTTGTGGCATCATTTTCTGTTCGTAGGCTTTTTTTATTTTCCGCATGGCCTAACATGCGGCGCTATATGCGTTTTGCATTATGATTTCGGCATGCTCGATAACTATTCTATCATGTGCTTTTGGGCATTTCGCGCATGTTAGTTGCGGCTTGACAATTGAATAACTCCAAGCGGGGCATTTGCTTGGTTTGCCGATACATCGTTCCAGTGTTCTTTAATTTGACTTTATCCTCGCTGTCGGCAGTTATATTGCGCATATCCCTTTCGTATAGATGCACATATTGTGTTCGCTCTTTTTGGATTCCGGTGTTCCATCTCTAATTTTTTCCAATTCGTCGATGACATCAACAGAAATTGCGCATTTTTCCTCTCTCTTAGATACACACTTTATGGTGTTACTTCATAAGTCTTTTTGTTGCGCTCTTTGGCATTTTCGGCATAATATCTCGATTATATTGCATATCATTTTGTGTGACTTTCGGGGCTTCGCTATCATAAGTCCTATTCCATTCGTCGGCATTCTTTTACTGCGCATTGAACTAGTAATTATGATTTCTTTATTGGTGGCTTTATGGACGGCATTTTTGTAGGTAAATTCATCTCTTTCAACATCGTCTTCATGCGCAGGCCAGGGCTATTTTATTGTTGCCAGTTTTTATCATTTATCGTAGCAATCTGTAGGCATATTCTAGCATCCACATTTCGTTTGTCTCCTCGCCAATGCAGTAGTTCTTTGGGCATTTACAAACATTCAATCTTTTCCTTGATAATCGTTCACCGTTCTAATCTTATTTTTCATTATTCGTCTCGTTAGTTTCGGATGGATTCTCGCTTCCATCTAATTCTCTCATAATTGTCATTTGCAATATGCTGATCAAAAATTTTCTGATTATGAGCGTTGCGCTTTGGCTTGCTATCGTTTATATTATACATATTACAAGGTAGCGCTTTATTTTTACTCTCGGCTGTTGAATCCGGTCAGGGGTGAATTTCTGGCATCGACTGCTATCGCATTCCACCCAACTTGCTGGATCTAGCGTGGCTGTTGGTTTTAGCGCTAGTCTTCTAATTTCGTCAAGCTTGCCAATCATAACTTGATGGCTGTTAATTAGTTCATATCATTTCTCTGGGCAGCTTGTAGTATAGTTCTTACTTTGTTGGGGCTGCTTCTAGTCTTATGGCTGTTGTAGAACCTCTGTTTACGCTTTTGCGTTAATACTAGGTGAGTATCTTGTCCACTTGAGTTATGCGCGATGTGTTCGTTATTAATGTCATTAATTCGGGCATTGTCGTCTCTGCCACGTTGGCTTCGATTCCTTGATCTTGGTAATTCGCTTGATTTAATTGCTTAGCAATTCTCTATAAGGTATATTGGCAGCTGCTGGTTGTTGTAAAGCTGCTTCTGTGAACGGGTGTATTCTCACTTGATTTAGGTTGATTTACATTATTGCGGATTCATCTGTTGGTTATAAAATACGCTCATTAATCATTCGCATTACATTTCTGTTTGCTTATTATTTCTGACACATTTTGTACAATATTTATAATATAGCATATGCATTAGCTATTACTACTATTTAATAACTAACCTAAATATTTTAAGCACTATATACAACGTCCTTATTTGCTGGCGTTGCTACACCATCGTCTCCGGGGACTCTTATACGGACTAATGTCGGCGTATATTCCCCAATATTTCTCATTCAATTATCTGATATACATGCAAATTCGTTGACCATATGTTGTGCTGCTTCGGATAATGGGCGGTTGCTTTTAACCAGATCCGCTTGTGGGCTAGAATTTCTTATGATTTCATATTCGGCTCATTGTTCATTTCTGCATCGTATTGTCGCTAATTCGATATCGTAATTGATGTTTTCTACCTGCTGGCCACTAAATCTTTTCTTTATTGACATTGTTTCGGGCACTTGTAGTTTTTAGCTAATTGGATTATTATCAGACAATTACTACGTGCTGCTTACTTATTGCCTGTTGTTATCCAAATCATTTTAATTATATGGGAATTCTTTTTGATTAGGGCTGCGTAGTTGTATTTTCCGCATTGGCCCTGGTTGTTCTGCCATCATTCCTTGCTTTTGGTTGCACCATTTTTGAGTGCTTTCTGGAGTTGTAACGGATTCGTGAATTGAAAGGTGGCTATCGTCCATAGAATCATTTCTTTTTTCCATGTTTGCGTTCTTGGTTTTCCCTGCAGATGGTTTTATTATAGTTGATCTGTCGCATTTGACTTGAAGTAGGTTTACATGTTATCGTTCTCACAATGTGCATGGAGTTCCGCTTTGGATATTTATTACATATTTTCCAAGTTTTTCTTTTCGTCGTATGCGGTACTTTCGATGCGTTATATTTCTGCGGCGTTTCAACTATTAAGGATTCTTTTGTTCACTGGTTTCTGTTTCTTTTGTAGGATTCCCGTAATACACAGATTTTTGTTGATGGGGATTTTCACTGTGTTTCATATTAGTATATCCTCTCATTTACCACGCATTTGATTCTATGTTTATTATTACTGCTTTACCTTTCTCTGATCTGTCGTTGGTAGCGGTTTTTCTTTGCGGTTTCTTTTTCGAAGCGTTTTGTCGTAACTGATTCCCTAACAATTTTCCTTGTTTTTTTTATATAGAATTTCCAGTAATGCATCTCTCCTCTCTGGACGTGTACTATGTACTCTTCCACGGCTTTATCTTTTTGTTGAATACGGTATTTTGATTGTTGATCATCTATCATTTATGAATTGAAGCATTTGATTCTCATCATTTATCGTTCCGTTCTTTTAGTTTCGATATGCAAACTTTGTAGATGGGTTCTTGTGCGCCAATATTTTCAACTATTATCTCTTCTCAAGGCACTCTTTGGGTTTGATTCCACTTTTATTATTATTTCTTTAAATTTGCTCCGTGCTCGACGTATGATAAGGCTTGCTTGCTTTTTGGTGTTTGTGATTTCATGCCGAGTTTTGGTTAATGTGCAGGTATTATTATATCATTGTTTTGGCACATATTATAATTCCTCTATTTCGGCTTCTAGGGCTATGCCATTCGCGATTTCTTTGGCCACGCTTTCATATTATTTTCGCAACAATGCGATAATTTTGTTTTGTATACATACTTGTTCATGGTTTCTATTTATCGTTGTATTATTCGTAATTTTGCCTATTCCTGGCTTTACTTGGAATTTTAGCGTCTGTCTATCATTTTGTATGGCATCTATACAATACATGCTTTAGTGTTTGACATGATGATGAATTTTCGGATCGTATTTCCATCCTTTCCTGGTTTTCCAATATTGAATCGAATTGACAACTTAATGCTTATAATTCATTGTCAGGTTGTAAGCATGATCCCTTCACAATTGAATTCTTTAGCGTTTATTTGTTCGTATTCTGAACCGATCTCATTTCTTTCGTGATATTTTCGTCAGCTTCCGTTACTTGATGGACGTAATGCAATATCATTATTTTTTGTAGCAGGGTCGGTCGTTTTGAATTTTCTTTGTTGTAAGTGAACATCATCCTTTGTTTCGTTTCCCTCCTGTTATTACTGTTGTTCTTTCTTGACGTTCCTCGTAGATGGTTCCTTTTTTCTTCATCTGAATTTGTGCGGATGTTGTTTTCATCTGCATAGCATTTGGTTTGGCATGCTTGAATCATGCTTGGGTTTCGGCTATTGCCATTCCTCCTTCTCCATTATTATTTCCATCCGGGGTCCCTTTGAAATGTCGTCCTCGACATTTATTATTTCAAATTATTTCCTCGTATACCTTTTAATTATTCTGGCTTTTATAATTCTATCCCATCTCTTTTATCCTCTTGTTTACTCGCTTGGAAATCTTATTTGGCTTTGCGATGCGCTATCTATGTATTATCATTAATAACTGTCGCTTATTTCTATCTCCAATTCGTATTGTTATCTTTTGGATGATTGGTGAATTTCAGTCTTGCGCCATTTCAAACATTATTTTATCGTTTTGGAAAATGGGTATGTGAGCAATATATTGTTTCTTTTAATAGAACGTTTCTGTTTCTACGGCATATAGTTTAAATCGAATACTTTAAGTGGTGAACCCTCGTAGGTCCATTTCATCAGATTGGCTGTTGCTTCGTCTGTTTGGCGTCGATAGCTTCCATAATGTTTGGATTAGTTTTAGCCGCATCATTTCTCTCTCTCTAATTGTTGGCGTTACTGTTATGAATTTATTGCGCTTGCTGTCATTTGTCTTGAATTTTAGTGCGTATGGGCAGTACCGTTGTTTTTCTCCGTTATCTTTTCTTTAAATGTTGACTCCAGTTCTCAGTAAGTTCTTCTCAGAAGCTGTTGTAGAAGCATCTGCTGTCGACTATGGTCAGCGAACAATTAGTGTGTTGTCGCCTCTCGTTGGTTATATGTTGAGTTGTGTCGCGGCATTTGCTGCATAAATTGAATTATATCTATTACTCCGGTTGAGTGTTTCATGCTGTACTGGCAATATGTAGGAGGTACTGTTTCTTCTAGCATCTGCCAGTATGTAAAGATCATGGGTATACTTTTTTCTTTTGATACGATCATTTTCCTTGGGTGACTTCTAGCTCCTATTGCGCATAATCCATGGCGATTTTTGCCGCGCTGCATTTGTTTTACTATTCTCATCCATCCTTTCCCTTCGACGGCATTCATGGCAATTATTTCTTTGATGGATTTTACTATTATAATGCACATCTTGTCTACATTATCTTGTGCGGAGTTTAGGGTTATTTTTTGTTCAATCTGATATGCGGTTGCTGTCTAGGCGGTATATTTGCTGTCGGCTTCTATTTTCGAACTCCATCGTTAGTGCGTTTATGCTCAGACTTGTTGAGTTGTGATCTGGTTTGCTATATCGACTCGATTTTCTGGTTGCTCTGTTAATTTGTTCTAGTATGCGGCTTTACATCTGATCTCACGTTTTACGTAGAATAGGTCCTAGTGAGTGGGTTATTGACCAATTAAACTGCGAGCATTGTTTCTCATTTACATCACATTATCTCATATGGTCGCTTTAACGCACATGCTTGTAATTTTGCTGCTAACTCCTGGATAATTTCTGTGTTGGCGATTATTACCCCAGTCGCTCAACGCTGAAAGTTATGGCTCAGCAGCAGGCATCTGCCGCTTTTTATCATGTAATTCTTTGTCAAGGCTCCTCTTGATTAAAAGTCTAATATTTCATGCCATGCTGTTTTCCAGATCATCGTGGCATTCGCATCTTTGAACCCTGTTACATAATCATCGATTTCATATATTTACTGCGATATCGTGTTGATATTCTAAATCTATCAGGCCAATGTTACATCCTGGCCGTACATTAATTTAAATGGAACTCATTTCGTTGCTTGAGTGGTATTGACATTCTATAAGCGCATAAGGCATAAGATTTATATATCATCCAATCTTTTTGGTTCTGCTGCACATATTGGACATCATTTCTATTATATGCCGTTAAATCGTTCGATCTTGACATTTGCTATTGTGATGGTAGGTGAGTTCTCGCTTCGCCAATTCTGAGTAATTCGTTTCTAGCTTTCCTCTATTATTTCGCTCATAAGTTGGTTCCTTGATCAGTTAGATCGTTAGAGTGTTCCGTATCTAGCAGCAATATCCTCTCTACAGGACCTCGCTATTAGTTCTGGCTTTTTGATGGCTGGTATTGCGAAATGCTTCGCTGGAATTGTTGATAAGATAATTCCGTTTTACTAAGTATATTAGATGTTTCCATTTGGTTTCTTTGGTAATGGTCCTACTACGGTCCCATTGCGATCATTGTCCGATTGGTTCTGGTGGAATTGGCATTGGCTTTAACGTGCTTCTAATTTAACTTCCATGTGCTTTTTCTCGTTGGGCGCATATCAGAATGAGATGACTATAAGACAATTCTTTTATTCCATCCTTTCACGTCTTCTGCCGATATTTGGCAATAATATTTTTGACGTAATCATTGCTTGCGTCTTTTTTGCTGACATGTGTCGCTCACAAGTTTTCCATCATGATAATTTGCATGCAGTACTTCTTTCAGTCTACTTTCTGTAAACACTAAGTCATTTTCTGCGCCAATCCATTAATAATAACCATCCTTTCTAACCATGGTATATCGATGTCTGTGTTTCTCCTATTGCTCTCTCAGTTTGCTGTTGTTGTCGAAGATTTTCATATTGGCGTTAGTTTCGGCATACAATTCGATTATTGTGCTTTAAATTCTTCGTCTTCCTTCTGCTGCGTTTCTCAGTTTTGGTAAAATCGATATGCTTCTGCGATAATTCATGCATTGTCGTACTTAGCACTCGTGATGCGCATTAGTTCTCAAATAGCAAATCTTGACATGGCAGTGCTGCGTTAGCGTTGCTTTTCACTGATTTGAATTTGATATACGGTGAGTATTCTTGTAGCGCTGGCATTGCCCATGCTGCATACAATCTGGCGCGAGCTTGCTTGTGTTGGCCTAGCCATACTATGGTTGATGATCTGTAGTGATTATATTAATCTGGCGTAGCCATATAAATAGCTTTGAAAATGTTTTATATAGGCTTGGATTATTGCTATATCGCCTCTCTTTCAGTCACCGAGTAATTCTTTTCATTGTTTCTTGAACGTCGACTATAATATCCAATAACGTCGTTCTCTTCCTCGTCATCGCATTGATCCATACGCAGGACTGCTCCAGATCATATCTCACTATGCGTCATGTCGCTACGAAAAACGGGTTTTTTTTATCTGGGTTACGAGTATTGTGCTGATATCAGTTTATCTCTGAGTGTTGAAGGCTGTCTTTGTTGTTCCTTTTCCAATACGGGTATCCTTTTTGGGTTAATTCTTGTATTGGTTTGGCGATAGTTTCATAACTCTGATGAACTTCCTGATAAAATCCCATAGGCCCCTAAAAATTCCTGCACTTCGTACTTGTCTTGGTACTTGGCAATTCTTTATCTTTCAATGTTTCTTGGATCTGGTTCTTGCCTTTTTGCTGACCAATATTGTCCTAAAATGACTTTTTCTTGCCCAATCGCATTTGATGGTTTCTACTTCCATTGTCCCAATCGAACAAATACGGTTACGGGATATCTTTTAAATGTTCT
>CM039679.1:258480470-258879560 GCA_022537955.1 Schmidtea mediterranea
AAAAGAGAGAGAATCAGCAATTGGTAGTTGCGCTTGACAATTGAATAACTCCAACGGGCATTTGATTGGTTTGCCGATACATTCGTTCCAGTGTTCCTTTAATTTGACTTTATCCTTCCTGTCGCAAGTTATTTTCGCATATCCTATGATTAGATTATTATGTTCCTCTTTTGGTTACGGGTGTCCATCTCTAATTTTTGTCGCATTCGTGATGACTCCACAGATTCGCATTTTTTCCTCTCTCTTGATAGCACACTTTATGGTGGTTCCATATTAGTCTTTTTGTTGCCGGGCCCCGGGGCTCGTTTGGCATTTTTCCATAATATCTCGTTATAATTCGCTATTCATATTTTGGTAGACTTTCCGCTTCCTTCATAAGTCCTTTCCATTCACATTCTTTTACTCGGCATTGAACTAATAGATTATTGATTTCTTTGTTGGTGGCTTTATCCATTGTTGTAGGATCTTCATCTCTTTCAATCGTTTCATCGCATCCAGGGCATTTTATTGTTTCCGTTTTTATCAACTATCTATCCGGTACCATCTGTACATATTCTGCATACCACCATTTCGTTTGTCTCCGCTCCAATCAGATTGTTTTCTTTGCATTTACAACATTTCAATCTTTCTTTTAATATCGTTCATCATCCTGATTCTATTTTTTTCATTATTCGTAACATGCTTAACTTCGGGATGGATTTCTCGCTTCTCTAATTCTCTCGATAATTGTCATGCATATCTACAAAATTATTCTGATTACTCGACACAGTTGGCCTCATTGCATATATAGTTCTATATATTAACATATTACAAGGTACGCTTTATTTTTACTCTCCTGTTTGAATCCGGTTCAGGGGTTGAATTCTGGCATCCGATTGCTATCCATCCACCCAACTTGCTGGAATCTACGTGCTGTTGGTTGTTACGTTTAGTCTCTAATTTTCCGTCAGCTTGCCATCTAACTTGAATCTGTTTAATTGTTCATCATTCTCTGCAGTTGTAGTATAGTTCTTGTTGCCCTCTTCTAAGTCTTATGGCTTGGTTGTAGACTCTGTTCGCTTTCCGTTAATACTAGGTGAGTATTTGTCCACTGAAGTTTGCGCATTGTTCGTTATAATGTGCATTAAATTCGCATTGTCGTCTCCACGTTGCTGATTCCTTGATCTTGAGTTTTTGTTTTTCTAATTCTATAGGTATATGGGCAGCTGCTTGGGTTTTGGACTGCTTTAGTGCAGGTAGGTATTCTCACTTGCATCTACTGGTTGATTTACATTATTCGGATTCATCTGTTGGTTATAATACCCATTAATTCATACGCATTCCATTTCCTTTTTTTGGCATTAATTATTTTCTGACACATTTGTACATATTATATATACATATGCTACATTACTACTATTATACTACCTAATATTTTACACTATATACAACGTCTTTTTCTGTTTTACACCATCGTCTCCGGGGACTCTATACGGCAATGTCCGTATCTCCCCATATTTCTCATTCATTATCTGATATACATCCAAATTCTTTGACCACATTGTTGGTGGCTGCTTCGATATGGGGGGTTTACTTTAACGCAGAAGTCCGCTTGTTGCTAGAATTTCTTATGATTTATATTCCTCAGTTCTTTCTGCATCGTATTGTCCTAATTCGACATATAGTATTGAATTTTCATAACTGCTGGCCATAATTTTCTTTATTGAACTTCTTCGGCAATTTTGGTAGTTTTCTAATTGGATTATTATCAGCATACTACGCTGCTTACTATTGCTGTGTATCAAATCATTTTAATATATAAATTCTTTTTGTTGGCTGCGTAGTTGTATTTTTCCCTTGCCTTGGTTGTCTCCATCATTCCTTCTTTTTGGTTGCACATTTTTGAGTGCTTTCTGGAGTTAAAGAATCGTGCAATTGAAAGGTGGCTATAGTCCATGATCATTCCTTTTTTCCATGTTTCGTTCTTTTTGGTTTTCGCCTCAGATGGTTTTTAATTATAGGTTGATCTGTCGCATTTGACTTGAGTGGTTTCCTTGTTATCGTTCTCCAATGCTACATGAGTTCCCTTTGGAATATTTATTACATATTTCCAAGTTTTTCCTTTTCGTCGGTATGCGGTACTTTCGATTCGTTTATTTCTGCTCGTTTCACATTGGATTTTTTGTTGGTTCGTTTCTTTTAGGTCGTATACACAGATTTTTGTTTGATGGGTTTTTCCACCTGTGTTTTCAAATTACTATTTTCCTCTTCATTTCGCATTTGATTCCTATGTTTATTATTACTACAGCTTTACTTTTCTGATCTGTCGTTGTCAACGGTTTTTCTTTCGTTTCTTTTTCCCGAACGTTTTGTCGTAACTGATTCTAACAATTTTCTTGTTATTGATTTCCAGTAATCATCTCTTCCTCTCCTGGACGGTGTACTATGTACTTTTCCACGCTTTATTTTGTTTGGTGGTTTATTGATTGTTGATATCATCATTTGATTGCACATTTGATTCTCTCATTTATCGTTCCGTTCTTTTTTAGTTTCGAATATCGCAAACTTTTGTAATGGTTCTTTGCCGATATTTCACTCCAATTATTCTTCTCCACTCTTTGGGTTTGAATTCCACTTTTATTATTATCTTCTTTATTTTCTCGTTGCTCCGACGTTGAATAAAGGCTCTTCTTTTGGTGTTTTGTGAATTTTCAATCCAGAGTTTTTGGTTAATGTGCAGGGTTATTATTATATCATTGTTGGCACATATTATATATTTCTTTCTTCTGCTATCCCATTCGCATTTCTTTCCCGCTTTCATATTCATTTTCCAACAATCGATAATTTTGTTTTGTATAATACTTGTTCAATGGTTTCTATTCATCGTTTATTATTCGTATTTGCCTATTCCGGCTTTAGCTTGGATTTTTACGGGTCTCTATCTTTTGTAGGCATCTCTAACATAATCTTTAGTGTTTGACATGATGATGAATTTTCGGATCGTATTCCATCCTTCCTGGTTTTTCCTATTGAATGAATTGACAACTTTATGCTTGAATTCATTGTCCAGTTGTAAAGCATATCCCTTCATTGAAATTCTTTATCGTTATTGTTCGTATTCTGACACGATCTCATTTCTTTCGTGATATTTTTCGTCAGCTTCCGTTAAGCTTGATGGACGTATCAATATCATTATTTTTTTGTAGCAGGGTCGGTCGGTTTTTGATTTTTTTCTTTGTTGTAGTCACATCTCCTTTTGTTTCGTTTTCCCTCGTTATTACTGTTGTTCGTTCTTGACGTTCCTCGTTAGTGGTTTCCTTTTTCTCTTGTTGTGCGGATTTGGTTTATCTCTAGCATTGTTTGGCTCTTGAAATCATCTTGGGTTTCGCTATTGCCACTTCCTCCTCCTTCTCATTATATTTTCCATCCGGGTTCCCCTTTTGAAATGTCGTCCTCGAATTTATATTTTCATTATTTCCTCGTATACTTTTTATTATTCTTGGCTTTAATATCAATCCATCTCTATTTATCTCTGTTTACTACGCTTGGAATCTTATTTGCTTTCGCTGCATCTATGTATTATCATTAATAACTGTTCCTTTCTATCTCCAATTCGTATTGTTTCTTTTGGATGATTGGTGATTTTCAGTCCTTCCCAATTTCAACATTACTTTTAAATCGTTTTGGAAATGGGTAGTGAGCATATATTGTTTCTTTTAATAGAACGTTTTCTGTTTTCTTACGCATATCGTTTAATTTCAATACTTTAAGTGGTGCCCTCATAGGTCCATTTATCAGATTGGCTGCTGCTCGTCTTGTTTGGCGTCGATAGCTTCCCATAATGTTTTGGATTGTTTTAAACCCATCATTTTCTCTCTCTAATTGTTGGCGTTACTGTTATG
Source organism: Schmidtea mediterranea (assembly GCA_022537955.1). Classification (NCBI taxonomy): domain Eukaryota; kingdom Metazoa; phylum Platyhelminthes; order Tricladida; family Dugesiidae; genus Schmidtea; species Schmidtea mediterranea. Next base: position 258,484,352 of record CM039679.1, read on the forward strand.
AATTTTATTGCGCTTGCTTGTTCTCGATTTCAGTGCAATAAGTGGTAATACATTATTTTCTCCTTATACTTTCTCTTTGACGATGATCCAGTTTTTTAGTAGTTTCTCCTCAGAACTGTTGTAGAAGCATCTGCTGCGACTTGCGAAATTAGTGGTTGTTTGTCGCCTCTTCGTTTGGTATATTTGAGTTGTGTCCGCATTCTGCATAATTTGAATTATATCTATTACTCGTTGAGTGTTTCTATGCTGTACTGCAATATGTAGAGGTACGTTTCCTTCTAACATCTGCCATAGTAAAGATCATGGGTAATACTTTCTTTGATACGAATCCATTTCTGGTGGACTTCTAAGCTCCTTTGGCAATCCATGGCGAATTTTCCCTGCTTTGTTTACTATTCTCATCCATCCTTTCCTTCGACGCCATTCTGGCATTAATTTCTCTGATGGCTTTTACTATTATATCCATCTTGTCTACATTTATCTTGGGTCGCGTTTAAGGGTTATTTTTGGTTCATTGTTTCGGTTCCGCTACGGTATTATTTGCTGCGCTCTATTTTCGCCTCAATCGTTAGTCCGTTTATGCTCAGTTGTTGAGTTGTTGATCTGGTTTGCATACCTCGATTTTCTGGCTTCTCTTGTTATTGTTCTAGGTATTCCGCTTTACATCTGCTCCACGTTTACGTAGATAAGTCTAGTGAGTGGGTTAATTGGACCAATTTAACTCGAACATTGTTTCATTTACATACATTATCTCAATATGGTCGCTTTAACCCATCTTTGTAATTTTCCTGGCTACTCCTGGGAATAATTTTCTGGTGTTGCGAAATTATTACCCCGTCCCCAACCTGAAAGTTATGCTGCAGTTAGTCACATCTCGCTTTTTTATCATGTAATTCTTTGTAGCTCTCTTGATTAAATCTAATATTCATACCTGCTGTTTTCGCAGATCTCTTGCATTCGGCTCTTTAACCTGTTACATAATCATCCGATTTCCATATACTGCGATATCGGTGGTTGATATTCTAATCTATCGGCATGTTTCATTTCTCTGCCGTACATTAATTTTAAATGGACTCATTTTGCGTTGCTGAGTGTATTGACATTCTATAAAGCATAAGGCATAGATTATATATCTATCCCAATCTTTTGGTGTCCTGCTCACATAATTGGACCATCCTTTTCTATTAATATGGCCGTTAAATCGTTCGGTTTTGATCCATTTGTTTGTGGATGGTACGGGTGATGTTCTCATCGCTTTCGCATTCTGAAAGTAATTCGTTACTCCTTCATTATTTCGCTCTAAAGTTGGTTCTTGATCAGTTAGAATCTGTTTAGGTGGTTCCGTATCTACAGCATATCTCTTCTACTAGGATCTTCTGCTATTGTTCTGGCTTTTTGATCTGGTATTGCGAAATGCTTCCGGGAATTTTGATAAAATAATTGTCACTACTATATGTAGATATTTCCATCGTTGGTTTCTGGTAATGGTCCTAACCATCCATGCGAATCATTGTCATTGGTTCTGGTGGAATTGGCATTGGCTTTAACGGTGCTTTCATTACTTCCTGTGCTTTTTCTCGTTGCGCATATAGACAATTCTTTATCCATCTTTCACGTCCCTTCCTCCGATATTTGGCCAATAATATTTTGACGTAATCTTGCTTCCGTCTTTTTTTGGCTGACATGTGTCCTGCCAAGTTTTGCCATCATGATATGCATCAGTACTTCTTTTCGTCTACTTTCTGGTAAGCACATAGTCTTTTCTCGCCATCCATTAATAATAACCATCCTTTCTCCATGTATATCGATGTCTGTGTTTCTCCATCATGCTCTCTCAGTTTGCTGTTGTTGTCGAAGATTTTCAATATCGTTAGTTTCCATAAATTCGATTATTGTCTTAATTCTTTCGTCTTCCTTCTGCTCGTTTCTCCAGTTTTGTAAAATCGATATCTTCTGCGATAATCATCGCATATTCGTCTTACATCGTGAATCCATTAGTTCCTCAAATACAATCTTGACATGCAGTCTGCCGTTAGCGTTGGCTTTTCTGATTTGAATTTGATATACGGTGAGATTCTTGTAGCTGCATTGCCCATCTCATCAATATGCTCGAGGCTTCTTTTGTGTTGGCCTGCATACTAATGGTTGAATTGAATCTGTAGTGATATATAATCTCGTGACCCGCATAATAAATATTTGAAATGTTTAATAGCTTGGATATTGCTAAATGCCTCTCTGTTCAGTTAACCGAAAAAAAAATTTAATTCTTTCATGTTTCTTGAACGTCCGCCTATAATATCCAATAACTCGTTCTATTTTCTCGTCATCATCCCATTGTTCCTAGGACTGCTCTCAGATGCAATATCCCACTGCGTCTTGTCGCTAACAAAACGGTTTCTTAAATCTGGGTGTACGAGTATTTGGTGCTGATATCATTTATCTCTGAGTGTTTCGAAAAAGGCTGTTTGTTGTTCCTTTTGCCCATATAAAGGGTATCCTTTTTGGTTAATTCTTGTATTGGGTTTTGGCGATAGTTGGCATAACTCTTGATGAACTTCCGGATAAATCCGCATGGCTAAACAATTCCTGCAGCTTGCGTGAACTGTCTTTGGTACTGGGCAATTCTTTATCTTTTCAATGTTTCTTGGATCTGGTTCTTTGCCTTTTGCTGACACAATATGTCTAAAAGAAGGTGACTTTTTTCCTTTGCCCATCGCAATTTGGATGGTTTCAATTTCAACTTCCATTTGTTCTCATCGAACAATACGTTTACGGATATCTTTTAATGTTGCTCAGAAGGTGCTAGATAACTTATAAGTCATCAATAATATACCAACATTGTTTAATGCCGTGCGTTACAAATTCCATACATCTCCCTGAAATGAAGGCTGGTGCGTAGTTAAATACGAAAGGCATTTTCTTGAAATTGGTATAGATCTTCCCCAATTGTAAAGGCAGTTTTCTCGTCTGTCCTCCTCTTTGACACTTTAATCTGCCAATAACCACTTTTTAAATCTAGCGATGTAAAATAAGCTGCTCCGTGTAAGGGTTTTGTAACCATTTCATTTATGTCTGGTAATGGGTATGTTAAATCTCGTTTTGTTAAACCGCATTGAGTCGTCGGTAGTCTATACAAGAACGTTGTGTTTCCGTCTTTTTTTCTTTACCATGATACTAGGGCAATTGCCATGGTGAGCAACTTGTTCGATTACTCCTGCGTGCTAACATCTTTTGGCACTTCTTTTTCTGCTTGCTGGTTTTTGGGCTTCTGCCAATCGATATGGCCGTAGTGTTATTTGGGGTGTCGTCTGTTAATGGTATCGTATGTTGCGTTACATCGCTTGTACGAGATCTAAGTCAGATGCTGCAAATATATCTTTAAATTCCATTAGCGAGTTTTTGTAGTTGTTCTTTCTCGTTTTCGTTGTAGTAGCTGACTGTCGATAGTCCATAATTCCTTCTCATTTCCTTCAGTTTTTGTTGTTTGGAAAAGGTTTTCAAAATTTGTCCCCCATCATCGGTGTTAATTTCCCAATCTTTTCATTTTCGTAATGACTTATCTTCCTCGTCAAAATTTGTAAATTGATGGAATTTCCACTGTGTCGTTTACGTTATCACTATCTCTCTGGCTAATGGCAGTTCTTTCTTCTTCTCAAATTTGTTGATTAGGTTCGAAAATCATTTCTCCTGCTGGTTTTCTTCATTCACTTTTTACGTAACAAATCATTTTGTGTGCGCCTGGCACTACTATTTTCTCTGAACATCTCACTTCTGAATTCACATACCATATTCCGTCCGGTTTTATTCTCAGCTCATCGATCTAGGTCATTATTTCTCCTTTAACAATTTCTGGCATGGAGAATCGAAGTTCCAAATTATACAATCTGCACTCAATCTTCTGATAACGCTAAGATACGTATTGATTTTTACATTTTTATCATTCGATTATTGACCAGATTTTTCCGATGACTGCGACTGATTCCTTTTGCTGCAGGTTATTACGTCCATGTTAGCTTCTTCTATACATGGCCATAATTTCCCGGGTAATTTATCCATTTTTATTTGCTTGAGATGTTTGCTCCGGTATCAATCATTGCTTTTATCTCTAGCCCCATTTATTTTATGGGTACGTTAGTGGTTGGTCCGGCTAATGTTTGTAAGCATAGCTATGTGTTCGAGTTCTGGATCCTGATCCACACTTCTCGATCTTTTGGCTGGTTCTTGGTACTAAGTCTGCCCAATTGGTTCGTATGGTACTGGATAATATTTCGTATGTTGTTGGTCTTGGTATCGGTACGTTTGTTCTACTGATTTTGTTGTTTTCTTTAGACATTCATATACTGGTGGTGGATGATTGAAAATGTACCACTATGTCTGGTCTTTCGATTTTCCATTGTTTGAGTTTGCTCTTGAGTTAGCCTCTGTGTTCCTCCTTGATTTTCGTCATTGTCGCTGTTGTCTGCTGCTATCATCTTTGAAATTTATCCATCGTCTCCGTTGCTCGTTTTCTGTCGCTTCATTCTGGTTTTTCTTCGGCTTCTAAATCTCATTATTGCTTTAAATTTTGTCGACTCTTCAATCAGTACCGTTATTTTAGTTTAGAATTCCTACTAAATCTCTTTTTATTTTGTGGATATCTTTCGAGTGTCCATGTAAATACCATTGTTTAGCTAAAAATGGTAAGAAATCCAATTGCCATTTTTCAGTTGATTTTCCCTTTCCTCTATTGTAGATATCGAAACATGCTAACAATTTGTGTTTAGGATCACTCTACGATTTGAATGATGAGGATTAATTCTAAAATTCCGTGCCATCATTTGTCCGAAGATTAAGAATCTTTCCCCACATGGCTTTCATCATGTTTGCTTTAGCATTGTTTGAAATGATCTGGTATAATAGCAGTTCGGTAGTTGGGTTTCTCTCCAATAGTTGTTACCTCCGTTATCGTTACAAAAATATTAGATAATATTGCTTGCCTTTTGCTGGAAATAATAAATGTTCTCTGGCTCGTCCAGATCTTTTTGTTTGGTATATTCGCACTTGTGATATATCCACTGTTTGAATTCTGCTTCGCTAGCCAATTCTGTAAAGTCAAATATTTTGGTGGTGCTACTATTACTCGAGTTGGAAATTGTAAGCAAACTCCATCTCTTATTTCACAATAACGGTCCATATACATTACTACAACTTGAAACATATTAGGTACGAATTTCTCTGGGTTTTTATCAATCCTTGGTTACTGGTTGAGCAAATCTGATTTTTCCTTTATGCATTATCCTCTAATCCGTTTATGCATTTATCTCTGCGGAATTGTTGAATTCTCTGGCAAGTTTCGCAATTGTCTTTTTCGCATTTAATACGTATACATAACTTCTTCTCCGAGATTTCCTTCCAAAATATTCGCCTCTGGAGTGTAATAATGGATTGCAATTATCCGGGTTTGTGATTTGCCATTGCAATTTTGTTTTTAAATATTTCTCTGTTCAGATACAGTCATTTTTAACTAAATCCGTAGTATATTTTTTTTCCGTTGATGCCAGTCTTTATGATATAAGAAATCCATCCTTGTTATTTTTACAGATATAGTTTCACATCTTTTTTGGGGTCTATTTGCGCTTTGCGTTCGTATTGCTGTTCCGCGATAAGAATATTCTTTATAATTGGTACTGGCTACCATTTCGTCACATTTACTCACCATTCGCCCTTTTATAATCTCATCCGATGGTGGTATCAGTTGATATTACTCACTGTTGGCGTGACCTCTGATCCGATAGTCGGTGGTGATCGTTTTTGGTTTTCCGATTTCCGGTTCTCCGTATTTTGTCTAATAGCGCTTTTTTTGCGTGTTAAGTTTTCTGTTTCACTGTGCAACTCCGTCCTTGCACTCGTCGAATATTGCGCTTTTCAATAATGGTGAGTCTACAAGTTCTGGTTCAGCGTGATATACGATCGTTGACATTCCCGATTACATGATCTATCTGTTGCTAACATTGGGGATACTTTTTCATCCGCTTGTGTGTCCCGGATCAAAATATCCTTGAATTATTTCTCTAATTTTTAACTTGGGTAGCTTTCGATCACTACATCTTTGACCAGTTGATTCAATAATGTATACTCTCCTCCTGCACGTTCCGTCTCCAGCCGTTTATTATGCCCGCAGCATATACTCGGGTTGTTTTTATTCTTCTTCCTCGGCTGCTACATTCACTCGATTCCAGCTATTGAGATGCCGTCCTGTCGTGAATCGCTTCTTCAACATTTCGCTCCGCGTTAAACAGAAACCACTGGTTGTCTCCGTTCGCGGCTTCTATAATTGTTGAATGCGAGTGATGTCCGCAATGAATGCTACGATTTTCCTTGTTACAGAGCATTTCTTTGATTTCCTGTTTTTAATGAAGTTACTCTTGGTATACATTAATACGATAATCTGCTGTTTGCGTTGTCTGTTAATTTACCGGGTTTGCTGCTTTGCAACTCTTCTGTTTCTTTTAGTGAGTATTTATCACCAATCTTTAATGTTATACATCATATACTACAAATGGTTCTAACTCCTTTTACGCATCATCCATAATGAAGTTATTGTAAGTGATTATCGTATTCATCCTTTATACTGTTTTGATCACTTGCATAATTGTGTCTCGAATTCTGTTAATAACTCTTTCAACTTTGTCTGCATCATCTCGGTTTGAATCATCTTTACTTACCAAGATTTATAAAAGCTTGCCATCACCGTTAGAAGTCAGGATGAATGGTTCGATTACCTTCCTGATAATGTCTGTTATGCGAATCATATCCATTTGGGTTGTATCTTGGAGTTCGCTTTCTGTATATACTTGATTATAGATATAGGTAGCCATTCCTACCAAATATCTATTTGGGTCATCCGATCGTTTCGTTAAGTGGGTTTATTATCAGCAGCAAATTCTTCTGAATCTTTTAGGTTGGTAGTTCGCACTTTGTTGGTCGCATGATTTTGTTTATTATTGGTTTTATTGCTGGCCCAAAGCTGCTCGCTTCTGTTCCGATATTATCAAGTTTTAGATTTCTGCTTTCTCTCTGGATTTGCTAAAATACCAACCATATCAGTTATCAATCTATTGATCCACTTTGATCCTTGGTTCCTTTGGCCTTAGTTTTCCCTGTAGCTGCTTCGTTACTTGGCTAGTTTTGTTTTTAATTTCGTTTGTCAATGGTCCATCTGCAATTTTGTTCTTTAGTTTTCCTTTCGGAGCTTGGTTTATCAAAATTTTTGGTCGTCCCTCGGGATTTCTTTTCATTACCGTACCTGTTTCTTTTCGTTGGGTTGTTCGTCTGTTGTTTCTTTGGATGTTGTAGCTCCTCGTTCCATTTTATCCAGTTATCCATTCGTCTTGCGCTGTCGAGCTTTTCGCCGTCTTCTCTCTTTCTTTTTACTTTCCCTCTTCGTTATCTGGCTCCTATAATTTCGACTGGTTGTCTTTGACCACATACTAGCTCGTCTGGTTCATCTGTCATTATATCGTCTTCGTTTTCTGTCATGAACAAATCTCTTGATTCCGGTAATTTCTCCGGGTTCGTTTTCCTGCGTCCACAATATATTTAGATCATTTAGTATATCTTCATCTCCTGTTGTAATGACGATTACTATTCATCTGCTGGCATGGTGGAACTTCTGGCGTATTTAGGCTTTCTTGTTTCGCCCCATTGGCGTTTTTTCGTTTTTTGATTTCTCTTTATTGAGTTCTTCTGCCCGCAATTTTTTGCTACTGTTTAATTATTTATCATCCCAATTGCATTTGCCGTAACTCCAATTTCGCAGATCGTCGTCTAATGATCGTGCCTTCGTATTGTAAATGAAATGGTGGTTCGTTACGGTATTCCTTTCACCTCACTACTTTTGGCAGTGATATAAAATTCCTTTTCGTTGGTTCGAAATCTGGCGTCCATAATTTTTAAACTGTACTTTTCTATTGTTTCGGCTGCCCATTCGGTGTGTTTCCATTTTCGGATAATTTCTCTGAATTGCTCTGGGTACCACGCATACATTCTCCGATACTCCTCTATTTCCTTTACAATATTTCGCAGATTCTCTATTCTGTTACAAGAATCGATTATCCATTTTGCTAAATCTGTTACAGTTCGTCTTTGATTTTTGGCTCCGGTTCTCAATATCGCTGCTAACTCTCTACATTTTTGCGTTTCCGTTAATCGTGTTAATCCTTCCTCCACAGGATCGTCTATATCTGTGGGCAAGTATTTTATTCCTGGATTTCGTTTCTCGAGTACACTGATTCGTGGTCTCGCTTGTTCTTGTTGAATTCGTATTTTCATTTCTCGTTCTGTTTCTACTTCGATCGTGATGTATATCGTATCATCCTTTACGAATTGGGGTGTTACATATTTTTTCAGTAGGAATTGTGGTACTCCTCCTGCAACATTTTCAGTGGATTTTGGCTTTTGACTTATCATAGATCTTGGGTCTACTCCCAATTTTTCGCTGTGTCGCTCTTCCCATTTTCCGGGTTTAGCGATTGAAATTGTGACTTTTCGATTAAATGGCCATTCTAACTTGCCGTCATATCTGCCTCTTGCTAATAGAAAATACACTGATAGATATTTTCCTTTTCCTACCCCATCTCCGTTTGGGTATACTCTCAATTTCATACGGTATCCTCCGATTTCCGTATAGAATTGATGACTAGTGATACCGATGATTTTCTCTTCTTCAGCCGATTTTACTTTTTCAGCCCATCCACCTATTTTCCATGTGTATGGGGCTAATCGAGCTCTATCGTTTATTTCCTCGTCTTCTTCTGGTTGCCATTCCATTTCGTTTATCATTTCCTCTGGTAAATTTTCATATGGTTCATCTTCATATAACTCTAAGGTTATTTCGTTAGCTGCGTCTTTCGACGCTTCTCCTGGTACGTATTTTCTCCATTTTGGTTCGGTTCTCTCCGTTTTCCATTTCCACTCTTTTGTCTTTTCATCATACACCTTTTTCCATGGTGTTGATCGGCATCTCGAGTCGTCTATCGGTTGTAATTTTGTGCTTAATTTTGCATCTTGTCTCCATAACTGGTAGATGGTTAGTATTTGGTCCATCTTTCTTTTCATTTCCTCTTGAAACTCTTGGATCTGTTGTTCCTTTTTTGTTGTATTTTTTCTCTCTGGTTCATCCATGGCTATGATATTAATGATTTGTCCGTCTTCCCATATACCTAATTCATATATCGGGGTTCGCTCTCGCGGACTTATTTGTCGTTTGTGGTACATTATTGCCACGTCTTCTACCATACCATCATCACTACTTTCGATTATCGGTTGTATGATTTCTCTGTTTATTCGTCGGTATAATTCGTGCATTTGACAATCGGGATCTACTAGTATTTCTTTTATTTCATCATTTGGTAGCTTTATTCTTAGCTTTATTGGTTCATCTCCTCTCATATCCCTTTGGTGCTCTCCATATTTGGCTATCAACTCATCTGTTCTCTCGTTATCGAATCTCATAATATCTGTATCTCGTACAGCTTCTACAAATATTTTCATGGAAATCGGTCTCGTTAACGATAATCGGTTAATATATTTTCTGGCTTGATCTATTGCTTGTTCTGTCATTTTTATCTGGTTTTGCCTCATTATCTTTTGTCCCTCTTTTTCTAATCCAGGTTTTATTTCTTTGGTATACAATATTTGAATTTTCTGCCATATTTCTGCTGTCGTTTCCTCGGTTTCATTTTTGTTTAATGTTACCACGTTTATTCCTTTTGGCCATATTAGAGCATCCACTAGGTGTATATCTCGCTTTATTTTCCTTCCTTGGTAATATAAAGGTTTATTTTTATAACTGGGTCCTAGCTTTTTCACTACCCAATCATACAACTCGTTGGTGCTCTCGCCTCTTGTTGCTATTATCTGTCTTGGTATTTCTGGAAAATCAATAATTACCTGATACTCTTCTCTATCATATTCTTTCAAATTCTCTTGGTACTTTTTTATCATATCTTTCCATGATGCCGTAAATGTACCGTTATCTTGTTGATATCCTTTTGCGATTAGTTTCATTATTCTGCTGTATGCGGTTGTATCTCTGAGGTTTAAGAACATTTGATTTCGGTCCACTTCTTCTACAATTTCATTAATTTCTTTTAATATCTCGGTTTCGTCTTCCCTTGGCACGTTCGTCTCCATTTCCTCTAGTTCGGATTTTGATTCATCTTTATTCGGTTTATTTTCCTCGCATGATTGAAATATTTCTCCACCCAGACTGCTTATTTCACTTTCATCTTCATCTGTTTGATCGTCTGGTATTTGTCTCAACATATTAATATGTAGTTGTTCCTCCTTTTTCATTATCTTTGTTGGTCCTTTTGTTTGGAACCATATCTCTTTTATTCTGTTTTCAATTTGAGCTTCACTCCACGTGGGCTTTTCTTTCCTGATTCTTGTTTCTATTTTTTGTAGCAGTATCCTCTGGATTCGATTTTTTGTTATTATTGGTTCTGATATCTTTTCTTTTTCTTGTGACGTTGATGCTTCCTGTTCATCTCTCAATTCTGGCTCTTTCATTTCTTGCGATAGTACTTTCTTTGCCATCACTTCTATTTTTTGATCTAGTGCTTGTTCTTGTTCTAAATGTTTTAACGCTCCGTCTATTTTTAATATTAGTGCCTTCTTTCTTAGTTCCGCTTTCTCTTGTTTCAGGATTGCTTCTTTTTCTTTCAATTGATCCTCCTCTTGTTCTAAAGCTTCCTCTTGCTTTATTTTTTCGAGTGTACTCTCTATTGTTTGTGTCATAATTTCATTTTCGAGTTCATCTATCTCGTACATTAGTGTTTCCTCGTTTTGCTCTTCCGTTTTCATCTTTTCTACTCGATTACTCCCTTGAGTTTCTGGTTCGTCTGATTTCTCAGTTGTCATTTCTTTTAGTTGTCGACGTCTCTGTTTTTCCTCCTCTGTAAATTCTTTGATGGCCTCTATTTTCTCCATCGTATTCAATTCAACTGTTTTCTCGTTATCAGTTATCATATTTCCTCCCCCTTCGTTCTCAACACACTGCTCCGCAGTGTGAATTTCATCTGGAATTTCCATCCTCATCATATTAATTCTTTTCGGGGTTTGTTTTCGATTTTCCCATCTTTGCTGGATTTCTTGGGCTTCTTCTATTTGCAGTCTTTGCCATTCAGCTTGTTGTTGCTCTTGATATTCTCTGGTTCGCAGCTCTTGAATCTCCTCATTGTTTCTCATTACATTAATTCGTTGTTGCTGTATATTGGCGGGCATCTGTTGCATCATCTCTTTTAATTCCATGGGCATTCGTTGTAATGTTTCCCTTAACATATCTATTTCTTGTATCACGTTAATTTGTGGATTTCTTGTCGATTATTGTTTGGTCTTGGTTGATTTGCCTCTCCTCTTATGTTGCATCGCCTTGCGATGTGCCCTTGTTGACCACAATTATAACACGCTTTGCTATTAAGTTGTTGACATATTCTCTCAGTATGTCCTCGTCTACCACATTTTTGACAATTGTAATTTCGGAAACAATTTTCTGATCGATGTCCCATTTTTTGACATGTGGAGCATTGTTCGTTGCGTTTGGCTTGTTCCTGAAATTATTATTATAGCTTACTTGGTTATTACCTCTATCTTCTGGATTTCTTGTTGCTGGTGGCTTGAACATCTGCTGTGCTCTGGGTATGAATTGATTCATAGCTGGATTGATATTGTTGTTTTGATTGTTGACATTGACTGTTGACGTTGTTGGTTCTGTGGCCAAGACTGCCACTTGATATCCCAGTCCCAGATGGGCTTCACATCTATTTGCGATTGCTACTGCTTGATCTAATGTTTCTGGTGCCAAGCATCCAAGGTTGGCTCGTATGTCTTCTCTTTGATTCCTCTTATGAAGACGTCTACCATTTTATCTTCGGGCAAATCTATTTCTCCGAAGGCTTCTTTACACAATTTCTTTAATTCACATGCGTATACTGCATTCGATTCATCTCGTCTTTGTTTTCGATGTAGGAAGTCTAATATCCTCCTATTTCCCTTTTTCTCTATCCCGAATATCTTATTAAGAACTCTTTAATCTCTGTCCACGTTGTCAATTTCGTTACATCTCTCGCTTCTTCTACGAATACATCTTGTGCGCTCCCTTTCAAATACAAGGGTAGTCGCTCTTTACCTTTTGGTCTGTCCAGTGACAGATATTTTTATACACTTCAAATTCTTTTATGAATGTATCCAATTTGTTGAGACTACCGTCGAACGGTTCTCCTCTAAACTTTTCTCTGAATTCTCCTACTACCACGTTGTTGTTATTTGACAATATATTTGCATCCGGAATTGGAGAGTTTATAGAAGTTGTCATGTTTAGATTGTTGTCTAGATTCTCTTCTTCGTTCGCTGATTCTATTGTTGCCAATTGGTTCTCGATATTACGTAGTTCGTTCTCTTCGCTGCTATTAAATTCAAAATCGGTCAATCCGCTATCTGTGCCGGTTCCTGTTGCTGCTGTAGTTGATGCTCTGGTGTTGACACTTCTGCTGTAACGAACTTTTTCTTTTCTTCTGTTTTTAATAAACTTTTTCTCTATTCTCTTGGCTTTTGCTTCTCGTGTGGTTGCTGATGTTATCAATGTTTACGGTTATTCGTCTGCTTGACTGGTTTTCTCGTTTCTCTTTTCTTGCTTTGGTTGCTTTTGAGATTCTGTTTGCTTGTCTGCTTGTCACTACTCTGGCGATTATTCCAAATTCTTTTCTGCTCGTTTATTCAAGTTTCTTTGTTATCACTTTGCCTTGTCGTTTGCTCTGAAATATTTTCTCCTTTGCTTTGCTTTGAAATTGACTTGGGTTGCTTTGTTTGGCTATTGATTCCTAAAAATAAATAACACTCCAATATTCTATACTCTATACCAATTTCTCCTTCATTTACCATACTATATACGTTATTATCCCTTGTTCGCATTTATCGTGGTGGTCCTCTACATCTGACTCACCCCCCTCATTTTAAGTCTATTTTTAATTATCTATACCTCGTAACAATTATCTATTAATCTCGTATCAATTATCTATATAGTCTTATCAATTATCTATATCATAATATCAATAATATAAAATCATCATATTCACACTCTCAGTCAATCCATTAATTATTTTTCCTGTGTCTCCCAAAAATTCATTTGCTTAATCCTCAATCGCTGGCGTTCTATGCCCTCTATAATTTCCGTTGGCTCTTCGGCCTTCGGCTCTAACTCGTTTACTGGTCATCTGTGACCTTAATATCTATTCATTTTCATATTTCCTCTCTACTCATATCATATCTTATCTGGCACTCTATGGCCTCTAATATCTAATCATAATTATCCGGCACTCTATGGCCTCTAATATCTAATCATAATTATCCGGCACTCTATGGCCTCTAATATCTAATCATAATTACATCTTGTCTTTACTGTTTAATCCAATCATATTCTATCAATTTCATCTTTACTCATATTCATATTATCTTATTCATATTATCTCTCATTGTTTCACCGGACTTGAGCTCATCAGTGACTTTTGGGTATGTTTGAGGCCTCACACTGACTCTCAAGCCATGGCGTCTTTGGCCGCGCATTCCTCCGGTTACGCTTTACTCACCGCCATTCGGATATTTGGCACTCGGTGTGGGATCCGGGTTGTTGTACCAAATTCCTCGCTGGGCAATAAAAAAACATTCCCTCAGTACTCGGTGTGGATCCGGTTGTGTACCTCGGAGAATATAAAGTATGGAAATGCCTAGACGTTCAATCAAGTTCCAAAAGCGGTTTACTTGATTTCTCGAATAGTGAAAAGAAAAGGAAGCGATTAAATATAGGCGCGGAAAATTTCTAATCCCTGCCCGCCTCTGCAATCAGATTTCCCGGCTCAATTCGGCCGCCCTTATCTGACCGTCGGATTTCCCGGCCCAATTCGGCCGCCCTTATCCGACCTTAGTAGGACATTTTGAGTATGAACCATTTACCGGTTAGTTCACATCTCACCTACCGTTTGGCCCTCGACACTCGGTGTGGGATCCGGGTTGTTGTATCGAGTTCCTCCCAGCGATAAAAAAAATCGTTCGACACTCGGTGTGTGATCCGGGTTTTTGTATCGAACGGCTCAGCGCCATCAGTCCCTGGGCTGATAACAACCTGAACACGACAGTCCGTAGCTGTCCTCTGGTGCCTCACCACCAGCTAGGGAAAAAGATCATCTCTAGGTACCTTTAATCAAAACTATTAATTCCGTTCCGTGTACACTCTTTCTCTCACCTCTCGGTCTATCTCTTCACTCCCCCCTTCAAAATTTGTGGTAATCGCATCAGCAAGCTCCCCAAAGAGGTGATCAATCTCTCGCCGGTTACTTGCTGACATACGCGACTTGGCCTACCAGTTCCTTTCTCAGTAGGGTTGATCAGGATTTCCCTGGGGTGAGCGTACTATCATTAGATAGCTCGGGTTAACCATTTTTCCTCGTCCTATCTCAATATAATATCGATAAATATAATATCAATAAAACAAAAAGAATTATACTCTAGGAAGTTGGTTGTCGAAATTTTTCCGTCCAATATTTGTGTCTCTGTGCATGTGTTTTAATTATTTCCCTAATTCGGCTTTCATGTATTCGGTCTATTACCTTTATTTATCGTTGTCGGTTTATTATTTTATCTACGAACACTGCATATTTATTTTACGTTATTTTACACAAATTCGTTTATTTCCCCATCTGATAATAATTCGAATAATGAACGATACACATTTATTTCATATCATTACAATTCATGGAAAGTAAACAGTTAGTCTTTCCTTAATCTTTCGTTGACATAACATGCAGTGCGACTCTTGTGCGCATCCATAACAATAACTCAGGTGTCCGCAAGGTATCACCATTACTCGTGCTTCCTCTGTTTTGCACGCATAACATTCCAAATAAGCCTTGGTTTGCTCTCTCATTGTTGTTGTAATTTCGTCTTCGATATTTTTGACTTTTTCCATTAATTTGTGCCAGCTTTTTCCGAATTTGGTTATTTCCAATCTCATAGATAGAAATTCGTATATTCTTTCCGTTGTCACGTCTTTATCAATGTCAATCAATTTTATCAATATGCAATGTTCGTCAGAATATAGGTTGGAAATCGTTGATATATCCTCTTTAGCTCGTTTAATTAACTTTTGTTTATTAATTAGTTCCTCAAGATTGTTATTTTCGATGTTTAGAATCCCTTTTAGTTTCTCTATTATTTTTGTTGGTTCCATTTCTAAAATTATTAAATCTCTTTTAATTACCCATTAAGTTTATTTAAATACTAATTAACTAAATCGTATGTTATTCATTCAACTCTCAGTTTAGTATTTTGTTTTAATAAGTTGCTACTTTAATTACTATAATTCCCCGTTGTAATTTATTTTATTATTGTTCTATTGTTTTTCCCGTTTGTCGTTATTTCCCTTACTTACCCCATTTCATTTTATCCCGCATTTTGCCCTTTTAATTATATGTTGTTTGCTTATGCGTCTTATCGTGTTGTTGGTATCTTACAAGGGTGTTGTGTCATCAAGTATTAATGGATGTTGAATGCTTTGGCGTTAATATCTATTTAACATAATTTTTGTAGTCAGGTCGTTCGTTTTTTCATCAATCTTTATAATTTCTCATCAATCTTTGCAATCGATCTTTACACTTATAACTTTTAAGTTCCACATATCTCATCTCTCCAGGGTTCGGCAAAATGTCGTCCCGACATTTCTATTTGAAAAGATAGTTCTGTATCATGTCCCCTGGTTGTTTGCACACGAAAAGCTTCAATCCCGGCTGAGCCCCCAAATTTGTATGGTGGGTTACAGGGTTTCAAATCTTGCTTATCTTCCCGGCGACCCTAGTAACGCCATACAAAAGATTGCTAACTGCCACTTGGCACCCGTTGCTAGGCAACGTTGGTAGTGTGTTCAAGTGGTGGACTGCCCGCAAAAATTGAGTATCATTAGCTAATACTATAGTTGCTCGGACAATCCTCGGGTTCACGAGCTGTCGATAGAAGACCTGCGCTCGCTTTTACTTATTGGTCCCCTTGCGTCTGAATTTCTATCGTCTATCCAGCTGGTTTATCGGCGTCAGATTGAAAGGACAAAATGATTGGTGGTTGTATTTAATCCCTCACAATTGTATTTTATTTATTATTAAAAAAAAACTTTATTAGTACGTAAATGAAATGAGAGATGTACGGAAAAATAATATATTTAACAATAATCTATTTAAAAGTGCATTGATTGGAGAGTCGAGCGGCTCGGCGCTTAGCTCGCTCCTTGCGACCCGGTCGTCGACTGGATGTTGAAGGAATTGTTGGAGTAGGGTTTTCGACAGGGGTTGCATTGCGGATGGGGTCGGATTCACTTCTCGGTATGCTAATTGAGCCGGGGCGAAAACTAGAGGGTAGGTTACCGCTGCCCCCTCTTGACTAGCGGACAACGCTACCTCTAGCCCCCTGATTTGGGTCTTCAGACTTGTCACCAATTGTCTTTCTTCGGCCCACCCCTTCTGGGCCGCGGCTAACTTTTGATACAACGGCTTGACCCTCGTGGGGTTAACCCATGTAGCTTTGAGTTGTTGTATTTCCCGGACCAAGTGTATGAGTTGATCGTGGAGATCCTTGTTTGTTTGTCGCGCCCGAGTTAACTCGTTTTGTAACAACTTTACGGGATCCATTTCTAAAAATAGCATGAGTGAATTGGATGGCGACTAATGCAAATATGAGTAGTTTTATTTAAACAATTTTTCAAAATGAAAATTATGATAAGGATAGAAAAGATGAGACAGAAAAAAATTTTTGTTCTTGAATCGGACACAATGTCACTAACAATAATCAATGTCTACATCAATAACGTCTACTCCTCCGCGAAGAATCGCTTAATCCCCTCTTCCGGAGCATATCCCGAGACTACGAGCACCGGTCGTTTAAGGTTTCTGATCGGTCTGGGAGAAGGCGGGTAGCTGTCGGCCAGTCGTCCAGCCGCTATGTCATCTTTGACATTGGCCAGGTAAGATGTGGCCCATGCCACGTCAGCCTCGATTTGTCGCTGACGCTGTAGAAGGCCTTCTAGGAGCTCTTGGGCCTGCATTAAAATGTCCCGTGACGGATTGGGTTCGTCCGCCATCTCCCGAAATCGCTTCATGAATTTTTCTGGTGATATTTCCTCCGTTTGTTCATCTGTAGGCTCCTCAGGATATCGTTCCTGGTACACCCGACTCCAGGCTTGTCTCCATTGTTCCACAATGTGAGCGGGCATATCGATCATGGTTCTAGCGTGTCCTGAATTAAAATATATGTTTACTCCATCTTTCTCCGTATTTTAATTAGTTTGCAAAAATGAAATTGTTCTTGTCCTGTATGAGAGGACTTGCTAGCTTGAATCTACCTATATTAGGTGTCTGAGTATCTGGTGAGTAAAGTAGCTGGTAATGCTGCTAATCTTGTGTCGTGCGTTAGGCCAAAGGAATCTTGCGGTTTGGTAAAATAATATGGTACTGCGTCTGTCTTATATGGGGGTATGTTAATAGCCTAAAATTCGCGTGCGTATCCGTTCATTTACTAAATGTACCAATTTTTATCACCTCAGCTTCAGGTATTTTCAATGCAAACCGACAATAAAATGGCTATGTATCGAACTATTGCGCAAGCGATTATTGTATTTAGGTTTTAGTTTATTGTCGAAATCGTTGACGGGATTCTTGATTATCAAATTTCAGAGCGGAAACGAAGTGATTGATTTCCGGTGATTGACGAATTCTAATCAGACGGCATGAACCGGACATCGAATTCGGTTCATCAATCACGGTGAATTACCGGATGTGACAAAGATTTGTTAGATTTCAATACGCCAGAATGTTTATTTTAAACGGATAAAGTTGTTTATCCGGTTTGTTCATATTTATTGCGAATTCTCGTATGAACTTTTCAAGTAGGTGAAAATACTTTATTAACATCATTTAATTTTCTCGTTTGAGGATCATTAGTTATCGGGTTGCAGATCGGGGTTTTGGGTCAAGAATATTCTGCGTTCATTGGGGGACGCGGTCATCTCATTACCATGGTCAAACAAAATCAGTGGTAGGTATTTTCTCAGGGTTAAGTTAGTTAGTTATTAATCGCTTTATTTTTAGGGTTCGCAATTTATCGACGCACAATTTTTTGGGTGATTACCACTCTGTTAATGCTGAGTTCGAAGTATTCCTCGTGATCGTTCTGTTCCCTCGTTCGACGATGGTTTTGTGTTTTACGGGAGGAATCAAATCGCTTCATTTTCAAATTTCTTATTCTAATCAATAAATTCTTTGATCATTTGGTTTTAAATTAGTTAATCATGACAATTTCATCTATGGTTGACCTCATTAAACGAATAATATAGATGTTTGTTCGGATAATTATTCATTTTATTCAATCCCTGTCTCAATTCCGTGATCATCAAGTCAAAGGTCCCTCTTTCTCACTTCGTGGCTTCGTTGCATTCGTTTACATATGAAATTTTTCATTACTCAAGCGCAATCGAACGTTTGTTGATGGATCAATTGGTTATACCCATAATTCTCTGCATGAACTTACAACAATCTCTAATCCACATGGGTTGATTTTAGTTATGAAATTTCATCAAGAAGGACCTTACCTGCTGATCACGAAACTGATTCGATTTTAAAATCATTTTGTTTAATACAATACGCTTAATTAACAGTTTTGGTAATTCATAGTTTTTATAAGTTATTTCTTTTATTCGGATATTTATTTTTCAGTATACATATTTTGTAGCTACTTATCTGGTTCGAACACTTGTTGTTATGGTGAAATGAGTTAAGGAGTTAGATCTCCGTTACGTTGAATAACAATTATCCATTAAATGACTACTTGGTTTAATAAATTGACGAGTCAAATATTTTTACAGAATTCTTTGTTTCTTTACGGTACAATTTTACTTTAAATGGTTGAGTGAAAATCAATGGATTTTTATTAATGGAATTTTTTAAACTACGGTATTAACTTTATTTATGTTGATCAATTAGCTAAGTATTTAATGAATGTTCAATTTACAATATGGTATTTTAGCGGGTGAAATTTCCTTATATTGCTCGATTAAAAGTTAATGAATTATTAAATGAACACTTGATGAATTAATTTTCTTTTCTTTAAACAATACTGAATGAGTTACTTATCAAATGAATATTTTAATGAATTAATAATCAACTTACAATCGACGAATTACTTATCAAATCAATGCTTTAATGAGTTTTACTTTAAGCAATAATTAAGTTAAAATCAGTGAATTATTTATTAAATGATTATAGTACTTCAATGAGTTAAATATCTTTACGCTAATCAATTAGAACCGATGAGTTATTTATTAAATGAGTACTTGATTTACAGTATAATAGTTTAGTGAATTACATATTTTTACATTAATCAATCGAAATCTATGAGTTATTTATTAAATGGATACTAAATATTTTTACATTAATCAATGAGAATCAATAAATTATTTATTAACTGATCTCTATTCATTTATTTGACTCGCCAATTTAATTTTTGTTTGAAATGTTAGTTTGAATTATAACAACGATTTTCATTTTAATTAACCCCCGTTCCAATCCCTTTTAATAAGCCTTAAGCGCATTTTGTGTTTATATTATATTTACTGAGTGCCCACTGGACTACTCGGTGTGATGATTTTTAGCCATGTGTAGTATGAGTTAAGTCGATTTTACAGAAACGAGGAACGAGGAAGCAATCAAATGACTTCTTCCTTATCCCTCCTTTCATCTATAGGGATAATATTGACGATCCAACCCTGCGTTCCGCACGCCGGGTTTTCACGGGCACAGATCATTGGCGATATTCCACGCGCTTACACGAATCTGAATTGTGTGTAGATTTTATTTACTTGCATTATGTTTCGGCTGTGGGCCGGAAAAATTTCGACACATTTTAATTAACAAAATTATAGATATATGAAACAAATTATACATAATAAGGTTTATTAATTATAAGAAAATATAACAAGTTACCCTTCCAATTCATAAAAAAATTTGCATACATTCACATAATAAACCAAATGCCTCTCTTCCCACGCCGACGTCCGAGCAGAGCTCTCCAGAGATGCAAGACACGGGGCGTGGAAAGAGGGTTCCAAAATCAATGATTCTCACCTAAAATTCTGAAAATAGATTTAAAAGATTCAAATAATTTGAAACCACGGAGTAATTTCAAAAATTAGTTTTTAGTCTTAAAAATGGTTTAAAACTGGTTTAAAACTGGTTTTCGAAAAATGGTTAACTTCAATGTGAAAATGGATCAGTATATATACCCAAATTTTTGGTGTGTAAAATTTGATGTAGTAAAACAAAATTCGACCTTGTTGTTTTCTAGCAAATTCTAATATTTATTTTTATTATTTTTCGATTTATTCTAATAATTTTCTAGTTAGAATTTTATTTGAATTATTACTAATTCAAATTTTCCGATTTAAATCTTGCTTTAATGAACTTTAACTGATTTTTCCAATTTCGTCGAATTTGTCGTGTTTTCTTGCTATATTTGTGTAGGTATCGTGCGGATCTTGATGCATTTTGTTAATATTTTATTTTATTTTTATGTTTCTTAATTTATATTTAATTCTTTTATTTCTCAGATTTTATATGGTTTAATTGGTGTTTTGAGGTTTTATTTAAATTGCGTGTTGTGTTTGCGTGTGTGTTTCTGATCCATTTAAACATTTTGAAGGCCGTTTACGTTTTGGCCCAACACCAGTGTGAATTAATAAAAACTCAAACTTTGACATTTTGTGTGTGATAAATAAATCAAGTGTATTCTTGAAACTTGGTTTGAAATTTTTATTAGAACATAAAGAACTTTTTCCCATTTGTTTGTTTAAATATAAATCATATAATTATGTTTTGTCAGTAATGTCCCACCTTTAATCATTCACATTATTAGAAATGGAACCTATGCAAATTCTACAGAAGGAATTGTCCCGCGCCCAACAGTCAAACAAAGCTCTATATGAGCAGATCATTCAACTCACGAAAGAGGTCCAACAGGTGAAATCCACCTGGGTGGATCCAACAAAGCTCAAACCGCTCGATCAACGACTCACAGCCGCTCAGAAGGGCTGGGCCGAAGAACGGCAATTAAATCAGAACCTCCGAACACAGATAAAGGGGTTGGAAGTTGATTTGTCCGCCAGTCGAGAGGGAGAGGCGGTAACCTACCCTCTTATCTTCGCCCCATCTCAATTGGCATACCAAGCTTCAACCACCAATCCAACGGCCGTCGCGACTCCATCAACAATACCCTCGAACAGTTACAGGCCAGGGCGTAAAGAACGCGCCCGACGCAGAGCCGCCCGCCTGGCAAATAAACTCAATTAATTTGTCTTATATTGCTTATGAATTGAACTAAATTACAATATTGTCTAATTTGCCCTGCTTTATTTATGAATTGAATTAAATTATAAATATTGTTAAATCGTTTAGAAGTGATATGAAAAAAAAAATGGGAATAATATTTAATTGCTACAGAAAGGTCATGAGCATTCACGCTTCGTCAGATTAATGTCGTTCCATCTTTACCTACCAACATGAGTCTGATCTTGGACCTTCGCACACAGGGGACATCACAAAGCGAGCATAGGTCTTCCGTCGACAATAAGTTTCAAGTTTTTAGTGTTTAAATGTTCGATCTCGAAAAATATCTTTGGTATTTTCTGTAAAAATTTGATCAGTGATTTTATTATTTTTAAGCATTATTTCATTTAAATTTTCCATTTATTTTAATGGTTCGTAATTTTCTTTTTCCAGATTTCCATAGTTAGATATTAGTTTTTTAATTGAGGATGAGATTAAGGTTGGTTGTTGCAATAATATTGTGTTCAGTTGTTGTACAATCATCCGTCTAAGCAATGAAGTTTTTCAATAGCACGTATCGTTTATTCAATAAGTTGTTAGCTGTATGATTGATTCGTTGTTTATCTACGTATACGAGAAAATCTTCACTAATGCTCAGCTTTTTATTTCATTGGCTGCGCACTCGATATTTCATTTGCTTTATTCCGGTTGTTATCTTACAGAGTTAACTTTTATATCACCTCATACTTATCACTGCTAGTTTGAGCACAATTCTAATGTGCCTATTTCTGATAGGATTACTTTTAGAGTGAGTACGTAGGAAATCTTCTTGAGTATTATCTTATAAAGATAACGCGTGTAATTATTCAAACACTTACACTATGTGAAATTAATCTATTATTGTTTATGTAGCAGTCTTTCTGTTAGTCACCAACAGTTGGTGTATATGATTTCCATCATCCAATCATTTCGTACGCTTCATCCGATTAGATAGATCATCTCGCAATACATTTCAAAATAGTAAATTTTTATTACTGTATTTTATTAGCTGTAGTAAAGCAATTCTGAGTAATGATAATAATTTATCAAGGTCATCAGTTAGCACAATAAAACAACCGCATTTCCAGATCTCATATTTTGAACGATTCACATTCAAAGATTAAAATCTAACTAAATTATTCATTTTTAGTTGACCAACTAAAGAATTAATTGTTTGGTTTTTTTAAAATATAAATACTCAGATCAATACTTGCAATCTGTTTGACACCGAAATATTGATCTTTATACTAATTATAATTTATTACGTGCAACTTTTCATTCGATTTGCACAAACCGTTATCGAAATGGAACCAGCGTAAGAATACATCAGTTTAAAATTTATTGAAAATCATCCTCGAGGGAATACTTTGCTGAATTGCCTTTTTCCAATCGCCAGAGGTTTCCCTGGCGATGGACATAATCTGGAAACATATGTTTAATGGCAATCCCCTGTAGCCTTGTTTCCATTGGACGAAATCATCAAGTGGGAGAGAGCGATGCTCCAGGCCTGTCACAGGATTGTTACACGTCAATAATATCACTATGACAACCAGAAAGCTAACCCTCATGTCTGGCCTTGGATAGTGTAAGGGGTTTCTGACCATCTCTGTCCACGATAGCCCCGACTACATATATCGCATCGTGGTCATATTCACCGAGCTGTAATTTCATTTTAGAATCAGGAGAAAGATAAATCAATTTTTTATCGGGATAAACCTCAATGAAAGGCTTTTCATAAATAACAAATGGAAAATCGTGAAAATTCCTGTATGCGCCAGTTTTCTAATATCAATAAAAAAGTGATCATGATAATATCATTTTCACAAATGAAAATATAACAATCCTTTTTTAGTTCATCAATTTATAAATCTTACCAACACATTTCCCATAAAGTATTTATTAAGATCACAATATGTAAGACTTTGGTGTTTCAAACTAGTTAAAACCATTTGAAATGGATCTCTTAAGCTTTTGTTAATAGAATAACAACATTGAAATTGTCTAGAAAGTTCTTTTACGTCACGCCTGGTCATATCATCTTCAAAACCAAAATCGAATATGATTTGCTGTGAGTTTAGCATCAACGCACTAAACAATCTTTGCTTGAGATATATTTTTTCACATTTCATGTAATATTTGCCAAAAAAATTATTCTTTATTTGAGTTGCTTCTACTTCACTCTAAATACAATAATTAAAACTTACAAGATAATTTCAAACCTTACTTCTGGGTTTAAGATCTTCCATTTAGGAATTTTCTGTGACTTTTTCAAAAGATCATTCTCTTTGGAAAATTGTTTTTTTGTTAAAAAAGAAAAATATTTTTTTCTCTGGAAATAATTTAAACATAAAAGTTCTAATAGATCAACATCCCTTAATAAATCCGGAACAATTTCACCCAATGCTAAATAAGTTTGGTGTTCCATTTTTATATTTTCTAAACGTATCTTGTCTTCCTCGGTTAATGAATTCAAAACTTCAGTTGCTGGAATAGCTCTATTGAATAAATATTCATTTACTTTCAATTTGTTCATAATATTTAGCAATATAGAGCTGTGAAAAAATCTACCAGGTTTAAATAAATAATCACAAACAAATTTATTTTTAAATGATGCGTAAAGCATATTGCACATTTTGGGCATTTCAAAGTTTTATAACTTATTCCAATATTAAAACAAGAGTTATTAAAAATCCTCTAATTAAAATAAGTTAACGAATAAAATTTGAAGTCACGTTCTAAACTAACTTCAATCTTTAGGTAATAATTTGTGCATATTGTAATTTTTCATATAATGATGGTTCTATTGAATTTCGTTAGTACTTTAATGCTTAAAATCGAAAAAAATAAATGTAGAAAATTACCCTATTGTTGGTAAACGTGTAAGAATTTAATAAATTTTTACTATTATAATTAAATTTGTCTTACTCTAATTCCCTCAAACTCGTTCCTAGGGTCCTGATTTTTCTTATCAATACGCCACGCAATTTCACTATTGGGCCAAGACTGACTTTTGCTTAAATGAATCATAATAACTTGCAAACACAACAGTAAACTTTAAAATCAAACCTATTGTTGGGCCAGAACGCAAACGGCCTTCAAAATGTTTAAATGGATCAGAAACACACACGCAAATACAACACGCAATTCAAATAAACCCCAAAACACCAACTAAACCATATAAAATCTGAGAAATAAAAGAATTAAATATAAATTCAGAAACATAAAAATAAATTAAAATAATAACAAAATGCACCAAGATCCGCACGATATCTACACAAACACAACAAGAAAACACGACAAATTCGACGAAATTGGAAAAATCAATTAAAGTTCATTAAAGTGAAAGTTAAATCAAAGAATTTGAATTAGCAATAATTCAATAAAAATTCTAAATAGCAAATTATAAAAATAAATCGGAAAATAATAAAAATAAATATTAGAATTTGCTAGAAAACAACAAGGTCGAATTTTGTTTTACTACATCAAATTTTACACACCAAAAATTTAGGTATATATACTGATCCATTTTCACATTTGAAAAAACCAAAAAAAAAAAAACCATTTTTGAAAACACACTGTGTTTCGAAACATTTCAAATTATTTGAATCTTGTTTAAATATTTTAAATCTATTTGAGATCGTACTTTTGAATTTTCAGAATTTTAGGTGAGAATCATTGATTTTGGAACCCTCTTTCCACACCCCGTACCTTGCATCTCTGTAGAGCTCTGCTCGGACGTCGGCGTGGGAAGAGAGGCATTTGGTTTATTGTATGAATTTATGCTATTTTTATGAATTGGAATGGTAACTTGTTATTTTTGTTTTATAATTAATAAACCTTATTATGCATAAATTATTTCATATAACTTATTTTATATGCTTTTCTAAAGATGTCGAAATTTTTCCGGCCCACAGCCGACACCCAATGCAAGTAAATAAAACCTATATACAATTCAGATTCGTGTAAGCGCGTGGAATATCGCCAATGATCTGTGCCCGTGAAGACCCGGCGTGCGGAACGCAGGGTTGGAACGTCAATATTATCCCTATAGATGGAACGAGAGATAAGGAAGAAGTCTCTGGCTGCTTCCTCGTTTCTCCTTCCTATAAAATCGACCTAAAATCTTTCTACACACGGCTAAAATTCAGCACACCGAGTAGTCCAGTGGGCACTCAGTAAATATAATGTAAACACAAAATGCGCTTAAGGCTTATTAAAAGGGATTGGAACTGGGGTTAATTAAAATGGAAATCGTTGTTATAATTCAAATTGATATTTCAAACAAAGATTGAATTCGCGAGCCAAATAAATTAATAGAGATCATTTAATAAATAATTTATCGATTTTCATTGATTAATAATTTGTAATCACTTAAGAAATATTGGTGCGATTAAATTGAACTTGTCTTTCAGTCAGATTAATGTAGACGCATTTCACTGAGTCAACCAAATATAATCATTAACGAAAATTACAGTAACTATTTAGTTGATGTAAAGTAAAAATTAAAGTGATTCGTAAAATTTTATCATTTAAATTAATTATTGAGTAAAAGTGCGTAATTGTAATTGTAAGAATAGGATTAAAATGTAGGTAAACATTGATTAAATTCTATCAAATGAATTATCAAACAAAACTGATTAAGTTAACCAACGTTGAAACAACTATTGATGAAGACTAAGGGCAAAGTAAAACAATCCATAGTGAAAGGTAAAGTTCTATTCGGGAAAAATTACGTGATTACTTTATGACAATTTAGTAAGTATCAATGAATAATATTTCGAATGAGAAGATCAACCATTGAAACTCAGTAATTAGAATAAACATTAAACTAGATTAATTGATTTGGTGGACAAGTTCTCTTTAATAATAAATTAGAGTTAATTGAACAGCATAAGTGCCGAGTCGACCTAAACATTGAATATCATCGACTAGATTTTGAACCAGCTAAACTGATGTTGACGACAATATGACTAATTTGAATTCATTATGACAAAAACCCATTAATTCATATGCAAATTCTTGTAAACATATTAGAACAAACAATTATGTAAAATTTATTTTCAGTAAATTACAACTACTCGCTCGCGTAAATCCAAAATGCTATATAGGAAATCCCAGAGAAATGATTTAACGAAAAATTCTCGATAGAAGCCGAACCAAATAAAATGAAATAAATCGATCCATAATTTTGGCAACAAATAGAACTCCCTAAAAAATTATGCGAAAAAATCAAGTAATTAATAAAATCAATTACCAGATGACCCGATCGGAACTGATGAAAACACTATCGTCCTTACCAAGAAGATTCTTTGTCCCAATAGCACCAGATGAGCGACTAGTCAAAAATCTCTGAACTACTGCAAACTCGTCGTGATAAAAGTCGACCATGAAAGTAATTCATGAATTACCTGAAAAGGATGCATAGATTATTGATTTAAGGAAATCCACTAACTTACCAATCGGCATTCACGATAATATAAACATCCGTTATAGTAGCCGAATCGTGAATAACACGCGTTTCCGGCTTGCCCGGATATCCATAGTACATTATTATTTATTTATTATGATCAACGATAATTGTTCATTCATTGTATTTTCCAAAATATGCGTCCTCCGAATAGTCCAGACGAAACATTAAGAGTTCAACCCACGACCGACAATGAAACTCCTTCAGGTAACTCCTCAACTTAATTCCGTAATAAAGTTGTAATAATGGTTGAGACGTAGGAATGATCTAGGGCGTTAACTAATGAACATTGCAAAGTTTGGTTGCGAATCTAAAGGCCCAATTATAGACAAGAATTATAGCTCTCCCGACCAACGATTTTCTGAAACCTCGTTGACTTTGGTTCCATATTTTCACCAACTCAACCAGACAGCCATGCCATAGAATAACTAAGTAGAAATTGATGACCAAAATCCCGTCCCAACTATAGTGAGAGATTACCAGAAATCCATATTCCTTTTTGTCATGGAGAGATTAATTTGCTGGATAATTATATAAGTACTTCTACTTACCTGATAGATCAGATCCTAATCGCAAGCTTGGTAATCGATCTTGACTGATTCATTTTCATGTAAATAATAATCGTTAAAATTACTTTGTCTTAATAATGTTTGGATTTAATCGTCAAAATATTAATTAATTTAAGTGGTTGAAAATTTATAAACACACAAAGGTTGTGTTGCAGAATAACTCAATCAGTCGTTTATCCAATTATGTTATATAAGACCAAGATATCTGGTGGTCATTCGACGAGTATCCATTTTAACGTTAGGGATAAACAAATCACCGGTAGTCGGATTAAATAAAATGCCAAATGATTTCTTACACCGACCCCGCTTTAATTCCCAAGAATTATGACACTTTGAAGTTAAGCCAACTTAGTTCCGTTAAATTGAGGAGCAATATTAGCCAACTACATACAGAATAATACTAATTGTTTTCCTTCTTTCATTCAGGACCGACCGAGGCCATGCTCGAACTCCCTACCCACGTAGTGGAACAATGGAGGCAGGCATGGAACCGAGTGTATCAAGAGCGATACCCTTCCATGCCTGAAGATGACCAGCCGGAAGGCATGTCCCCAGAAGAATTCATGCGGCAGTTCCGGAAGCCGTTTGACGAGCCTAATCCTTCCCAGGACATCTTAGCTCAGGCTCAAGAGCTCCTGGAGGACCTCCTCCAACTCCAACGTCAAGTCGAAGAAGATGTGGCAAGAGCCGCCGCACACCTGGCCAACGTCCAAGATGACTTGAGGGCAGGGCGGTTAGCCAGTAGATACCCACCCTCACCAAGGCCAGTCCGCAACCTCAAAAGGCCATTATTCGTGATCCCTGGTTACTCACCAGAAGAAGGGATCAAGCGGTTTTTTGCTGACGATTGATTCTTGTTTTGATAATTTGAATATTAGTGTTACAAACCACTTCTCTCTTTTATTATTATAGTTTATTTCATTTTTATAAAAAACTGTTTGAGTTTAAATCAAATTTTCATTAATAATCATCAGGAAAGTTCAACTCTTATTATTCCAGAGATGGACCCCATGAAATTGCTTCAAAACGAACTGACTCAATCAAGGCAAGCCAACAAGAACTTACACGCACAACTTGTTCAGTTGGTGCGAGAGACCCAGCAAATAAAAGCAACATGGATCGAACCCTCGAGAAGTAAACGATTATATCAAAAACTAACCGCGGCCCAGAAGGGATGGGCAGAAGAAAAGCAATTAGTGCAGAGCCTGAAAACGCAAATCAAGGGGTTAGAGGTAGCGTTATCCGCCTGTCAGGAGGGAGCAGCGGTAACCTACCCTCTAGTCTTCGCCCCTGCTCAGTTGGCCTATCGCGAAGCGAAATCCACTCCATCGGCACTCGCAACTACTCCAGTCACCTCGTCCACAGCCAGTCGTCGACCTGGGCGAAGAGAGCGGGCTAAGCGTCGAGCCGCTCGATCTTCCAACCCGCCAGCAATTCCACAACCTTTAAATAACTAAAACATCATCTATGAATATCGTGATTTCCATGTACATTTTATTAATTTGAATACATCTTGAGGCTTGAAGTAACGCTGTAGAAAGGTTAGATAAGCAATAATCCTGATTTCCTGGTTCACCTAAATTCAATGAAATGAATAGGTAAACAGTAGAAACTAAAACGCAAGGGGACCAAATAATGTTAAAGCGAGCACAGGTCTTCTATCGACAGCTCGTGAACCCGCGGATTGTCCGAGCAACTATAGTATTAGCTAATGATACTCAATTTTTGCGGGCAGTCCACCACTTGAACACATTACCAACGTTGCCTAGCAACGGGTGCCAAGTGGCAGTTAACACATTTTTTGTATGGCGTTACGGGGCAACCAGGGAATAATTTAAACAAATGACGAAACCCTGTAACCCACCACTATAAATATCGAAATAACACCCTAAAATCTGAAAACATATGATTAAATGTAAAATATAGAAACCTAAAAGTAAAATAAAATACATACAAAGATGCACAATGAACCGCACGAAATTTACATAAAAATGTGGGGTTAGTGGTGTGGATGACCTTCACCCCAAACATACAAAATAGTTTTGCTCCCGCCATTGGTTACCCGTTGCTAGGCAACGTTGGTACTGTATCCACTGGTCACAGGACGTCCAAAGGTGAGTTCCGATATCAGAACTGCTAAGGGTTAGTCCTATGTCGGGTTCAACGGACTGCCGTTAGAAGGCCTATGTCCGTCTTCTATTTCAGGTCCCTTTATTACTTTCTATTTAATACTTTTCGTTTCTATATTTGCTTACAAATAATAACATGATAAACTAAACAATTTTTATTTAATATCAAACAAATCAAATTATCGTCAGATATGGGTTTATTATTTTATTTGGCCACTCCTTGGGCGCGTCTTCGCAACCGTTCGGTTCGACCTGGTCGAGCGTGTGATCGGGGTTACTTGTTAGTTGATTGGGCTTTTTCTTGGTCGTGATAGGCTAATTGTGCTGGAGCGAATACCAGAGGGTAAGTCACTGCACTTCCCTCCTGGCATGCCGACAGGGCGACCTCCAGTCCTTTGATTTGTGTTCGCTGCGCCTGGTTTAACACTCTTTCCTCTTTCCAGCCCTGTTGTGCGGCAGTGAGGCGCTGGTACAATGCTTTCATCTTTCCTGGTTCGGCCCAAGTAACTTTCAACTGTTGCATCTCTCGACTCTGTTGTAGGAGTTGTCGGTGTAGATGCTGATTTTCTCATCGAAGTTCTTTTAACTCTTGATGTATTATTTTCGTGGCCTCCATTTCTAAAATTACAATATTTAAATGATTGATCGTCTACAACGTTAATTTAATCCTATCGATCCTCTCTCTTAATTATTTTTACGATGTATTAGCGGCTGCGTCTCGTGCGTCACGGTTAGTTGGTGTTAACTCTCTGGTTGGCCAAGGTTTAATAAAAGAAAAACGTTCTACATTTTTATATCATTTATTGTCTATAAAATATTTAGAAATTTATTGCAAAAGGGTCAGAAAATTTATATCCTTTAGTTATACTAGTATCAAAGTAGTTAATTTATAACACTAAAAATTGAACAACCCGTGAAACATAAACATTTATTGTTATCAAAACTAATCAACATATTGGTTCAATTCATTTATGGTCATTGAGACGTTCGTTTCTTCGATTGTTGTTATTGGAGTTCCACTGGGGATACCTGCTCGCATACGTATGATCGCCCGTTTGGCGGGATCCGAGTCGATTTCGGAGCGTTGACTGAATAAGTTTTTCCGGTAACACCAATTTAGTCGGTGCTGTCATCTGCATCAGCTTCGGATCGTCTAACTCGAAGGACACTCCATATTCTGGCGGGAATCCATTGGTGCTCGGGATAGCTCCACTTGCTATGTCCCTGTTCACTTGAACTAGCCGTTGTCTGGCTAACACTGCTTTCCAGTGGTATTTTCTTTCTAACTAATTTTTTCTTTCTAATTCGGCTCGCTGGCGGGCTTCTCGTGCTGGCTTTTTGCCCGGCTCGCGCTTAATCGCGATACTCGGTAGTTCGATCTCCTCGGCTTGGTATTCAGGTCTCTGCGGCCAGCTGGAGTCTCCATAAGTGGATAACAGGTATCCGTTATCCCACAGCACTTGGCGGTATCGAGCGGCCGAAGCGCTCGGAATCTGGAAAGTCACTCAGGAATTGTCATGCCAACTGCCATATGGGTCTCTGCGATCTGATTGTCTCTCTCCACTAGGCGTTCGAGCATCGTTCCTCGAGATTCGATCTTGTAAAGGGTCTAGGGTTCGAACGCGTCCACGATCGGTATTAGTTGATTGGTGATTCATCGAAGTTTATGCGGTATGAGATGTGAGTTTCTACTATTTTCTTTTATATTCATAAGTTTTTTTGCGAGGGTGTGGTGGAGTGAGTGAACTGGCATTGAATTTATTCTTTCTCGCGATTAAATGTTATTATAATTTTTATAAGTTATTTGCAATTTGTTATTGATGTCGATTATTATTTATTATTCGTTCAGGTTGGCGGCGAAAGTCCATTTTTACATATCACCTTATCGCCTTTGTCGTTACGATCTTGTGTGATTAACGTCATTGACCTGTCATTTGCGTCGGATTGTAGTTGGTTTATTCTGCTGTAAACTCAGACTATGACCTGTCTGTAGTTTATTTAGTATAATTACGATCGGATTGTTCTTCCTATGGATTAGTACGTGGCTAATCTCGTTGTTAACTCGATGAATGGACTTTTAGGACGTTTTCCACCTGAATTATTGCTCCTATTCGACGTCGGTAAATTAAAGAAAGCACGTTATTGCAAGTTGCTCCGGAATACTGCTATCTCTGAAAATTGTTCAATTGTACGTGCTTGTCATGGAGAAAACTGCTGGGTGGAATATTCGACGACAGCTATTCGATGAAAAGAATACCGAGGTTGGGGAAGAGTCTAAATCTCTACTCAGATGAATAAAATTGCTCTGGCGAAAAGTAATTTATTCACTGAGTGAAAAAAGTGATTAAAACTTTGTGAAAATGGATTGGTATTTATACCTGTTCTGTGACCCTAACCTTGCGTGTTATTTTTTATGCGTTAAAACAAAATTTGACCTTGCAATTATGTGTCTAATTTATTTCTAATTTATTATTATTTTTCGATTTCTTTTACAATTTACTCATTTATTTTTAATTTCAATCATTTCTGATTAACCTTATTTTACTTTTGTTCGCTTTATACAGTTTTATGATAAATGTTTTAATTATTTCCGAAAATTTGCGCAGCGTTCTGCCCATATTTTCCGTCTCAATTCAACATAATTTATTTAATTTATATATATTATTTAAAACATTGTTTTCCATAATTTTGGTCGTTCGGATTAATTTTTTTCCGATGGCTATTCATTTTAACTGTTGCAACAATTTCGCAATTTTCCCCGCTATCCTTTCCCTCTCTTTGTCCTTATGATCTATTTATGTTCATATTATAGTTAATGAGTGCCCACTGGACTACTCGGTGTTAGTGATTTTGAGCCGATTGTTGTTTAAAGTTTATGTCGATTTTTTCGAAATTAAGTGCAAGAAAGTTGAGCCAAAAGACCCACTCTCAAGCTACTCTCTTTCGCTATTTAGATTCAATGATTTGACGTTCGAGTTCCTGCGTTACGCACGCCGGAACCCTCACGGGCACAAGCTATAGGCAGAGAAACCGCACTTACACAGCTTGGTAATTATGTTTTAGTTTAATAGCTTGCATGTTGTGTGGCAGTGGGTTAGGAAAAAGGAAATAAATAAATGTTACCATTCCGATTGGGTAGAAGCTTCGATGCAATAAAATATTTATTCATAAAATCGTCAGTATATATTGGTAATTTGCATAATTCATAACATCTTCAATTCATGGCATTATCAATCAATAAGTTCATATAATATCTTCGATTCATATCATTAGTTATCAATCAATAATTTGATATTCACTCATGCGCTTACAGATAATATTGTACACATAAGATTGAAACATAAGACTGAAACGTAAGATTAAAAATTTGTCAAAACACATCAGTATATATACCTATAATTTGACCTTAACCTTGCGTGTTATTTTTATTGCGATTAAACAAATTTGACCTTGAAATTATTTGTGTTATCTAAATTAAATTTTTTATTATTTTCTTAATTTAAATTGGCAATTTATTTTTAACATTTTGAATAAAATTTATTCAACCAAAAATATTTTATTTTCACTCTTTTAATTCATTAAATTTTTACTTTTATATAAATGGTCATTTTACGGTCAAATTTTCTTGTTATTATGTTATTTTTTATGTAAATCTCGTGCGGTTCTTGATGCATTTTGTATTTATTTTATTTTACTTTTATGTTTTTTGATTTTATATTTATTTATATTCTCTCAGATTTTAAAGTGTTTAGTTGATGTTGTATATTGTATTTTAAGTTATCTTGGTGCTGGGTTTTCGTGCTGTATTACTGATGCATTTAAACAAGGCCGTTTGTGTTCTGGCCCAACATAAAAAACTCCGGGGCCCGTAAAATTGGACCCGCAATTTCTAAAAGATTTAAGCTATGAACTATACAGAATTTACATTCTTCATTCAATTGGGTCTACGAGCTACAGGTTTGTGACCTCAAAACCCACATGCATAAAAATAATCATACAGTATACATCAATGTATGGGTTACAAGATGAAGTGAAAGAGGACATACAGTCAGGTTATGATCACACATAAAGAATAGTTAATTGTCTAAGAATCGTTGGTTTATTGTTAATCATGAGTTCAATATTCTGTCACCTAGATGTTCATCTCGCAAATGTCTTGGTATTCTTTGGTTTCTGATTGATTTGTTTCTATAGCAGGTTCTGATTTTTGACGATTTGGTATCTGTTGTGGGATTTGGCTTTGAGATTTTGTTTAGTCTGAAGAATTGACTTTATTTGATATAGGACTGAATAGATGCCGATTGTTTAGAAGATTGGCATGCGTAATGAATCTCAGATAACAGAATAGTAAGAATGTTTCGTTCAAGACTCCATTTTTGATGGTGTATTTGGGGTTGTGAATAGATATTCTTGCTCTTGGTTGTTGACTTTTTAGCATCTTGAAACTGGGTGAAATTCAACTGGGTTCTGTGGATAGATGACTCGTTATCATATTATCTCGTCTCGATTGTTTAATGATAATTGATCGGTTCGGGATTATTCATGATTCTTTGAGGTTGGTTTGGGTTTCGTCTTTTTAGTTATCGATTAGGGGTATTTGTTCTCGATTTTCGGTTCTTTTCTGTTATTTTGTAGGGTTTCTAAAGAACATCCATGATTATTTGAATATGATTTCCTTGATGGGTGTTTCCTTTTCTATTGACTTTCGGATTTGATTTTCTCGAGTTCTGAGGATTTGAACGGTTTTCTTGTTTTAATCTTTTGGGCATTGGGTATATTAGGAGTTGATCCGTCCGTAATTGGTATCCTTTGGGTTTCTGCATATCTCGGCATATTTGCTACAGGTAATGTTTGCATCGTTTGATTGCTTGTGGGGTTTTTCGACATCTTTCTAAGGGATGCTAGGTTATATATATGGGCTTATTACTGCTATCTTCCTTCTCATCGCCAATATGATGCTGCTTTCGCTTTCCTTGTTTTTATAACAATTATGGGTTTGTGATGATTATTTACCATTGCTTGACTATTTACAACAAATTTCGAGCTACTTTAATAGGACTTATTTTAACTTCTCTTGATTTTAGGTAGTTGTTTGACTTTCTGTTTCTCTTCTTTTTTTATCTCTGTTGCGTTTATTATCACATCTGGTTTCTCATTTCTGTGATTGATATTAACTTTATTTTTGCCATCGCTTATTTTCTTTGTTTGCCTTTACTACAATTTGTAAGATTCTTTCGATACTCCATTTTGATTAAGTGCATTTTGTCGATCAGCGTCATCATTTTTTGTCGTTTTTTCGCATTGTCTTCTGTAATCTCTCTTTATTGATTCGATTTGCCTTTCTTGTTATCTGATTTTCGATTGTTGAGTTGTTTTTTATTCATATCCGGTGTTGAACTTCAGTCTTGTTTGGAATTACTATTCCGTGATATTCATTTTTGTTTCGTTTGGTCGCGGTTGGTTGTTATTCTTGCTCTATTCCTTGCTTTAATTTTGAGTCTCTTCCTCCACTTTTCATATTCATTTAGTTTTGTATATTGAGCTTCACTGGTTCTAATTCATTGTCCTTTTCGTTTGTCCGTTTACTCAATGACCACAAATTTTGTTTCTCAGTTATCTACTCTTTGTTGTTATTCGTCAGTTTCTCATTACTTGATTCAGTTTTTCGTCAAATTATTTTTCATCGTCTTTTTCATTGACTGACTTAATATTTCATTCATTTCTTTATTGCTTCCGTTTTGTGTTGATAATTTCCTTACTATTTTTCTGCTTTATCTTTGTTATCGTTGTTTCTCATTTTCGTCTTTCATCTGATTGTATTGAATTTTCCAAGTTTTAATTTGCTCTCCAAGTCTACTCTTGTCTCTGATTTCTTTGATGGCTTTGATACCTCTTAGTCGGTTTATTCAATTTCTGATCCTGATCTGATCCTTGGTCCAAACTCGTTTATCTCTGTTTGTACATTTAGTTTTCGGATGTTGGCCAAGCTTTACTGCTTGATATATTTGATTGGCTTCCATTTGATTAGTTTCTCAATTTTAACGTATTATCGCATCACTTGTCTTTCTCATTCCGCTTTATTCTTGTTCACTTGGTCTGATTTTTAATTTGTTTTAGCTCCTCGACTATAATATTTATATACTACTTTTATATATTATCGAATATTATTATACTCGTTCCATATAATATTTATATACTACTTTTATACATTACTATATGAACATATCTATTATATACATTATATACACACTCCTAACTATTTATTACTTCATCGTCCCCAAAGGATCTACGCGCAAAGTGTTTGTCCCTTCGCATCTCTTGTCAGTTACTCGATATTTATCGATCTCGTTTGGCCACTTGAGTGGTGCTATTAGTGACGGTGGTTGTCTTATTTCCTTGTATGGTACTGAATTTTGCTTTTTATTACTATCTCGGTTTTCTCCCTCTTCGTTATCATCTTCTTTTTTCCTGTCTTTGTCTTCATCGTCCTTTTTGTCCTGGTCTTTATTACATCGATCCTTCTCAATTCTTTTGTCCTCTACATTTATTTCTGATTATATCTTCATACATCTTGATTATCATTTTTCTTCCATTTCTAATGTCGTCAATTTCTTGTTTTCTACCGCTAGATTTTCGTTGTATCCCGTGCCATTTAATTCTTCTTTTCCCGACCCTATTCTCCCAGGTTCTCTTTTATTGTCCGTGAATTTTATTTCTTCTCTCTTTAACAAAGCTTTTGTCGTCTTTGGTAATGCATACTCGGAATTTATTGCTCTTTTTAGTAATATATTTTCATTGCTTTCAAATTTGTTTACGTCTATGATTTCGTTATCGGATTTTCTTTTTCTCCAATTGATCAGTTTTGCTGCTGCTTGATCGTATCCCCTCTCGATTGCTCCAAGGAGTGGGTTTAAATTTTGTCCTAATATTTCGATGTCTTCTTGAATTGCATTTATCGTAAAGAACTCTATTGCACTTGCTTCTCTCGACATCATAATATAATTTAACATCGTTTTTCCTTTATTGTCCTTCTCATTTAGAGTTGATCCTGTTTTTAATAACTCCCTCAGAATTTTCGTTGACGCATCTCTTGACACTGCAATAATCATGGGTGTTTGTCCTTTCTCATTTCTGATATTTTTATGTTGTCCACATTGGTTCATTGCCTCGATAATTTCCATCGTTCGTTCTTCGTTTTCGCTTTCTATGGCATGGTGTAGTGGTGTATTACCCGCTATGTCCATTATTGTGAATAATATTGGCATTATTTTCTTTAAGATGCTGATTTCTGCTGTTGACTTTGAGCCTTTTGCGTAGTTCGTGATCATCTTTGTTACTCCTTCTAATATCTCGGTGGTATTCTTGTTTCTGGTTCATTTCGGCATTATTTCCTTAGTTAATTTGATTATTGTTTCCATCTGTTTCCGGTAATTCAATCTAGCATCGTGGGTTTCGTTATATTCACGTTTCTGTTTCGCCTGATTACTATAATATTTTGATTCTGTCTCTTGGTTGTTCGCGGCTCTGTTAATTTGTTTCGTCGTGTCTAATAGGTTTTTCTATCTTCCAGTTGTCATGTCTTTTCCTGGTTCGTAAGTTGATTTGACACTTGTGTCATTCGCTGGCTTTATTCTGGTGTTAGTATTGATCTCATCTGATTTCCTATTGCTTCCTCTCATTAGTCCCACTGTTCCGGATGGGTTCTGAGTCTGTTTATTTGGACAATTCCGATCTAAGTGTCCCCATTTTAGACCGTTAAAACATATTCCGCGTCTTTTGTGACAAATGTTATTTACGTGACCTCTCTTCCCGCATTGTTGGCATATTTGATGTCGATAGCAGTCGTTCTCTGCGTGTCCGAATTTTTGACATGTTTTACAATATTCTCTGATATTTACTTCGTTAGCTTTTTTATTGATTGTCCAAGTACTTTCTTTGTTCCTTGTGGTTTTGCTAGTCGTGTTTTGTTGTGCATATTCATGCTGTATTGTAATTTTCCTTTCCACATTTGTTGTTTTGCTGAGTTCTTCAATTACGTCTACTTTGGTCTCAATTATCAATTCGCTAACTGTTTTTGATCTGTCTTGCATATTCAGATTTCTCGTTTGTTGCTTTTGGATTTTCTTTTCGATTAGTTCTCCCTCTGAAATTTTATTAACCATTAAAATATTTATTACCTCTTGTTCGATTGATGTCACTCCAATTCCTATATTGTCTCCTGTTGTTTGTATAGATTTTGACTCCAATACTTTACTTTCTACGTTTATTTGATGTTCCTCTTTCTTGACCTTTTCATTATTGTTTAGCCCTTGTTGCAACATGCTTATTTTCGCTTTCCTTATCAGTTCTCTTTTCGATTTTTGTAGTAGTACCCTCTGATTTTGATATTTTGTTTTTTGTTTTTCTGATATATTTTTATCGCTGTTTTTGGTGCTTTTTCGTCGTCTATCGTTCTCTTCTATGGTGAACTCTTGTATTATCTTTATTTGTTCTTTGCTGCTCAATTCTTGCTCTGATTTTATTTTGTCCTCTTGAGTTCATCTTTCTTAATTACCTCGCTTTCTTTATCGTTATTTATTGTCATATCATCCTCGCTGTTGACAACACACTGCTCCACAGTGTGGATTTCTTTTGTATTGACTTTTCTCGGCATATTGCTTCTACTTGATATTTGATTTCTGTTCATCCGTCTTTGTCGAATTTCCTGGGTTTCCTCTCTCTGTAATCTCTGCTATTCAATTTGTTGCTGTTCTGGATATTTTCTGGTCCATTGATATCTAACATCATTCATGTTTCGCCCCGTATTACTTCGTTGTATTTGATTGTTTGCGGCTATTCGTTGAATCATACTTCCTAATTGCTCAATTTCTTGTATCTGATTGCTTTGTGTACTTTGGTTATAATTGTTCGGTTTTGGTTGATTATCATTTCTTCCTCTACGTTCCGTGTAGGGTTCGTTAATATTGGTTGTCTGTTGATACTTTCTGTGCGAACTCTTCTATCGCTTCCTTGGTAATTCTTTAATTGATAACCTCGGTCAGTTCGGCATCCTTCTTTTGAACAGGTATTACATACTTGATTGTATCTCGCGTTGTTAATCCTGAAATAATTATTACAACTTATAAATTTACCTGTACTGTCTTGAATCCTCTTAACTAGCATATCGCAAATTCGTGATGGTATTTTAATATATTGATTTGTTTGAGGGTAAATATCTTTCGTTTGTCTCGTTGCTTCCATCGATACTTTTATTGGTTCTGATACTTGATCTTTTAATTCGGTTTGATCATTTTCCCTTTCGACTCTTTCTTCAATGGTGGTTAATATTTTCTCTTCCCGTATGATTTCCGTTTTCCATGTTTCAGCTATTTTTGTTTCAACTGTTTTCATTTTCGAATTCCCAGTTTCCTTTTTGTCATTTAAATCTTCTTCGCTGCATTTTCTTTCCGAATGCATCTTCTGTACATTTCTCTTTAAACTCGAATATATTGGTTCTCGGCTCCTGATTTCCGGTTCATCGCGTGTGATTTCGTACATTGTTGATTCTTTCAAATAAATTTCTGTTTCATCCGTATTTTTACTTGGAAACTCTTGGTTAATTTCCTCTCGGAGTTTTTTCATCTCTTTACTCATACTTGTTTTCAACTGAATTGGAATTTCTGGTTCGGGTGATTTCACGTTGTTTCCTTTATCGGTTAACTTTTCCTTTAATTTATCGTATTGTTCGGGTTCTGTTTTCAAACTTTCTAATCCTGTTTTAATCAATGATTCTGGTGTCTCTACTGTATTAAGTTTTCTATCTGTTGCTGCTTTTCACTTTCTCTGACTTCCAATAAAATGGCCTATTTTCTTAATCCTTGTTCTTTGTTTGTTTTGGTATCTTCTCAGTTTCTATACTCAATGGTTTCCTTGATTCCGGTTTCTCGTTACTTGTTTTCTTGATTTATTTCTAGTCTATCGGCTATATTATTCGTCGTTTACTTAATCTCTTTATTTCTTTGGTTTACTTGATCTCTTTATTCCTTGTCAATTATCTAAAAATAAATAACACTTCTAGTACATATTATTATACATAAATTTCCACATTAATTTCACGTATTATTGTCATTGCTTCCCCTTATTTTAATTCTTTTCGCTACGTCAACTTCTTTATCCTTGTAATTTTTTTGTCTTTTGGTTTTAAGTTTATTTTGAATTATCTATAGCTCGTATCAAATATCTATTTGCTTCGTATAAATTATCTTTATAGTCGTATCAATTATCTATATTTTCGTATCAATTAACCATTTTTATCAAATAAATCATCACCATCATATCAACAATCGTCTCGTTAATTATTCTCCTTTATCTCTCCATAATTTGTCCAAAAAAATAAATTTTTCCTTAATCTCTATGCACTGGCGCTCTATGGGCCTTTTAATTAAATCCTCTAGTCTTTTTCCTTAAACTTTATCCGCTGTCGCTCTATGGGCCTTATAATTAACTCATCTTGTCGTTTTCCTTAAACTTTATCCGCTGTGATCATTTTCCTTTTGATTCATCTCCCTTCATTTTAAATCTATTTCTCGTATCAATTATCTATCATCCTCGTATTAATCTCGTATCTGTTATCTATCATCCTCGTATTAATCTCGTATCAATTATCTATATTTTATCAAATAAAATCGCTATAATCATACTTTCATTCAATCCATTAATTATATTTTCTATCATAAAATCATTTGCTTAATCCTTAATCGCTGGCGCTGTATGGGCCTTTATCTAAATCTTATTATCTTTTCACTGGCACGCTATGGCCTTAAATTTCTCGTATTATCCGGCCTTCTATGGGTCTCTATAATTTATCCTCACTATTGGCTCTCTATGGCCTTCTTTATTTACTCGGAGTTGAGTTTTCATCAGTGACCTATTGGGTGACTTGTCCGATGGACAAGCTTGAGGCCTCACACTGACTTCTCAATCCATGGCGTCTGTTGGGAGCGCATTTGTCCGGTTACGCTTGCCTCACCGCCACTCGGATATCCGATACTCGGTGTGGGATCCGGATTGTGTACTTCGGAGAATATAAAAGAATGGAAAAGCCTAGATGTTCAATCAAGTTTCAAAAGCGGTTTACTTGACTTGTCGAATAGTGAAAAGAAAAGGAAGAAAAATTGGGCACTGTAATTTCTATTATCTCTATCTATCGTCAGCCGCCCCGCGTCAGATTTCCAGCTCTGCTTGGCTGCCTCAATCTGATCCTTAGTAGGACCTTTCGAGTATGAACCATTTACCGGTTAGTTCATATCTCACCTACCGCTTGGTGTCCTCGATACTCGGTGTGGGATCCGGGTTGTGTATCGAGTCCCTACCCAGGTAAAAAACATTCTCGGTCGATACTCGGTGTGGTATCCGGGTTTTTGTATCGAGCGGTTCAGTGCCACTAGTCCCTTGGCTAGCAACAACCTGAACTCGACAGTCCGCCGCTGTCCTCTGGTGCCTCACCACCAGCTAGGGAAAAAATGTTTCTAGGTACCTTTACGAGACATTTTGGCTCTCTCACCTTCGGCGTCTAAATAATGTGCACATTTTTCAATTTTTATTTTTATTTTTTGGTTTCCCCCTCACTTTCCAATTCAAAAATTGTAGTAATCGCGTTGGTTTGTTCCCCAGAAGAGGTGATCAATCTCTCGCCAGAAACTCACCAACATTTGCGACGGATCCTACTACCTTCCTCTCCTCGGGTTGATCAGGGTTCCCAATCGGAATAAGCGTACTATCGTTATGATAGCTCGGTTTTAAATCTTACTTTCCAGTATTAGTTCCATATCATATAATATAAATAACATTACAATATATACAAAAAAAATGAGATGCATCGAAACTTTTACCGTACCTTATGTGTGATTTTTCAGCTTTCACTGTTTATGTTGTGTTTTACTTGTCCACTCAGAATTTATTTAACGGCTTTCATGAAGTGTTCGGCTTTTTCCGTATGTTTTACACCTTTCGGTTGCTATTGTTGTCTCGTTCATTATTATTAATAATCTCAACTCATCGTGCTCGTTTTCGCTCATCATTTTATTCCGGTTGCTGACTATTATTTTCATAATTCATTATTATCTCTAATCCTTTATTTTCATTTTGAACAAGCATCATCATTTATTCATCTAGGCTCATTTCTTACTATTCATTTCATTTACACCTGAACATTTCCTTTTATTTAAGCCTAAGTTTCTCCATCATTTGGATTATCTTTTCGTCAATTTCTCTAACTTAATCGATTATCTGTTTCTCATTTAATATCTAATTTGGCTTCGCTTAGCCTCATGTCTTTTGATATTCACACAACCGGTTTTTCGTTACTTCCACTACAATTTCTCATTTCATAGGAGTAGGGGTTCGAAATCGTTGCAACCTGTTTTACGAAATTCCTTTAATAATTTTGATTTTTGTTTTTTATTTAACTACTTTTAATTAATAATTTACTAAGTTTAAAATTATTTTAAATGACTTGTCTCGTCTAATTTCAACCAATATTAATTCGACAATTTCTAGTTTTCTAATTATCCTATATTCTAACCGCTATTCACATACTTATCTAATTATTATTTATATGGTTCTTTAATTTATTTATACAATATTTACACGACTCCATTTTTTGTGGTTTCCCTTTTTCTAATCTCTTTAACCCTCGTGGTTTCCACCTTTTCCCTGTTTTTATTACTTTTATTTTATTTATTTATTTATTTTTTATATTTTTATTCTTACTTCTACGGTTTTTGGATGATATTTACACGATGATTTCTATTGGTTTATACAACTTATCCATAATTTTATTTATGGTTTCTTGTTTCCTTGATTTCTGCTTTACAAATATTGATAATTTTATACCCGTTTTCTTGTTGAATCGTTTCACTTTTGAAATTTTTATGTATCTAATATTTTAGTTTATTTACATTTATTGATATTTTTCTCTCTTATTACAATACTGGTCATTCATGGGGTTTCTAAACTGGTGTTTTTGTTCCTTCGTATTTTCATCATATTTTTCATTCTCTATTTTTCCTCATCCCGCCATTTTTGATAAACTATGCTCATGTATTTTCTGAGGTTATCTGTTATGATTTTGTTATTCCCTTTTGCAAGTTTATTTCATATTATTAGAACCTCTAAGATACCTTCTATCTTTCCTAATTCATTTGTAACGATACTATCTACTTTTCGTAGATTTCCGGAAAGCTGTTGTTTATTTCGTGAAACTATCTAATTTTCTCCTGTTGATTTTCTCCGTATTTTGCCATCAATCTTGACGGTGTTCCTGTTCCTCATAACACTCACATTCTGGTTGCTCTTAAGTGAATTTATGTTCTACCGTTTCTAAAAATTCATACTATGTGTTTCTATTTTCTATGTAGACAAACCGGTCATTTTTCAAAGTT
This sequence comes from Schmidtea mediterranea, assembly GCA_022537955.1. Lineage (NCBI taxonomy): Eukaryota > Metazoa > Platyhelminthes > Tricladida > Dugesiidae > Schmidtea > Schmidtea mediterranea. Next base: position 258,527,369 of record CM039679.1, read on the forward strand.
TCTGTCAATATTTTTCGTTGTTATCTGTCTGCGTTTTGGTGAAATTCCGTCCCAACATTTATTGTTTTTGATCGTAATTTGTTTCCATCTAGAACCGTCATTCATGCTCTGTTGAGGGTGCTCCTGAGATTATTGGTAGTTTCTTAATTTTCCTTGAAATTTGTTTTCCGTTGTACAATAATCATTAAATCTCAGCTTTGAATGATCAAACAAAGGTTTTCGTTTCTTATTTCGCACTGATCTTTTCTTTCTGAAATTCTTTCATTCGTTAGTTTGCTTTCCATCTAGATGCATTGGTCGTTTTTCATAGTTTCTGTTTTATATCTTCTTGCAACTGTTTGAAATATCGTCTCAGTGGTTACTTTCAAATGTCTTGCTTCTCCCGTTTGTTAGCCGCTAACTCGTTTTAAATATTTCTTGGTTGATGTTTTTACGAATTATTAGTTGTCCAATGTCGTATCAACTTTGTCCTGTTTGTTATTGTTTCTAACTGAAATCTGTATATTGTTCTCTTTGTTCATTGCTGAGTCCACAACTTTGTACTTGTCGAGTCATTTGTTTCATTTCGTTTTGTAGACAAATTCATCGTTTTCCCTAACATTCCGTGAATCTCTCCTTACTTATTGTCCCCAGGTTTGTACGTGGTGTCTAGTCATTTACTACATTGCACTGTTTTTCTTATTTTGTAGCCAATTTGATCGTCTTCCATCGTTTCCTATTAAGCTCTATTCTTTGGCAAAATGTTGTCCCGACGTTTTCTGTTTTTTGCATCTTGTATTTTCTGGTCACTTTTTGTTGTTTCTTAACTTTATTGCTTTGATTCTTCTCAATAATGAAGCTGAGTCACAAATTTATATTTGTTGGGCGAGCCATTTGTTTCATCACAATATTCTCTTGCTTTGTAGATATCCATCGTTTTTCACAATACTTTCCTTTTTCTCATTGTTGTCTCTCTGGAGTTGTCCCGACATTTTGTTTGTTTGATTATTAGATTCTTACTTCGGTTTCCTTTGTTTGCTTTGCCAACAAAATCATTTCTTCCCGACTGTTATTTTTAAACTTGATGATTCTGAACTTTCCAAATAACGAAGCTTTATGCTGAGCCCCAAATTTGTACTTGGTGAGCTAGTCATTTGTTTCTTTAATATATTTTCTCATATAATAGTCCGACTAATCGTTTTTTATCGATCTTTATTAAGTTCCATTCTTGTTCAACATTTTCTACTTGATAATAGATTCTTATTTCGGTCTTCTTTGGTTGTTTGGCTAAACAAATCATTTCAATCCTGACTGAGGGTGAGCTAACAAAACTCTCCGTTGTTTCTTGACTTGCTTATTTGCTTTCTCCAATTAACAAAACCTTGAAACCTTGGTGGGCTAGTCATTTGTTTCCTTAACATATTTTCCTTATTTTGTAGTCGGGTTGCTCGTTTTTCATCGTTTTTTATTAGGTTCCATTCGTTAAATACCTTTCTTGTTCATCCGTCATTCGTTTCATCAAGATCGTTTTTCGTCACTTGTTGTTTTGTTTTATATTTCCTTTATTTTCTTGTTTTGTATTCAAGTTGGTCGTTTTTCATCTTTCTTTTTTTCATTTCTTATTCATCTGTCATCCTCATTTGTTATCTCTCTGGGGTTTGGTGAAATGTCGACCCGACATTTGCTTGTTTGATAACCAGATTTTTGCGTCTTGTGTTCTTTGATCGTTTGCCAAAAAAATCATTTCATCCCGGCTGAGCCCCCAAATTTGTATGGTGGGTTTCTGGTTGTTGATATTTTGAAACTATATGGTGGTTACCCAGACAACCCCATACAAATATTCTTTCGCTTACCACTCGGCACCCGTTGCTAAGCAACGTTGGAACTGTGTTCGAGTGGGTAGATCGTCCGCAAAAAGTGAGCGCTATTGCTAATGCTATAATTGACCGAACGATCCATGGGTCCAACGAGCTGCCGATAGAAAGTCTGTGCTCGATTTCGATTTTAGGCCCCATTGTTCTCCTATCTCATTAAAATGTTAATCCATACTGTTATCTCATTTATCATTACGTCTATTTCCATAGTCCTTCTTATCGTTGTTCGTATTATTGACTTTTACCATGGCCTGTACACTTTTGTTAAGTTAAATATCCTCACAGTATCTCTCTTACTCATATCCCTATTATAACTACAATGTTCCCTATTATTATTACTAGCATTATCATTGTTACTATTATATGTATTACCTTTATTACTATTACTACTATTGTTATTATTACTATTATTGTTATCACTATTATCATTATTATTATTATTATTATTATTATTATTATTATTATTATTATTATTATTATCATGATTACCATTATACTTACTATTATCATCATCATTATTAAGTTCTTAATAGGGATCGGTTCTTATTCCTCAGCTTTATAAAAATATTTTACTTATATAAAGATTTAGCCGTAATCCATCTGTATTTTTTCAGTTTTCGATAAAGTATTTTTGTTAATTCGAAAATTTTAAGCAGTTATGAGTGCCCACTGGACTACTCGGTGTTAGTGATTTTGAGCCGATTGTTGTTTAAAGTTTATGTCGATTTTTTCGAAATTAAGTGCAAGAAAGTTGAGCCAAAAGACCCACTCTCAAGCTACTCTCTTTCGCTATTTAGATTCAATGATTTGACGTTCGAGTTCCTGCGTTACGCACGCCGGAACCCTCACGGGCACAAGCTATAGGCAGAGAAACCGCACTTACACAGCTTGGTAATTATGTTTTAGTTTAATAGCTTGCATGTTGTGTGGCAGTGGGTTAGGAAAAAGGAAATAAATAAATGTTACCATTCCGATTGGGTAGAAGCTTCGATGCAATAAAATATTTATTCATAAAATCGTCAGTATATATTGGTAATTTGCATAATTCATAACATCTTCAATTCATGGCATTATCAATCAATAAGTTCATATAATATCTTCGATTCATATCATTAGTTATCAATCAATAATTTGATATTCACTCATGCGCTTACAGATAATATTGTACACATAAGATTGAAACATAAGACTGAAACGTAAGATTAAAAATTTGTCAAAACACATCAGTATATATACCTATAATTTGACCTTAACCTTGCGTGTTATTTTATTGCGATTAAACAAATTTGACCTTGAAATTATTTGTGTTATCTAAATTAAATTTTTTATTATTTTCCTAATTTAAATTGGCAATTTATTTTTAACATTTTGAATAAAATTTATTCAACCAAAAATATTTTATTTTCACTCTTTTAATTCATTAAATTTTTACTTTTATATAAATGGTCATTTTACGGTCAAATTTTCTTGTTATTATGTTATTTTTTATGTAAATCTCGTGCGGTTCTTGATGCATTTTGTATTTATTTTATTTTACTTTTATGTTTTTGATTTTATATTTATTTATATTCTCTCAGATTTTAAAGTGTTTAGTTGATGTTGTATATTGTAATTTAAGTTATCCTGGTGCTGGGTTTTCGTGCTGTATTACTGATGCATTTAAACTATTTTCAAGGCCGTTTGTGTTCTGGCCCAACAGAGGCCTAAAGGGAATTAGCGTTATAAGATATCAGAAATTCTATTTAACATCAGTAAGTATTATTGGATGATGGAGTATAAAAAAGAAGCGAAATTAGAATCAAAGAGACAAAAGTTGCAAAAAGACAAAGAAAGACAAAAAGAAGTTAAAGAGAAATTTGAAACAGAAACTAAGCAAGCTCAAAGCAAAGCAAAGCAACTAAATCAGAGTTACCGATCTCAAAAACCCACCACAGTAGTCAAGTGATTGTGAAATCCAATTGATCCGAAAAGTGCTATTCTTCCCAAAGGGTCGTAATAAGCACCAAATTGTGATTGATAGATAATTCATTGTGTCATTTTAAAGTGAAGATAAAGTGTATCAATCAATAAAATTTATATAGTTTGGAGTTCATTACTTTTGTTTAAAAGCACGCTTGAAGTCAGATTGACAATTATTCCTATTCGAATTCAAAGACAATCCCAACACATTAATTATATCTTAGTAAACAAAATGTTATGCTTTCGTTATCGAAATTTTTCCGGCCCACAGCCAAAACATACAACAAAGTAGTAAAATCAAATACATTATCAGGTTGTGTAAGAGTGGTTCCTCCACCAAAAGCCTGTGCCCGTGAATATCTAGTCGTGAGCAACGAAGGACCCAAACGTCAATTATGTAAGTCTATAGAGGCGTTGTGCAAATCGAAGAGTAGTCTTTTGGATGCCCTGTTTCTCTCTTCTTTTGAAAAATCCACTAAAATCGTTAGTTACACATCGGTACAAATTTAATCACACCAAGTAGCTCAGCAGGCACTCATAACTTATAATATTAACATAATTTGACACTAAGATTAAACTGAATGAAGGAATGGAGGATGAATTCTTACGAAATCTATGCTACGTAAATTTTTGACTAAGTTAATAAATTGTGTAAAATACAGGTTATTGAAATTTCAAGTTTAATCATTAAACTAACATCAGACTTCAGTCTAGAAGAATAATGATTCAAATTAATAGCCAGAGGTACAAATAAGTCGAATATTCAGGCAAAATTAGGTATAATTATAAATAATATTATTCACTCGAACCTAATTTGTCAAACCCTTAACATTCACCTTTAAACTAAGATGTAGTCACTGAAGTATAAAGGTTCTTTTCACCTTCCTTTATCAATAATAAATATATTGGATCTACTCCAATTACTTTTGTTCGATGAATTATATCCAAATATGGGTGTTTCATAACAATTTCTTCTTTATCTACATGATTTTTGTTATTACAAATCGTTACATTAATTGGCAAACCAGGATTGTTTTTCTCAAAAGTCTGAATATCACACAAATTCATTGGCGTATCATTAGGATCGTAAACTAATTCCTTGATATACGGTAAATATTTTCTTGGTTTTCTTTATTTTTCTTGATTTTATCAGATTTCAATAAAGCCAAAACACAGTATATGAAACATAAATTATCTTTATTTTGCACGTTAATTATTGCCTTTTTACATATTAATCCTTTAGGTGTGGGAATATAATATTTTCCAGATAATCAAGATATATTGGAGACCTTTGTTATTTTGAAATTTAATTCTAGTATTCGGTTTAATTTCCAACTAAATTCTAATTCAATTCTAGCAACAATCTTTTCGTGTAATTTCTTTATACCATCTTCAAGGAAAGTACTAGTCATCGGAGCAGCACGATTTAATATACAAACTATTTTGGTTTCAAATTTCACTTGAATTTCAAATTGTACTTTTGATCTTTTCATTTTTACTAATGATATTTTTAATTTTTACAAAAGAAAATATGGAAGTACTATTTCCGTAGCGTTATATCTATTGATATTCACTTTTGTAATTTGATGTGACCGTAATAAGTAGTACTCAATTTCTGGTTCAACAATAATTATTTAATAATTATTTTTTCAAATATTTCCGACGTGATGGTACTTTTTCTTTTAATACTGCTTTTAAATAAAGGCATTTTATCATCATTAATTTGGGTCAAATGCACTCTATGATCATTATAAAATTTAGGATAAGGATTAGAAGTCTGAGTCTGATATATAGGATATATATAATAAATTTTATTTGATAATATTTTATCATTATATTATGACATTTACCATCATGAGTCGTAGATTAGCAGTAATTCGGGTAAAGTTTGCCTTAATTATGAAAAACATTCAAATTTGTGTAAATAATCAAATTATTTAAAGAAAGCTTGCTTAAAAATGAATTATTTAAATTAATTAACTTACTAAAGATTTGTTTAAATAAATTATTTTACTCAATTACTTGACATATTATTAATAAATAATAAGAATCTCAATGTCCCAACACCGAAGGAAATATTGTTTCATCAGTTATAAGGATTATTTTTGTTAGTTTAGGAGCTAAATGGAGGAATATGAGATGGTTATCATATCCTCTTCCATTATGAAAATAAATAGGAACGAAATTTATTTTCTTTGCCTTTAAATTGCATGAATTATGTGCAGCTCTTCTATAATTCTCGGATTCAAGAAAACACTCACGAAACACTCATATTTGAATATAATTCATCGAACAAAAGTAACTGGAGTGGATCCAATATATTTATTATTGATAAAGGAAGTTGAAAAGTACCATTATACTGCAGTGACTAATTTACAAACGTTAATGAATTTTCATAAAAATGTTGATTGTAATGTACGAATTCGCTGTCAGTGATGTGAAATTTGTCTAAATGGATTTCGAAAGTCAAAAGCATTTAAAAACACCAAGAATTATGTAAGAAAAATCAATTTGGTACAACATTATATATCTTACTTGATGGTAAAAATTTGGAATTTAAAAATTGGTCAAAGACAATAACACTCTCATTTATTATCTATGCAGATTTTGAATCTATTTTACCAAAAGCTGACATTTATTTTTAAAACATGCCCCAATCTCTGCGGGTTATCAATTTTACTGGAATATCGAATTATTATCAATTTGTTTGTCAAAACTGTGTTTATGTTTTTTGAAGGTTTCAGATATAGGAACAAACATTGTCCTACCATATAACTGATTTTACCATAACTTTGGATGAATAACATTCTTTTAATGTCAGTGAATATTTTTATTTGTGTGAGAGAAGATAGTAGTTAAGGTTAAAGATCATGATCATTTTACAGAAAAATATATTGAACCTTCATGTAGCAAATGTAATTTATCTAGGAAAACTATAGAATTATTACCTGTAGTTTTTCATAATTTACGGGGGAATGACTTACATCATATCCTTAAGTATGGATTAAATCAATATCCCAATTGGAATTTATCATGTATTTTAATTAGTAGTGAAAAGTTCTTATCTCTTATGGTATATGTTGGTGGACTTAGAATATGGTTTATTGATTTATATCATTTTGTAAATGATTCATTGGCTAAAGCTGTTAAGAACAATCTACCCTTAACAAAATCGGTAATCGATGAAACTATAGTTGACTCAAAAGGAATATTCCTATTTAATTTTGGAACTTCTTTAGAAGTTTAGGAAACCAAATATGAATTACCACCGATCTGAGAAGAAGTTACAAAAGATGAATATCAAAAGGCAAAACAAATATGGAAAAAAACAAACTGTAACATCTTATTGGATTAAATTATGGTTTATTTGAAATTGGATATTTTCTTGGTTGGGTACTTTCTTCAACAAATTCAGGCGAAATCTATTGCACATAATAGATTAGAAACTTTGAATTTCTTTGGTATCCTGGTATGTCAAGGAATCCGGCATAAATGACATTGAATGAACCCATTGAATTATTACAAGACATGGAAATTTATAATTTCTATGAGAAGGGGAATTCGCGGTGGTTTGACATTTGTTAATAAGCATCACGTGAAAACTACTGAAGATACAGAGTTATTGTATATTGACATCAATAACTTATATAGATGGGCTTTAAGTCAAAGTTTACCCTGTGAAAAATTTAGTTGGATTCATGATAACCTTGATAGTATTTTAAAAAATTGCAAGAATTTGGACTTTGAAAAGCTATCGTATGGATATACTGTGGAGGTGGATTTGGAAATTCCGAATAAAATTCATGATTTATAAGATGATTTCTCAATCACTGTAGAAAAGAAATGGGTTTCAAATGTAGAGAAATTACTCTTAACGCATAATCCAAAGCAAATTTATGTAGTGCATTGGCGATTGCTCAACATGTTTTTATTATTAGGTGTGCAAGTTGTCGATATTCATCGGGCTATCAGATTTAAACAAGTACCTATTTTCAAAAACTATGTCGATAATCACACCAAACTCAGAGCTGAATCAACAAACACATTTGATAAAAACTATTGCTCAAGAAAACTTAAAGTAAAGAATGAATTTAAGATTGGGTAATAATCAGCAAAAAATGATTACATATGCATCGAAGCCAACTTTCCGAAAAAGCATCAAGATTGCGAATGATTTAATTGCAGCCAGACTGGATAAAGACTCGATATGTTTAGATAGACCAAGTTACATTGGTAAAACAGTTTTGGACTTATCAAAATTTCGAATGCATGAGTTTCAACATGTAGAATTAGCAAAATATAAAATCCAGTTCGATTGCAGTATCAACATTGTTGCTGGAGATACAGATTCCTTCTTCTTAGAAATTAAAAATTCCAAATTAGATAAGCTTTAACCAGCAATGATTTCATCTAATCTACTAGATACGTCTAATTAATATATAAATCTCGTATTGTATAGTAAAAAGTTAGACTCTGTCATTGGAAAATTTAAAGACGAGAGTAAGGGTATAGGATACAAAGAATGGATATTTCTCAGACCAAAATGTTACAGTTTATTAGGTAATACTTTTACAACAAAACCAAAAGGAGTAACATTGAAAGATACCGACATAAAACACCAGTACTATCTCAATTGTTACAATGCAATACAAATACCTGGGGTGTCTCAATTTCGAATAGGTACCAACAACCATCACTTGTATAGTTTCAAAACAACTAAAATTGCACTTACAAATAATGATGATAAAAGGGTTTGGGTAAGTTTGGAAAGAATGAAATTCTGGCATATGATCATTATATGATAGGAATATCAATCAGTTTACAGAATAATCGTACAACTGTGCATGGTCTGTTATTCGAATTGATCATCAAGCTACCAATCAAACTGTTCATCTAATTGCTCATAAATATCAAACTTTTTATTCACATACTTTTGATTAGCATTGTTGTACCTATTTATTAAATGTATATTTGTAAAAAAAATAAGTAAATGATTATTATAATAATAAAAAATTACATAAAATATAAGTCAAGAAATTAAATACATAATGTTACTCTTTATAATCTAATAAGTAGTATATTGGTGGGTACAAAAAGTGCGTCAAGTGGGATAAATATCACTAATTTCCTGAAAAACAAAAATCAACATGGAAAACAATAATAATAAAAATTTGCTTTGGTAAATCAATCTCAAACACACCTAGTTCCTTAGAAAATAATAAGAAATAATTTTTTATTATAAAATAACATTTTGAATCTACAGTGATTTTTATTTCATGATACTTAAAAAATTAGTCATTCTACTATTATTTTTCTCCAATTGTTCTCTAATTCTTTTTTATTTTTTCTATAACTTCTTCTTTCTCCTCTAAAGATATTTGTAAATCTATAATATCCTGACCTATATTATTAAGTGCCTTTGAATGATTTTTCAACTCTATTTAGTTTTTCTACTTCTTGATCTAGTGATTTTATTTTCGTTTTGATTTTCTCATTCAATCGTTTAATAACTGCACGCATCTCATATCATTCAAACCTTAAATTATTAGTTCTTATCAGAAATTTCATTACAAGATTTCTGATACTGTGCATATATAAAATCTAAATCTTTAATCTTTTAATGTATTTTTTGCATTTTCTCTTCCAATTTAACAAAACTTTCCAATTTCTTAACATTAACGATTTTATGTCTGTTCATGTCCAGATCTCCTCGCATTCGATCTCCCGATTCATTAAGGAAACTAGCTTCTACGCGTTCAAGAATTTGAGAAGTTAACCGCTAAAGTTCCTCCAGCAATATTTTACAGATAATGTCCCCAAAGGTTTTACTTTGTTCAAGATTTAGCAATATGAAAACACAAATCTGTTCACAAATAGAGGTTTTAGGATCTTGGACTTGATGCGTATTATAGAAATACTTTACTCAGAAAACATTGAATCATTTCGCGAACAGGAATATTTTGATACGAGTCGAAATACACAAAATGTTTCTTCGAGCATAAAACCCAATGACTTCATGGTTCGTGTTGTGTTCGTAAATCAAATAATTTTATCTCTATTTAAATAATTTTTTATTCCATCCTACATAATGACTTTGCATTTCAAATTTAAATCTTTGAGAATATCGCGTAAATAAAAAGTACTTGTTGAGTCTCATCTGTATTTATCCAGAAAATTATCTAAAGACATTTTAATTTATGATTTTACACCTGAGTAGTTAAAGAAAGAGCTTTGAAAGTCTTTTTACCCTGCTGTGTCCGAATTCCATCGTCGACAGGGTATTTATTTAAATATTTGTTATTTTAAAATATTTGAATGAAAAATAGATGAACGAAAAGTCTAAAAGTGATAAAAATATTTTCTTTAATCTGGTGATCATAAAGTTTCTTGAAATTTTTATTTATTTAGTGCTCTGAGTAGTAGGATGTGAGCCCTTCAGATACAATCCCTATGACTTAAGTAATTGTTACATAATATCCGACCTCTGTCAACGCTGTTGCTACCTGGAGATTGACTTCTGTCCACTAGTTGCTACCTAGTAATTAACCTTTGTCCACTGACCTCACGATTATGTGACGTGACCACTGGTCAGTCACAACATGGAGATACACCTATTACCTAACTGTTGTTATGTCACGTAGTAGTGGACCAACATACCTACCAACTTCCACACACCCGCCTTCTAGAACCTTCCACACACCTATCTTCTAGAACCTACTACACACCTAACTTCAGTTCTTAAACCGTTCACACACACACACAAATCAGCGATCCCCACCGATCAGCACCCAACATAGCCCATCAGCACCCATCATCGCCCATCAGCACCCATCATAGACTTAACAAAATCACTCACTAGTACTATTCAAAATTTTATTAAATATAACAAGTTTGTTTCACAGTGAAAAGAATATGCTCAACATGAAGCATGCAATTCATACTGCAATCGTAGTAGAGAAGGATGAATTCAAATGTAAGTTATCAAGTATTTGATCAATCAGTCTCTTCTGCAATTGGCGTCTTCTGAATTTTCTTTTGCTTGATCTGATATGATGATTCATCGGCGTCGTCATCCGCATTGCAAATATAAATTTTGCAGTAATAAATACTACGAACAAAGCTCTGATTTGATTTTCTAAGCTTTCTAAATTCAATTACGACTTTTACAAAGGCAAAAGTCAGGTTAATAATATTGAATTTAAAGATAAATTACGAATGTAGTCTGAATCATTTCAAACAAAAAAACAATTCTGATCTCAATGAAAAAGTTTAAGTTAGTTTAAATATCCATAATTTTAAATTAATTGCAGAAGTCTGGTAGAATGCCATGCACATGGAAATACCATATTTTAGCTGAGTGCAGGATATTGCTCATTGCACATTCTTTAAGCAGACCTTCTGTTTGAAGTGGTTCAATGTCAAGTTTACAAATCAGATCATAAGTTGATGGAGGATTCGAGCCTAATGCCCCAAAATTACAAATGTAAAGCTCTACCTGATAATTAGGTCGGGCTACCTGTAATTCACTCTGAAGCAAGCTATATTTCTCAATATTTGCCTTATCAGTCAAGTCAAAATGTGAAACAGAATTTATTGGACACTTAATATCAATCATGAATATTCTTTTTCTTTAAGTATCAGTTATTATAAGATCGACGCGTTGTTTAGAATTCATGACAAGAGAACAAGAATGGTCAACCACGACAATAAAATTAGGATTTTTTAGATTATTCGTAATTATCTTTAGGCAGTCAATGTGTCTCTCTAATGTCAGTATTTGGTGAATCTTACATGACTGTAAGGCATGAGACATAGTTTCATCCTCTTTCTCACAACGTCTACAAAGTCTAGAATCCCCTTTTCTATTGGGCTTTGCATTGATGTTAAGTGTATTAGTTCGCGCTCGATGTATAAAGTTCCATGCAAATTCGCTAAGTTTACTTTTAAAAATTGCTTTATTTAATTGAGGAGATAATTTTATAGCCACTGCAGTCATGTCGCTTTTTATGTTCAATCCTAATTTATTTAGCTTACTGACTATTGTTAGTAATATATTACGTAACAATTTTATCAAAATAATCATAAAACTTTAATAATTTTCATGAAAATTTAAGTTTACAACCATTATGGTTTTGATAGTTTATTTAATTAAAAATAAGTCACTAAAAACTTTAATTTGAACACTGGATTTACAATATTTTAAGAAAATAATACATAAAGTTTAAAATTTCAACTTAACTAAATGTAAAAAATTAAATTATACAAGATATACTTTACCAAATTCTATAAAATTTGAAATTACAGCAAATAAATGATAGAGATTTATATTTTATTAAAAAATTTAATTTTGAAAATAAAACATAATTCGCCCACGATAGGATCTGAACCCACCGATACCAGAATGCTACTAGTCTTCTTTTATTTCCCAAATTTCTAATAATAATAGTAATAATAGAATAAAAAGACAACCACATTATAAGACAACATTTTTTTAAATAAAAGCTTCGACATCCGTGGCATTGATACCTAAATAATGTCCGAATGCAAAACATTTGTTTTTACCTACCCATTGTCGTTTATCATAGTTGTTACTTAAAGCAATTTTACAATTTTTAAAAGTAAACAACTGATGATTTCTCGTTCCTATTCTCGTTTGAGGAACAGAAAAAATTGTATCGTTTTTATAACAATCAAGATAAGAAAGATGCTTTATTTCAGTTCTTTCCAAAGTAATTCCCTTTGCTTTATTACTTTCAGTTTCACCTAAAAGACTATAGCATTTTGGTCGTAAGAAAACCCATTCCTTATATCCAAGTCCCTTACTCTCATCTTTGAACTTACCTATTACTGAGTCAAGTTTTCTTGAATACAAAGGATGACCAATATCATAATTCGAAGTGTCAAAAAGATTATCCGAAACCATTGCAGGTAAAAGAGTACTTAATTTATAGTTTTTAATTTCAAGGAAAAAAGAGTCAGTGTCGCCAGCAACAATGTCAATCCTAAAATTGAAAAGATTCCTTTATTTCTTTAATTCAAGATACTGGAGCTGATACATCTGTAATTTCGATAAATCAAGAACCGTTTGACTGATATAACTAGGTCGGTATAATCAAATTAATTCTTTATTTAGATGAGCTGCTATTAGATCATCGTCAATCTTTATACACTTTTGAAAGACGGCTTTGATGAATAAGCAAACCATCTTTTCAAATGAATTACATAATCTTAAATTCTTTCGTTTTTTAAGGTTTTCCACAGATTTTCCATAAAGACTATTATTTAAAAGTTTTAAATAGTTCTTATCAAGATTCTTTGTAGCATCTGCTCTCAAACAAGTGTTTGTATCAATATACTCTTTAAAAATCTTTGCCTGTTTAAACCTTATAGTTCTATGAATCTTAACAACCTTAACACCAAGAGAAACAAACATCTTTAGAAGTCTCCAATGAATAACATAGTTTTTTTTTGGGATAATGGGTGAGCATTAATTTTTCAACTTTAGAATACGGTGGACACATCTTTTCAGGCGCCACAGGGAATTTATCCAGAAACTCATGTACACTTTCAGGAATTTCGAGATCAACTTCCATCGTGTAACTATATGAAAGCGTTTCAATATCTGTATTCATACATTTATCCAAAATAGAATCAAGATTATTAATTACCAAACTAAAATCGCCGAAAGGAAGACTTTGGCTAAGAGCCCAACCATACAGATTGTTGATATCAATATATAACAATTCCGTATCATCAGAAGTTTTAACATAATGTTTATTCACAAATTTTATTCCACCCCTGATCTATCCTTCATAGAAATTATACATTTCCATATCAGTAAGGAGTTCAATGGGTTCTTTCAATGTCATCAAAGCAGAAGCCCAACTCATTCCAGGTATACCGTAAAATTTAAAGGATCTAAACCGTTATGTGCAATACTCTTTGAACGAAATGGTTGAAAAAAGTCAGCAAGAAGAAATACATCTAATTTCAAGTATATCATCATATAATCTAACAAGGTATTGCAATTATTCTCTGTCCAAATCTTTTGAGCTCTCAAATATTGTGATTCTGTCACTTCAAGCCAAATTGGTGGTAATTCAAAAGTTGTTTCCAAGATTTCCTAACTCTTTGCAAAATTATAACGAAAGATACCTTTACAACCCATTATTGAACCAGTAAATACAGAATCTGTCAAAGGAAAGTTAGAAAGAGTTTTAACTGCATTGTCTATAGATGCGCTAACAAACTGATAACTATCAATGAACTTAACTGATACTTTATCAATATGCACTATCAACGATATAAACTTTTCTTTGTAGTTGGAATGATATTCAAATCCCAAGAAGGAAAACTACTAATACCATACTTCAAAATGTGATGTAGGTCATAGCCCCTAAGATTATGAAAAATAACAGGTAAATACTGAGGATTTCTTCTAACATTACGAAAAAGACTACAAGCAGCCCCAAGATAAAGACCTGAAAAGTGTTCGTAAACTTTAACACGATTTCTAATGGGTTTCTTACAAAGATAACAATTCAAGCAAGGCTTAAAAGCATTTTACTGATTAAATGATAGCGGAATAATGTTTGAATCACTAAAAAGATTAAAATAAGGTTGTATAATTGTCATCGCAATTTCCTCTATCTTTTTCAAAAATTCCAAGACACACTGTAAACCAATGAAACTAAAATACGATTTACTATTATTAAAGTTATTAATTAATAATAGTCCTGCTGATATTGGTAGATGTTTCTGATGAAATCTTATGTCAATGGGTAAAATTGACTCAAAGTCTGCATAAATTACAAATGATTGGGTTACTGTTTTTGAGTAATCATCAAACTCTAAATATTTTGAGGAAGAGTGTATAAAGTTGTTCCTACCTGATTGTTGGTACATAAGGCATAATGACTGTTAAAAGCATTCTGCAAACGAAAACCATTAGGACATCTAGGACACCATTGACATTGTATTCGTACACTAACTATATCATTATTATGTGAATTTATTAAGCGTTGCAAGTCAATAACAGCAGTATAATGATATTGGTCATCATTTTCGAAAAGTAAAAGATACAAAGGCTCAGTATCAGTCACTTTTGTGCTATGAATAATATCTAAATGAGGGTGATGCGGAACAAAATTGTCATTTTCATTATCATCATTATTAATAAAAGTTGGGTTATTAGACAAGACATTAATTGCAAGACCTGGATTCTTTTCCTCAAACCTACTTATATTTCACAATCTTATAGGACAGTCATCTATCTCATCATAATTTAATTCATTCAGGAAGTTAGTATAGCCATACATGTTACTACAATTATTTACAAGAACATCATGCTTCAATAAAGCCAAGATACTATATAAAAAACAAAGATTGTCACTATTCTTAATATTAATAATAGCTCTTTTCCCTTTAAGATTAAGAGGAGCCTTAATAAAACCGTGACCAGTTAACCTATTTATTTGGGAATATTTAGTCAAGATAAAACGAATTTCTAGAATTCTAGAAATAGTCCATACACTACCCAACTGAGTAAATCTATCTATTTTTTCATTTAATTTTCTAACTCCTTCAACAAGAAAATTATCTGAGAAAACCCGGCGTTATTAGATATAAATTCATCTTTAGTTATATCATTATTCTCAAATTGGATATTTACAGCAAATTGGATTTTAACGTTCCCCATTTTATTAATTTAAATTCTTAGCCGGGTTATAATTCTATCTGTTAATGTTATTTGATTAACATGAAATTCGTCAATATTAAAATTTAGTAATTTCCGAGATCCTCTTAAATTTAATTCTACAATTGGGTTGTTACTAATGTCGACAAAACCACCTATTTGGATGTTTTCCTCATCATCACTAATTACAATTATTTCATTTTTTGATATTTTATGCGCCTCTAAATTCAAACCAATATCAGCTTTTTTTTTTTTAATTTTAAAATCATCAGCCTTAAATATCAAACGAAAGAAATCGAGTTTACTCTGTTTAAAGTGTGTCAAATGAACCTTATGATCAAAAAAGAAATCAAGATATGGTTGGGCATGATAAGTCTTGCATGAGGGACATATAAAGATTTCAATGCCATTGAACTGATGACGATAATATTTCTTCATTAGGTCATGGCATTCATCACTATGATTCATGGATAAATTGCAGTACTGAGGGTATAAATTACCTATTTATATAAAAATAATTATAAGTGAAAATTAATAATTTTTGAAAATTATGGAGTAATTATTAAATAATTAAAAGTTATTAAAAGGTTAATAAATTACCAAATTCGAACCCTTTAATATGAAAAGTTATACTATTTTCAACCTTATGTAAAAGATTATATAAATTATGTAATTAAATATTTATAAAAATCAACAGTTTACAATCAAATTATCAATCAAAAATATTTTTTTTTAAAGATTTTTAATCTCTAATTTATATACCTAATTTTAAATCATTATAATAACTAGAATTTAAAAAGTAATGTTATTAAAAATATAAAAATTTAATTCTTTATTTAAAATATTACTTAAAAACAATTTAAAAATTCAAAGAATACTTACATTTAATTTTCCTCCCATTTAATTTAGCATTAATATCTTGATGAAGAATTTTGAAGATTGTTGTTAAAATTTTGCATGTTTTGAAAGTTTGGATTGGTAAATTGGTAATTTGGATAATACCAAGGCATGTTGGTATATGGAATATTCTAAATAAATAATTACTAAACATTTAATTTAAATTTTAATCTTACAAATACATTTGTCCAGGAAAGTTATTAGAAATCTAAATAAACTTAATAATTTTCAAATAAAATTTAAAATTTACTATATGATTTGTATTTGGTTAGAATTATTCTTATTAGATTAATTATTATTATTACGGTTCTAAATAAAATAATAAAATTAAAATTAAAATTAAAATTTTACCATATTGATTATTGTTCGAAGTTGGGTGTATGTAAAAAGTGACCATAAAATGAAAAATATATTCTTATATTAGAATAATTACGTTATTAGTACTACAAAAAATTAACCAATCAAATCACGCTAAATTACACATAAATTTTTAATATTTCAGATAATCTAAAGCACCAAGTTAACAGTTTTTATAAGCACAATCATCATCGTGTTCATAATATGGACAAGATATGTTTCTTGGATAACTCTGATGTTCTTTGAATGAATACTTTACAATTCTCAAAGATGGGAAATATATTTTTAAAATCTTTTATTTTTTTTCATCTGTCACATAGAAAATAGCTGTTTTTCGATCAGAACCGATAGTACTTAATATACACGTTGGACAGAAAAAATTCTGACCCTTAAATAACTATATAACAAATCATGTAATTGTTGGATTATAGGTGGTCGTTGTGACCTTGACCCCCATTCATATAATTCTACCTGACTGCCACTGGTTACCCGTTGGCAGGTAACGTTGTTACTGTAACCAATGGTTCTGTGACCGTCAAAGGTGAGCTTTGTTTCCAAAACTGCTAAGACCCGGTCTAGAGCTGGTTCAGCGAGCTACCGATGGAAGGTCTATGCTCGTCTTATCTTCTTTAGGTCCCTTACTCACTTTACTTCAAATCGCACTATCCTGACCCTCAGAGAGATTTATTCCCAATGCCACTATATTTATTTGGAACACAACTGAATGACAGAAGAATTTTTAATTTATCAACACATTATATTATCAAAAAAGCTTCTCATCTTAATGCAATTTTTTTTGCTTTTGCCGTTTCTTTTCAGCCCTCCCTGGTCTTGCACGGGACTTTGGTTTAAATGGCTGTTGTATAGGACTTGTCAAGTTCTTGTAGGCTACTTGGGCTGGGGCGAACACCAGAGGATAGGTAACGGCCTGCCCTTCTGACTGGCCACTACCGCTACCTCCAGCCCACGAATCTGGACCTTCTGGGATTGGTTCAGGGCTCTCTCCTCTCGCCATCCCTTTTGTGCCGAGTCGATCTTTGGTAAAGCCGCTTCACTCTAGCCGGCTCGGACCAAGTAGCTCTAATCCGCTGCAGCTCGCGGCTTAGTTGGAGTCATTGTTGGTACAGATTCGTATTCTCCTTGCGTGGGTTCTTCAACTCTTGGCTGATCTTTGGTAGGGCATCCATCATCAACTTTCCTTAATGAAAATAAGTATTAAGTAAATCATAGAGTCAGTTTCTGCGGTTGGGTGAGGAATCGTAGTCTCGACTTTATTCTATCATTCTTATTTTCCTATTCCTGAATGAGTAGGTTTATATTCACTTTACTTAATCTTTGAATAGAAAGATCATCATTCCAATTTATCCGAATTAATTAAAAGTAATTTTTTCAACTCATTTATTTAATCAACAAACATAAATCACAAAATTCTAGTCGATTATTGCCTCTGATTCATGTAACACTTCCGTGAGTAGGCATGCTCCTCCGCATACCGATCTTCCAGTATCTCCCGAATGTTCGGTTGCAGTAGACTCTTCGGGACCACCAAATAGATGGGTGTGTCGCTCTTTAGCAGTGCCGGATCCCGATGGTCATAGGCGACTCCATAGCTGGGCAGGTGCCTATCCGAGCTGGGGATACGCCCGCTGGCGATATCCCTATTTATCCTGGCGAGCTGATCTTTTTGCCGTTTCGCCAAATATCGATACTGCCACTCCAATTGCTCCAGGCGGTGGAGTTCGCCTTCCGCCCTCTGTCGGATCTCTCGTGCTGGGTTTCTACCCGGCTCCCTTTTGATAAGAATGCTGGGAAGCTTGACATCTTCTCCTTGTCCGTTCCGATTCGGCCATTCGGGGGGTACTATAAGTTGATATGACGTATCCCTTATCCCATAATGCTTGTCGATACCTCCCGGCGAATCTTGTTGGTGCTCTTAGAGTAGTGCAATCTGCGTCTTCCCAGCTGCTACTATGTGTACCTGTTAATGATAAATATAATAGGTTATCGTTGTTTCTTTCATCCCACCATTATTGGCGATAAGATTAGTTTAGCTTTCTATTTAGCTTTCTCTCATAGTTTCACCAAAATCGAAAGTTTACATAAGACAGGCCTGAATGATGTTTCTTGTCTAGGGGAACGGATTCTTTAATGAGATCCAATCGAGTGGATATTAAACGACAACAATGAACAAAATTAAATATACTTACGGGTAAGATACAAAAGCTATCTAATTAATTAACTACAAGATTTTTTTAATAGAAACTCGTCATCTTCAGTGTGATGATAAAACACATCGAATGATTTTGATATCATGGTTATAAAAATACAAAGTTAAATATTCCCACTGGTTTTAAAGCCATAATTATAAAACGTAAAATTGGATAGTTCAAAATGATCTACTTACGATGAATATAAAGTTAAATATCTCCAATGTCCTAAATGCTATAATTGTAGGATTATATATTTCAATGACCTAAATACGCTTTATAAAATAAACGAAAAATTGAGTATTTCCACTGATCTAAACACCATAGTCATAAAATTAAATATTTTCAATGCCCCAAATACTATAATCTAAAATTGAAAATTCCCAATAATCTAAATGTTATAATTGCAAATTTAATCTAATGATTTAAATATTATGATTAAAAATTTGATCCAATGATCTAAAGACCGTTAAAAATGTAGGGGTCATGGCGAATAAATTTAAATAAGGAAAAAAAAAACATTTACTAATTTCCAAAGTGGTCAATTATCTATGAAGGGAATCGATGGTGATCGGGTTAACCGTTTTAAATCATTACAGACACTCTCTGGGTATCATTAGCTCATTGCTTTTCATATTTTATTCTACGTTAGTCGATGGTGAAGTGGAGGACCTGACGATAAATCGGTCAAATTACTCGAACGAGGGCAGCGTAAGATAGATTCGCCAATAAATTCATGTGGTGTCTATCCGATTCTAATTTGGGTAATTATTGGTTACGATTCAAAATTCCATGTTAAATAATCATTGAAACGAGTGAGCATAATAGCAAAAATATATTTTTTCATGATACATCAAAGGTGGCTAGAGCAGCCGTACTCGTTGAGCGATCCTCATTACGCGTACTTCTTGTGTGGCTTCTGGAGATATGCCTGTTTTCCAGATTAATGAAAGATTTCATGCATTGGAACGAAGTAATTAGCTTCTGAACGGTAAGATGGATTCGATTTTTAATACTTTAAATTATCTTATATCTGGTTTGAATGGTAATTTTGACAATAATAATAAATTTAATTGTATTTGTAAAACTAATCATGTTAAGGAACCTCTTTCAACTGTTAAGACTGATCTTGTTAGTGAATCTCCTTCAGCTCTTTTAGTTCAAAATAAGGTTCCTTGTCTTAAGTTATCAGAAAAAGATTTGATTAGAAAAATACCTACTAAAATTGTTCCTTCAAAGAAAGTTTCTAAAAAGACAATAGAACATACTTCTAGAGTAAACTTTTCGCTATTTGCAACAGTTTTTAAAGCTATTTCCCAATTTTTTAGCTTTATTGAAAAGTAAAGAATCAGAAAAGAAATCTGAGGTATTAAATATCGAGTTGACCAAAATTTCCAAAAAAAAGAATCTACTAAATATAGCTGGATTTAAAAATTACTTTTTTAGGAATAATAATATATGTGTTACAATCGATTTTTATAATAGAGGTAAAGTAAAATCTAAAATTACTAAAAAATTAAAAATCAAAACATCTTTAATAAACTCAAAGATTGTTAAAAATTACAATATGAATAAATTTATACCTGCTTCTTTATCGATAAAGAAGTTTTTATTTGTTTTTTCAGATAAACTGGCTGAGACAACTAATATTAGTAATGTCACAGTCAGAGAGGAACAAATAAATAAAATAATTACTTTATTAAAAATTAAAAATAGCGTACCAGGCTATTTAGTAAAATCCCAAATTAAATATAAGGATGGGGATTTTTTAATGTTGGATTTGTTAAATAGTTGTGAGATCGATGGTGAGTTTGGCCAAAAAATAACTGAACCATCCCATTCACAAATTAAAGAATTATTTAATTCATTCCCCGAAATTCAGGAACTTTTTTTCATTGAAAAAAAGCATTGATGAAAACCCTGAAAAACTAGTTAATTTAATTAATAAATTGAAAATTGAAAAAACATTTCCTCAACAGATCTCATTTGTGGGGGGTAAATTTGTTAATATTGATAAATTAAATGATTCTCAGTTTCCACAAGTGTAATCTGAATCCGATATCAGGTTTAACCTTGGTTTGATTAGTCTCTTTGGTTTATCTGAATATGATAATATTTTAAATTCCCTTTTATGTCAACCAAAGTCTCCAGAAAAACTGGTTGATATAATTTTTCATTTAAATTACCTAAATTTAAAGGGCAATTTTGATACTTCAACAAACGGAACTTATGAAAATTAGGTTCAAAACTATATTGTTAATTGCTTGTTAATGCACTCAATTCTAGATCATGAGACTTGTGCTTTGTTAAATCTTGATTATATTGAATTGTGAGCTCCAAAATTGATTGAATTGATTTTTTTTTCTTCCCATTATAGTTCAAGTTTTAAAGAAAAACGTTTAAAGTTCAAACAATGGAAATTGTCTGGTGAAATTGACAGAATCCACAATATCATTTATGCTGAAACTACTAATGAAATCAATAACTTTCTTGGGGTGATTGACCAATCTTATACTGTCAAATCCGACAAACTGAAATTTCTTACTAGTTTAGGTGAAAAAATTAATAACATAGAAATCGACAATGATGTAGATGATTTGGTTAAAGCAAAGAGAATGTTTATTTTATTATTAGGGACAAAAAACGATTTCTAAATAAAGATAATTTTAACCATCGCATATCATTCAACTGTAGAAAGATTTGTACACTAAAAATGAGTGATTTCATAACTAAGCTCATTCAGTCAAATGAAGTTTTTGAAGACCGAGAAGCAGTTGTAGACAATGATATAGACTTTTCTCCTAATGAAAACTTAAATATCTTAATAGTGGAACCTTTCAATCCCACTCCTGACACAGTTATAGTTGGTCAGATGGATACTTTCCCAACAGACATTGACGAAACTGAGCCACTTACTATAGATAAACCTCTAAAAAAAATAACATCAAAACAAGCCGTAAAACCCAAGGCACAAAAACAAAAATGAAGGGAAGTGCCTGCATCAGTTTCAATATCTGTTCCAATCTATGAAGAGACTGATGCAGATAGCACTATAATTAATTACTTTTTTCCTGAACGCGATCCCAAAAATCTGGTTTACCGATGATGATATTGACTATTATCTTGAGAGTCACATCGGTAATCCCAACTTTGCACCGGTCAAATGTTTTATCTTCGAAATTTTAAGTTCGAATTGCAAAGACAAAATATTTCCAATGCCAGATAATCTTTTTAAAGCGCAAATAATATTATGCCTTCTTAACATCAATGAATCTCATTGGATCCTTTTTGTTTACTGTAAATTGACTCAAATTTCCTATTTTGTTGACCCAATTCTCAGTAAACGGCATAAACTTATTAATAAGTCAAGTGCACTTAAAATCACGATAGCTTTAAATAATCTTTTTGATCTCTAAGCTGCTGTAACATTTCACCCTCATGATAACCTTGTTTACCAGGATAATAATTACGATTGCGGACTTTACATTTGCGCGTATGCTATGCTGACAAGCCAAGAATGGCAAACTTTTCCCAACAACTTTATTGAAACAATACGTAAAAATGTCTATCGATTCCAAACTAGTAAATTTCAGAATCCACCAAAAGTCTCTGAGGTTGGTTTAACGACAGTGCCTATTTTTAAACGCTTCCAAAATGTAACAAGAGCACCAAACGTAGCACTTCCATATAAACATTCTCTCCAAAATGAGAATTCCTGTGTAACTTCTTTAATAAAAGAATGGTTTAGTAATAAAAACTCTTATAACCGTATTGTCTCCTGAATTGACATTGAATCTTATTGCACATAATAATCAATATATAAAAGAAAACGTCACATTTAGGCAATTTACGAAAGTAAAGTATGTAATTGCTGTCATTCCAAACAACCCACACTGGTGTCTGTATATATTTTCCCCTGTATTCGAGCACAGCTACATTTTAAAATTTCAAGGCAGAGTCTTAAATGAGAGACTTGTCAGTATTGGTGAAAGCATGACTGATTATCTAAATAAATTCTTCATTTCTACTGCAAAAGTCAATTTTATTGTTAATCATAACCAGACTCACTTCTCGTTTAGATCGGAAGATCCACATTTAATTGCTTCTGCGTTTATTGAATGTCTTGAGAGACTCTTCTTTGGTAATATCCTTACTAAAATCAATGAAACTTTAAAATTGTTGGGCCAGAACACAAACGGCCTTGAAAATTGTTTAAATGTATCAGTAATACAGCACGAAAACCCAGCACCAAGATAACTTAAAATTACAATATACAACATCAACTAAACACTTTAAAATCTGAGAGAATATAAATAAATATAAAATCAAAAAACATAAAAGTAAAATAAAATAAATACAAAATGCATCAAGAACCGCACGAGATTTACATAAAAAATAACATAATAACAAGAAAATTTGACCGTAAAATGACCATTTATGTAAATGTAAAAATTTAATGAATTAAAAGAGTGAAAAAAAATATTTTTGGTTGAATAAATTTAATTCAAAATGTTAAAAATAAATTGCCAATTTAAATTAAGAAAATAATAAAAAATTTAATTTAGATAACACAAATAATTTCAAGGTCAAATTTGTTTAATCGCAATATAAATAACACGCAAGGTTAAGGTCAAATTATAGGTATATATACTGATGTGTTTTGACAAATTTTTAATCTTACGTTTCAGTCTTATGTTTCAATCTTATGTGTACAATATTATCTGTAAGCGCATGAGTGAATATCAAATTATTGATTGATAACTAATGATATGAATCGAAGATATTATATGAACTTATTGATTGATAATGCCATGAATTGAAGATGTTATGAATTATGCAAATTACCAATATATACTGACGATTTTATGAATAAATATTTTATTGCATCGAAGCTTCTACCCAATCGGAATGGTAACATTTATTTATTTCCTTTTTCCTAACCCACAGCCACACAACATGCAAGCTATTAAACTAAAACATAATTACCAAGCTGTGTAAGTGCGGTTTCTCTGCCTATAGCTTGTACCCGTGAGGGTTCCGGCATGCGTAACGCAGGAACTCGAACGTCAAATCATTGAATCTAAATAGCGAAAGAGAGTAGCTTGAGAGTGGGTCTTTTGGCTTAACTTTCTTGCACTTAATTTTGATAAAATCGACATAAAATCGACATAAAATCTTCAACAACAATCGGCTCAAAATCACTAACCCCGAGTAATCCAGTGGGCACTTATTAAATCTAACATGAACACAAATAGATCCTAAGGATAAAGAAAGGGAAAGGGTAGCGTGGAAAATTGCTAAATCGTTGCAACAGTTAAAATGAATAGCCATCGGAAAAAGATTAATCCGAACGACCAAAATCATGAAAGATAATGTTTTTAAATAATATATAAGAACTAAATAAAGTATGTTGAATTGAGACAGAAAATATGAGCAGAACATTGCGCAAACTTTCGAAAATAAGCAAATATTTATTACAAAACTGAAAAATAATGGCGGAACGCTGCTCAAATTTTCCGAATCAATGAAAATATTTATCAAAAATAGCAAAATAAAAGTAGAATAATTGATAGAATATCCGGATAAGACCGTAAAATAAGGGCGGAATGCTGCTCGAAATTCAACTTAAACTCAATAAGAAAAGATAGCAATAAACTATTATAATGGGAACTTGAAAGTTAATAAGAAATGCTAAAGATAAATTATTACACTGAAGACCTAAACTTAGTAATAGTCACTAGTGTTAAATTGCTATAATGAAAACCTAAAATTTGTAAGAAACGATGGAAATAAATTACCGTAAGAAAATTTTCCAAGTAGTAAGAAACGCTAGAAGTAAAACACTATGAGGGAATCCTAATATTAGAAGAAACCCTAGAGATAAAGCGCTATGATTGAAAAACCCGAGATTAATAAGAACATTACCTAGCTTTATGAAAATAACCTCCTTATGATAAGCAGTTAATGAGTAATTATTATCAATTAAAAAATTACTATTGTTACCAGAAGAGTGTAGAAAATTAGATAAATTTATACTTTTCATGAATAAATTTACCAAGATCGTCCTACGGCACAAATCTATATTAGACACCTGAATTGTCGATCAGGTAGTAATAGGCTTACCACCCAGCGTAAATAGTATAAATAAATGAAGTAAAAGATACTGACGTGAACGATATGTAAAATAATCACCCAATAAATTAAAGCCATCAGTAATATCTAATAAAAAGACGGTTCAATGAATAAATCAAAACATTGTGGCCAATTATTGAAGTTATTAGCAAGTGGTTATTGAACGAACCACAGAAGCCGCCTACGGATTTTACCAACATAGAATTAAGGCCTCCATGAAACAATCAATAAACATACCAAAGAGATGGTTCGAATTTTAGACCACCAACGCTCAACGCGACATAGTAGGGCTCACGTATATAATTGCTAGACTAGTGTGATTCGATCATTTTTTCCGAAATTACGAAGCCACACGTGTCCCATAATTAGAAACGTTGCAAGAATAATAATGATAATAATGATAATAATAATAATAATAATAATAATAATAATAATAGTAATTATAATGATAATAATAATTATGGTAATAGTAATAATGATAATGATAGTAATAATAATAAATATAATAGGAATTGTAATAATAAGGATAATAATAGTAATAGCAGTAATAATGGATTAGAATAATACATATAATGGTAACGATAATAATACTAGTAATAATAATATAGAACACAGTAGTTATAATAGGGATAAGAGTAAGAGAGATAATGTGAGGATATTTAACTTAACAAAGGGTTTACAGGTCATGGTAAAAATCGATAATACGAACAATGATAAGAAGAACTATGGGAATAGACATAATTATAAATGATATGAGAGTATAGGTTAGCATTTGAAGGAGATAGGAGAATAATGGGACCTAAAAATCGAAAAGCGAGCATAGACCTTCTATCGGCAGCTCGTTGAACCAAGGGATCGTTCGGTCAATTATGAGCATTAGCAATAGCGCTCACTTTTTGCGGACGATCCACCCACTCGAACACAGTTCCAACGTTGCTTAGCAATGGGTGCCGAGTGGTAAGTGAAAGACAATTTGTATGGGGTTGTCTGGGTAACAACCATATAGTCGCAAATATCAACACCCAGAAACCCACCAAAATCATTTAAACTGCAAATAACAAATGAGATCTGTAAAAACTTAAATTTAATTAATTTTTCAATTAATGATGAAATTATCACAAAATATTTTAAAAATTTAAATTTACCCAGCAATTTTATATTTCTAAATTCAGCAATGTGCAGTGCTATTATGGATGATTGCACTCGGTATTTAAATGATTTTTTAAACTATGATAATATTATCAAAGCACAAGTTATATTCGCCATTGTAGCACCTCCAAAATTTCGTAAAATTCTTTTTATCATAGACTACAACACTGATGACTATTACCTTTTAAACCCAACAACTCTTTTAGGAAATGATATTTATTTGTCTACTTGTAAGATTATAAGAAATAAAATAATTGAAATTAGAGAATCACCTAATCGTGTATTAAATCTTGGTGAATGCCCACATGATATTCTTGGTTCAGGTTTAGTAAGCAAAATTCTGTTTTGTTCTTACATGTCAAATTATGCCAATGATTTGCCTTTAATTGGCTTGAATTTAAGACAAATTGGTAATGTGGTAAGCACCTTCCTTCCAATAGCTAGTGAAATAAAAAAAGTTAAATCCTTACAAAATAATATAATTAATCAAAATCATAAAGAAAGTGAAAATTTAAAAGAACGTAAAAATAAAATTGATCAACTTTTAATAAAAGTATTTAAAATGAATGTTGAAGAAATCGTCGATTTAATTTTGGATCAAATTTCTATTAAAACTGTGCTAACACACAAACCTTACTTGGGCAATAAAGAAAGAGTAGAATCTCAAATTAATAAAAGTAATTTAATTAAAAATTTCAACAGTGACATGAAAACCACTGTAAACACGATCATTAATGATGTGGATGTGGATGTTAGACCTAAATATGAAAACATTATAACGAATTTTGAGCACAAAATTCCTTTAGACCAAACTTGGGATAAGGTGTTCAAATTTTGTAATCGTTCTGATAAAAAACTTAAACTTAAATATTTATCGAATTCTGAAGTATTATTTGAGCTCAAGAAATCTGACAACACAAGTCCTGGTGTTGATGGTATAAAATATCGAGACCTGGTGATGCTGGATCTCGAGGGTAAACTACTAACTTTTTTATTTAATAAAATTATTTCTAAAAAGGTTATACCAGATAGCTGGAAATCCTTTAAAACGCTGCTAATTCCAAAGCCCGATAAAGGTGATAAATATGATAATGTGTCGTCTTGGCGTCCAATTGCACTACTTTGCGTTATCCACAAACTGTTTACATCTTGTTTAGCTAATCGTTTAACATTTTGGATAAATAAGAACAATCTGTTGCATATCGGTCAGAAAGGTGGCTCTAGACATGATGGATGTGTGGAACACAATTCAATTCTTTCGTCAGCTTTAGAGTACTCTAAATATAGCAAGAACTCTCCACTTGCTATTGTATGGCTTGACATTAAGGATGCTTTTGGGAGTGTTCCTCATGCCTACATGTGGTCTTTACTTCGATTCGTTGGGGTTGATGAGGAATTTGTGACCATTCTTGAGAGTATGTATTCCGATACAAGTACTTTCTATAGTTGTGGCCCTATCTTGACTCCAAATATTGCAATCAGACAAGGTGTTAAGCAAGGATGTCCTATCTCTATGATATTGTTTGCTTTAGCAATTAATCCAGTTATTGAAGCGGTATCCCGATCTAACTGTGAACCATTTATGATTTATGAATCTGCAGTTAAAATCCTTGCATACGCTGATGACATTGCTCTTGTATCAAAGTCTGCTTACAACTTACAGAGAGTAACAAACATTGCTGTTGCAATTGCATCTGAAATTGCCTTTAAATACCGTCCTGAAAAATGCGGTTATATCGAACTTCCTCTTATCGAAGCAGAAAGTCAAATTCTTATAAATGACATTAAAATTAAAAAATTAGCTTCAAGTGAATTCTACCAATATCTTGGAGTGGCTGTGGGTGAAGAAACCGATCAGAGTGCATATGACATTCTTAAGAAAGTTGTTTCTGATACCAGGAGAATTGCTGACTCTGACTTACTTGGATGGCAAAAACTGAAAGCGTACAAAATCTTTTTACATTCCCGTCTAGTATTTCCTTTTAGAACACGAGAGATTAAAACAAATGCACTAGCAAAATCCAATGCCAACAATAATTTGACTGTAAACATCACTAGCCAATTAAGAAATTGTTTTAGGAAAATGATGTCTTTGCCTAACTACTCTGAAGTATGTTATTTTTATAATTCAACTGAAAACGGACGAATACTACTTGACGAATACCACACACAAACAATAACACACTTTTTCCGACTTTTTACTTCTAGTTGTGAATTTGCGAGAAAAGTTAACCTTGATTCTTTGAACTTTGTAGCTGGTCCGCGACTTGGTATTATCAATCCGACTTTGCAAGAAAGGTTTGATTGGATCAATGGGAAAGAGCCAAAACCTCGGCATTCTGTTAAGAAAACTCGTTTTCAGCGAGCTAGAATGGCGATTGGTTTTTTTAAGAAAGAACATGATATTAATATTATGTTTATTGTCACCAAAG
Organism: Schmidtea mediterranea; assembly: GCA_022537955.1. NCBI lineage: Eukaryota > Metazoa > Platyhelminthes > Tricladida > Dugesiidae > Schmidtea > Schmidtea mediterranea. Next base: position 258,556,050 of record CM039679.1, read on the forward strand.
GTCAACCTTCACTCTACATTACATCAGAAAAACGTGGGACATTTATTCTTACTCCTGATTTGCGTAAAACTACTTCAGAAGTCTTGTACATGGCTCTCTGTGACTCGTATCTTTCGAAATGAGAAAAAATCTGCACTTCAAATTTCATTGCTTCAGCTAATAAACTTTCACCAAAAATTAATAAACCTATTTATCGAGGTGACATTTCTGAGTTTGCTTGGCACTTTATCCATCGTGCTCGTACAAATACTTTGTCCATCAATGCAAAACCACATAATAAAGGTAATAAAAGACTGTGTCGATTATGAAACACTGAAGACGAAACAATGTCGCATATTATTCAATCTTGTAAAATCCATGTGAATCTTGGTTCTGAGAGGCACAGTGATTGTCTTGATCTGATTTTGTCTCACTTGTCGAAAAATCCAAATTTGATTGTTGTTGTTGACCATGTATGTTCACTTGTTCCGGTATCGAAAGAGCGAGTAGATTTAATGATCACTGACAGGGTGCGGAAAAAATATTTTTAGTTGACATGAAATGTCTATGTGATACAATTAATAATTTTGCACGAGTAGATCTTCTTAATTTGCAAAAATACGATTCGTTGAAAATGCAAATACAAGATGCCAAACCTGACTTCAAAGTGGAGCTTGATACTTGTATCATCGGCTCTTTAGGTTCCTTTCCTCCAAAGACTCCTGAATTACTTTTAAAGATTAGAGTTGGTCGAACTCACCTGAAAGGTTTATTAAAAAAAATGTGCGCTAAGCAATATTTCCCATTGTGCTAGACGGTGGCACTACCACAAGACGGGTATTTTGGTAAATCTTTAAAAATTTCGATTTAATTAATGTTTGCGTTAAAATTGCCATTTGACTTGTGTATGATTTATTGTGTTAATCTAGGAATTCCACCCTCTTCCAGGGAAAGGTTTAACTTTGCATAAAATTAAACATTCTTTCTACACTTGGTAGCAAATTAATCTAGAATGAAGAAGCCTGATGATATTTTTCCCAAATCTGCTGAAAACTCAATTCTAAAGGATGGAAATAAAAGCAGATAAAGATTCAATATTCGATAAAGAAATGGATCTCAACAATCTATGTCAATTATCAATAATGAATCTGGGCAGATGTCAGAAGGCGATAATCAAATGCTGAATTCCAATGACCGAATCTACTTTGATGTCTTAGATTTGTGATCAGCTTTCACTACAAAGATGCTGCATCGAAAGCCAATGGAGATTCAATGCCGGATGAAAATGCCGATGAAAGATAATCAGAGCCGAGGACAATTCAGAGAAAATTTAATTGCAACTGCGTCAAGAGTTCCTCAACAATAAGATGAAATATCGAAACTCAATTGGATCTTTTGCTTTTGGAGAGTCTCAGAAAGGCAAGTTCCATGTAGAGCTGTGTCCGATATGAAAAATTGAAAATTGTTATAATAATAAATTTTTACAATAGTACTAGTGAGTGATTTTATTAAGTCGTAGTCGTGTTAGGCGCTGATGGGCGGTTCGGTGCGAAGTGGGAGTTGTATCTGACGGGCTCACATCCTACTACTGCTCGTAGCATTTCTTGAATTTCTTATTTAATTAAAAATCTAATGATTAAGAACAAATAAATAATCATTCTCGATGAATATTATTATCTAAATAAATTTGAATAATTAACTATTCTCGATATGATTGATTCGAAATTATTCTCGATGTAATTAATGAAAAATCTAATAAATTATTCTTGATGAATATTATTTGAATTGAAATAATTAGAATCTCCACAATAAAGAGCGAGCATTATTTTCTAAATAATTTTGAATAAATAATTATTCTTGATGTTATTAATTCTCGAAGAGCAAGTATTTTTTGTTTAATTTAATTTAGAATCTAATGACTAAAAAGTATATTTATTCTTGATCTATTTATTCGAATGATTTGAATGATTATTTTTCTAAATAACTTTGAATAAAAAATAACATCTGATTCTAATTATTTTCTTTTTAATTTGAATTTGAATGATTTGAATTATTTGAATGATTATTTTCTAAATTTATAACATCAATTTCACTAAAATTTATATCAGTGTAATTAGTGCAGTAGTTATAATTTATTTCATCTTTTCTTTCTATAAACATAATTTTTAAATAATTTTTATAATAATTTCTTAAATAATTTCTATAATTTTTATAAGGAAGGCTTGTAATACCATTACTTAATACATAACGCTTATCATCATAATTATTTAAATCTGTCCTTGAATATTCCTTTAATAACATCTTAATTTATTCCTTAATAACATCAGATTTTAAATCTTTTATATCCAAGAAATACACTTTATACTTCAATCCACAACAGCCCATGATTTTCTTTCCATTCTTCATTTCATTCTTGAAATATTCAAGTTTTATTTCATGGATATATTCTTGGATTTTATCGATTTTCTCATGTTTCAATAATTCTAAGATTATTGAATCAGTGTCTCCAAAATGGATCTTGAAATTGGATCTTGAAATTATTTGTATAAGTTTTATATAATACATTATTTATAATTTTATACATTACTAATTTCGATAATTCAAGGATTACAAATCCTATATAATTTTTAAAGTGCACAGCAGCACAATCCTCAGAGAAGTTCTTGAACCTCTAGAAATTCGTGAATTCCTTATACTCACCCTCATGGAATGATGCAACTGCTTCTTCGTGTTAAATACATAATTGCTGGTGACTCTTTAACGCATTCTCAACTCTAAATGATGTAAAACAGTTGAGAGATAGATAAATATCATGAGATGTACTATTCTCTAGAAATACAGCTACATTTTTACACAGCACGTAATGGTTTTTATATAATAATAAATTACGTCCCTTCCAATCTAAATGAGATTTATATACAATACTTAATCTCTTATCATCATTGATTCCGAACAAATTTATTTTATGTTCAGGATTTTGTCTCATGAATTTTTTATTCCGTTTGAATTAATTGGGAAATCAATTACCTCTAAATTCAATTCATGTTCTTATTTCTTGTATTTTCCAGGTCTATAAGGATGTTGAGTTGTAGTTCGAGGATGTAAATATTCTAGAATAGAATATACGAAACATCTATTATCTTTATTCTGAATATTTAAAATCAGGTTTGATTTAAAAGGGAGTTTTATATACGGACCACCAGATCTTGATTTATACTGACATATATTCAGAGATATTTGTGTGAATTTCTTAAAGCCCCATCCACTTCCTTCAAATTCCTCATCAAACACCCTTCCATATAAACATGATACTTGATTTAATATTTCTTTATTAATTCCTTCTTCATCGAGAACACAAGAAACTGGAGCAGTATAACATCTTGAAATAGTCTCGAAATCATCATCTTTATTATCATGTTTTTCTTTTCTCAACATATCCATTCTTTTGAGATAATATGATTTTTTAATTAAACTTTTACAACTTCTTATTCCTTGTTTCCTTTGATTTTGTAATAGTAGTTGACTCCTTATTATTTCTTAGAGTCTCTTTTTCTTTCTTATAATAACTCAATTTTATATTCTAATCTCTTTTTTATTTGTTTCTTATCCATTTTATTCTTTTTCTCTTTTTCAATCTCTTTTTTAAACTCTTCTACAATCTCTTCTCCAGGTAATCCATCATCATTTTTTTTTATTTTTCTCTAATTCATTATATTTCTTTATTCTAATTTCTTCTCGATCTCCTAAAATATCAAAATCTGATTGTTTTGGTTTGGGTTTTATATACAATACGGAAACCCCGATTGAAAATTTAACTGCACCATTTTTGAAATGATGGTTGGTTTCTGGGTGTTGATATTTTGAAACTATTTGGTTGTTACCCAGACAACCCCATACAAATATTTTTCGCTTACCACTCGGCACCCGTTGCTAGGCAACGTTGGAACTGTGTTCGAGTGGGTAGATCGTCCGCAAAAAGTGAGCGTTATTACTAATGCTATAATTGACCGAACGATCCATGGGTCCAACGAGCTGCCGATAGAAGGCCTGTGCTCGATTTCGATTTTTAGGTCCCATTATTCTCCTATCTCCTTCAAATGTTAACCTATACTTTCATATCCTTTATCTTTATGTCTATTCCCATAATTCTTCTTATCGTTCTCCGTGTTGATGATTATTCTATGGCCTGTGCACCCTTTGTTAAGTTAAATATTCACACACTAGCTCTCTTACCCTTATCCCTATTAAATCTACAATGTTCTCTATTATTGATACTAGTATTATCATTGTTTCCATTATCTGTATTACCATTATTAATTGTTACTACTATTACATTTATTATTATTATTATTACTCTAATTACCATTATATTTATTATTATTACTACTATTATCATCATAATTTTTATCATTACTATTATAGGTACCATGATCATTATTTTTATATTTTTATTATTATTATCCTCATTATTATTATTATTATTATTATTATTATTATTATTATTATTATTATTATTATTATTATTGTTATTAATATTATTATTATTATTATTATATTTATTATAATTATTACCAATATTATTAACCAATTTTTGTGTAGGAATTCGTCCTTATTCTACAGCTTTAAGGAATATTTTTCTTATATAAAAATTTTGCCGTAATCCATCTGTATTTTTGGTTTTCGATAAAGTATTTTTGTTAATTCGAAAAATTTTAGCATCGTTCCGCCCTTATTTTACGGTTTTATCCTTATTCTGCAGTTTTCGATAAAGTATTTTCATCGATTCGGAAAATTTGACCAGCGTTCCGCCCTTATTTTACTATCTTTGTTAATTATTTGAATTAATTTTGAAAATTTGAGCAGCATTCTGCCCTTATTTTGCAGTTTTTATGATAATCTTATACCAACAGTTGAGTCGTATTTCACTTTTATTTTACTATTTTCGATAAGTATTTTAATTGATTCGGAAAATTTGAGCAGCGTTCCGCCCTTATCTTACAGTTTATAAGGATATTATACTAACAATCGAACAACATTTCACTTTTTTTTACTAATTTCTATAAGTATTTTAATCAATTCGGAAAATTTGAGCAGCGTTCCGCCCTTATTTTACAGTTTTTATGGTAAATGTTTTAACTATTTCCGAAAATTTGCGCAGCATTCTGCCCATATTTACCGATTCAATTCAACATATTTTATTTACTTCTTTAAAACATTATTTTTCATGATTTTAGTCGTTCGGATTAATCTTTTTCCGATGGCTATTCATTTTAACTGTTGCAACGATTTCGCTATTTTCCCCGCTACCCTTTCCTTCTCTTTGTCCTTATGATCTATTTATGTTCATATTATATTTAATGAGTACCCACTGGACTACTCAGTGTTAGTGATTTTTAGCCGATTGTTATTAGTGATTTTTAGGTCTATTTTTCAGGAAACGGATGATGAAGGAGCAGCCAAAGGACTACTCCTTTACCTTCCAATTTCCCCTATATACGGATAATATTGACGTTCCAGCTCCTGCGTTCTCACGCCGGAGCCTTCACGGGCACGAACTATTGGCGATTATACACGCTCTTACACAGTTCGATAGATTATGTGTAATTTTAATTACTTGCGGTGCTGTATCGGCTGTGGGCCGGAAAAGAAAATAAATAAATTTACCATAGGAGTTGAATAAAAGTCTCGATGCATAAAGATTGTTGGCTTTAAATTTTTATTTGGCATACAACATTCGTTTGGTCAAATCCGACAATGGGAATTCACAAAAAATCGTCATGAACTAATCATCCATTCACAAAATCATAATCAGTATTCCATTAATTCATCTGGCATTAGTTTACAATATCATAATCACACGCTAATTATCAGCTGTCATGCTTAGACACAACATATACCACGGCTCTCAGCCGGTTTCGTACACCAATGAAAATTAAGATTTTAAATCAATACTGAAAACAAGATTGAAATCTGTCAAAAAACATCAGTATATATACCTATGATTTGGCCTTAACCTTGCGTGTTAATTTTATTGCGATTAAACAAAATTCGACCTTGAAATTATTGGTGTTATCTAAACTTAATTTTTATTAATTTCTTAATTTAAATTGGCAATTTATTTTTAACATTTCTAATTAAATTTATTCAGCCAAAAATATTTTATTTTTATTCATTTAATTCATTAATTTTTACTTTTATGTAAATGGTCATTTTACGGTCAAATTTTCTTGTTATTACGTTATTTTTTATGTAGATTTCGTGCAGTTCTTGACGCATTTTGTATTTATTTTATTTTACTTTTATGTTTTTTGATTTTATATTTATTGATATTCTCTCAGATTTTAAAATGCTTAGTTGGTTTTGTATATTGTATTTTAAGTTATCTTGGTGCTGGGTTTTTATGCTGTATTACTGATGCATTTAAACAATTCTCAAGGCTATTTGTGTTCTGGCCCAACAATGACTAAAATTATTTTTAAGAATGCTATGAAATCCATTTATATTTATTTTAGTCATTTTCTTAAATCTGTTCTTATTCCTAACAAATTTCACAGCAGTTAAGTTTTTAAAAGTGGATTCTTGATAGACTCCTGAATAAGTATATTTGAATTCCCTAGAGTATTAACTTCTCTTGATGGTGGAGGATACTTTATTCCTTTACTTACATTTAGTTTGTGTATTTTAGTAATTAAATGATTAACATAATACATGTTCTTATAATAATTATTACAATACTCACAGAACGTTTCTAAATGGCTTTGGGTTAACATTTTCTGGGTTTATTCATTTTTTTAAAGAAATAAATTAGGCAATATGATTTCAGCCAATCTCTTTTCTTCTTTCTTTCTAATTTCTATTTTTTATTTCTATTTTTTCTCTTAATTCATCATATACCGATCCCAATAACCCTCAGCCAACCATATGAACTCCGCGAATCTCAGTCACGTAATATGATTCATTTCAATCTTGTATTCCTCTTTTAATTGTTTTATTAATTCTTTTTTTGATTGCTTCTCAACCTGCTTCTCCTTTTAAGACGTATTCTCATGTGAGTTTTGTTATTATTCTTTGCTTTATAGATATTATTATTTATTTCCTCAATGATTTTAATCGATTCATTTATTTCATTCCCCGTCAATATTCTATCCTCAAGGGTCTTTTGTTGGTATAAATATAATTTATTTATTCCAAAAGCTAGTTCCTGACATACTTCCCTATAGATTTTCTTCTTCAGGACGTTAATCCAATAGAAACGCTTTTCGATAAAAAGAGATAAAGAGCATTAGATCCTCCAAATACTGATGCTGCAATGATCGAAACGGTAGGTGCAATTCCTAATGCTCCAACACCAAAAAATACAGCCATTGAAACCGCTTTTGTCCATCGATGTTTTATTTTCTGATAGTGTAAAAATCTTTCTTCTAATTTATTTTTCTCGAGAAGGAATTCATTGTTCCTGTTAGTCTCGTTTATTACTGTTAATCCCCGATGGGATTTTAGATGTATTAAGTAAAATAGGTCCAATAGGTTCAGATTGTGTTAGCTCGAGTGATGGTAAGAAATCTTGTGTTTTATTTTCGGTGTGATTGCTTCTTCAGAAAATTCTTCGCCACTCATTTTAACTCTGTGAAATTTGTGAAACGACCAAACTCACCACTACCAATTATTGTTGTTTTTGATTCATTTATTTCATGTATTTTATTCATTTTTTCCCATGCAAAATATGCTTTTGATAAATCATGCTTTGGATATATAAAAAAATCATAAATTACTCCCTCACTAGAAAATTCTAAATTAGATTTCTCAATCTTCACTAGTATAATATTTTTCTTCTCATTTAATATTTGCCTCATACTTGCTTTATTTGGTGATTTTACTTCTATTCCTGAAAAATTAAAATCCCAATGGAAAATAATAATAATAACAAGATGTTTTGGTAAATCTACCTCAAACACTCCAAATTCTTTAATGAATATTAAATAATCATCTTTTATTATAAAATAACATTTTGAATCTAGAACGAAGTCTATTTCATGATACTTGAAAAAATCAGTTATTCTACCTAGCTTTTTTTTCCTAATATTCTCAAGTTCTTTATTATTTTTATTTATTTCCTTTCTGAATTTTCTCAGATTCGATTTTTCTATTTCAACAATTTTTGATTGAAATGCCGCTAATTTATCTCCACATTTGGACGAGTTATTATTTACTTCTATTATTTGCTTATTTAAATCATCGGTGTATTTCTTCGAAGCTGATTCACTTTCTTTTTCTAAAGTTTTTATTATTTCACCAATCTTGGTTTCATTGGTTTTTTGCTTTTCATAATATTTTTACACCACACCAGTAAATCTTTTCTCAGCTTGTGCTATTTTCTCATCCAATGTTTTCATCTTTTTATCCCCCGTTTTATTTCATTTTCTAATTTCATGACAGAATCCAATTTCTGTATGTTAAGGATCTTGAGTCCGTTCATGTCAATATTTCCGCGCATTCGATCTCCTGATACATTAAGGAAATTAGCTTCAACACATTCGAGGATTTGAGAAGTATTAACCGCTAAAGTCTCTCCGGCAATATTAACAAAACTATTTTCATACGAGGATTTTACACAGAATATCTTTAAAGTTCTTTCCTCCCTCAAAATTCATAAGTATTTAAACACATAGTTGACCACATATCGATGTTTCGGAATCTTGTACTTTATGGGTGTTGTACGTGTACTTGTTGTTTCATGTCCGTACTTGTTAAGAAATTCGTCGAGGTTATTCATTCAGTTCATGATTTTATACCTCTCAAAGATTTAAGCAGAAGAAAATAGTTTCGTTGTTGAAGAGTATTATCATCCTGATCATCAATGCTAAAACCTATATTTTAAATAATTTTTGTTTTTATTACGGGAACATAAATTGTTAAAGAAACTTTCTGAATGATTCTATACCCATGAGGAACAGTTTAGTAAGTCAGACTATAAACACAATTATCCTGTTTTCCATTTTGATACGTTCCTTCTGTCAAATCGCAAAGGAGATTTATGGACGTAATGCTCGATATATTGATATTCTTTTCGCCGAAACAATTTTCCGAGTATTCTTGTTTCATGAATCCTAAGAACTCATTTAATTTATCCGCGAAATAAAAATAATATCCTTGTTTGATTTTCAAAAATATCTGTTGGGAGATCAATTTTGAATTCAATAGGGTCTGAATCATTGAATTTATTTTTAATCAAATCAATCATTATTGGAAATAAAACATCAAGCTCATATGCTCAGGGAGGAATTGTCATTAAAATATACCCGCTCGCAATCCCAAAGGTTGTTGGGGCTCGAACTCCAAATTCATTGTTCTCAGAAGTGATGTTGAAAATGATATTATACATGGAAAAAGTAAACTAAATCAGAGGTTGTATAGTTGAATCGTAAATACGAGGAATACTTTGTGGATAAAATATTCGCGAGATTTTCGAATTGCTCTACTATTTCTTAGGTTATTTATTCGCAATCACGAAACATTTACCATCTTCCCGCTTTTCAATTGGATTTGAACTGGTTTTTCAGTCAGAATAACACAATAGCATTTCCCTTTGAAATCATTGTTTTTCCACATCAATAGTAATGTTCACGCCATTAATGGCGTGAACATTTCTCGACTTGATCGGAAACATCGAAACAGAATATTGAATAGAACGTTTTGAAATCCATCATTCCTAATTGCGGATCTACTCCAAAGGATTTACAAACATTGATATACGCAGCGTATGGATGTCTTTGGTAGTTATCTTTGACACTGAATGCCATTGCGTCCAAGGGATAGAATGTCGTATTTAATTAAACACGTAATGCTTAAAGTTCCTTCCCATACCCTAAAGTCTGAATGAATTTTGAATTATTGGTCAGCATATCGATTCTTTCCTATTTAATCCAACAATAATAGATCGTGGTCGGGAATTCAGAACTGTTGGTTTCAAACTGAATTTCGTTCCTAGAGGGACTTCAATACTCGTTGTGACTCTCTATAAGTAATTCGCATCTATCGGCTTGTCTTCGTTCATTCTGTCCATTATACTGAATTCCAGTCTTGGATTACAGGTGATTGATGGAACCAAAGGCGTGACACTAGCTGCTAAAAATCCTGATATCTTGACTTTATAATATATTTCCGAATTACAAATATCCAGAGGATTAGAGGATTGGTTGATATTGAAATATATATTGTCCTAACATTATTAACAGCCTGAGCTTTTGCGGTCGATGGAAATACTTCAAGAAGATCTTTATTTGGAATATTGTGGTTGAATTTCGTATGCTTATCGAAATTAAAAGAAGTCATATCTTGTAGTATGTTTTAGTTATTTCCGCGGAGCTTACGAGGGTTTCGGGTAAATAAGTTATTTCAATTCCCTCTTTAAAACCTGGTGCTCCAGAGACTGAAGCTCTTCTTTCTTTGTGAATAAGAGCTGGATCATGAGCCAGTGGATGTAAAGCTCCAGCCATTAATTCCAAAAATATTTTTATATCAACCATATCTACAATTATATTTTCTTTTGTAAAATCATTTCGTGTATTTCCAACCCTAAAAGCATTCCCCTCAATACATATTTTCAAACCCGATGTGATTTCATATTCCTTGGAGGTTTCCAGTTTAAAAATATAAAACTTGTTGTTTTCAAATGTAATAATAAATGTAACATCCCCAACTATTAATTTCATTCCAATTTTATCTCCTTCGGAATAAAAATTTCGTCTAGTAGTGGTTGGCTTTTCTGTATATCATAAGTATTGTTGAGCTCAGAGCCAAAATTAAAACAAAAGTATCAATAAATTAAAACAAAAAGTAGGAATAAAGAAAATGGTCACTGCACATACACACGCACCGCAAGAAGAGATCAAAAATAAAATAAAACATACTAATTAAAACAAACTAAAAATATAGTAAAATTAAATAAACCAAATAATTAATTAAAATTCTTGAAAAAGCCTACAGCTGCAGAAAGAAACATACGTGAAATAAAATAAACTGCCAAAACCTTGCAAAATAAGGTTTAGAAAAAACACAGGCAGAAGTGGCGACCAAGAAATAAAATAGCAAAGGTAAAAAGAATATAGTGAAAAAAAAATAGTAATAAAAATAAAATTCAACAACGTAATATTAATATATCAAAAAATAAGAAAAAATATATAAAAAATTATAAAAATAATTTGAAATTAATAAAATAATTTAAAAACCCGAAAAATCGCATATTGGTCGCTCACAAGCACAAAAATATTATATAAGCAGTGACCAATTTCAATCTCTCTCTTTTTACGACAACAAAGATTTTGTCACAAAACTTCTATTGCACATACTTTTGAACTACGAATTCGAAAATTGTTATAAGTAAGGACGTTTTTGATTCTATTTTTATGTAATTTTATGATTTTTTGTAACAATCACTTTGAATGTTCATAATAATTGAAATTTTCTAGATGCTTTGATTTTAAATAATTTACTTTATATATATATATATATATATATATATATATATATCGAGGTCCCGACTAAATTCTTATTTATATTACATATTGAAATAGTCCTCAGAGAGGCAGATCGGCGATCCGGCTGGTGGATTAAGTTCCCTAGTTGCGATCGCGGGTCGAGCCTTTCTGAAATCTCGGTCTGTCCGCGACGGGGCCTGGTCGAAAGACACAGGACCCTTCCGGTAGGGCACCGTTAAACCACTCACAACAGCCTATGGAAACGTCGGTCGAGGTGAGCAGAGAAAAATTTAAATTTTGGGAAGAGCGTAATCAGGTAAGGGTATTAGGACGATCGCCAGACGATCACTAGGAAAGTTTTTCATATAACCTCGAGTTACTGAGAGTAGCAGGGATAAATTAATAGAAATAAGAAACTTTATTTTATTGATCAACGGAATATCAACTTACTCGTATGGCCGACATAGTACAACATGCAATTTGTAAATATTACAAATAGAAGATCCGAGCAAATTTCATAATAACGTCAATCTGTTTCATAATAAATTAGGCAGTAGTTTAACATTCAGCCAAAGGCGCCAAGCATGTGAAATATCCCGATGAATTTTTGTTGTTAAAAACTCCGTCTGTATGTTCACTGAGCATAGAGGAATCACAACCATCGATATGACGCAGAAGTCACGAGTAGCCAAGAGTCGACGTAAATAATTCTCGGATCCCGCATAATACCAGTAGGAGATGCATCGATTTTTCATAGATATTCGACGAATTCCAAACGAGATTGACGACGAATCACCCTCATAGTATAAATAAAGAACCGAATACCGGCTGTCATTACGCTGGCAATTCCAAATATTTCATCCGATCGAAATAAACAATATCAATCGATTCTGGCCAGTAGATTTGTTACGCACCTTAGATTGAGATCTGTAATAGTCCAAACTACATAGTTATTAAAGTCCGACGTAATATTGGAACAACTGAACCGTGGTAGACTATCCATTATGATATTTCACATAAATCAATAAGCCTACCGCATTAATTTTCGGCTGGGTCGACTGATTCTTTTTTCATGTTATTTATTTAGTTAGTTATTACTTTAATTTTCTGTTAGCATTACATAAACCCGGTATGGGAGTCCATTTTATTTTACTTCCTAATATTTACGAAATCTCATAACATCGACATGAAATAGATAGGGCCCTAAAACTACTACCCGACAAATCTACTAACACTAAATTTCTCCTTAAACATCTTTCGTAGGACTACTCTCTACGAGACTTCCTATTTAAACTCCTAAGTATTCTCATTATTTTCTTTTGTATAGTTACCACACAGTAAACATCAGTTCAATCCCGACGAAATCTGACAATTCTCTGACGACAAATTTCATCAAGCATAAATTCAAAGAGAAAAGTCTCCGCTCATAAAATGTCCAATCTATCGAATCTACCACGCATTTAGAGATTGTCTCCTTCAATCACGTCTCAACGGCTGGAGACACTCGAGAGGGATTTCACAGCCTTAACAGTCAAATATCAAAAGCGCAAAAGTACCTGGAGTTTGCCCGAAGCGACTCGAAATCTTTATCAGAAAATTTCGCGCCTCTCTAGGGCTAGAGACGATCTCGTCATCGAGAATCGGAGATAGCGAATCATTATCGCTGAGCAGAGCGCTGCGGTCCGACAAATATTCACCGAAAACGAGCTCCGAGCTCGTCTATCGAGCCGCAGCTGGGCTCAAGAAATAAATATCATCCCTGCCTAACACCTTTCCATTGAGTCAGGGTCGTTACCGTCAATTGGACCATCACAGAGTGGAACAACCGAAACCCGATCAAGGGTACATAGATGACCACCAAATTGAAATCGCCGTCGTCGAGAAAGCGCCGGGCTGAAGCGAACCTGTTGCGTGCCAACGAGAGAACCGGAGCGCCGGTCAAAGTGAACGACCCGCCCCGGCTTACACCGAATTTGAGTTTCCGGAGACGGACCCGGACATAGTATACGCCCGTCCTTGACAACCTATCCGCCGCCTCCTCCAGTGCATATTGACTTAGTGGTAGATGAAACCGAGACTCCCAACGTAAATCTCATTTTGGAAAACCTCCGACTCACGTCCGACGAGATTGCTGTCCTAAATGGACAGATGCCATCAGATACTCGCTCGGAGGAAGATTCATCGACCTCAAGGCAGGAAAATCCCAGTTCAGCTACATCAAATTCCAATCGCCGACAACCAAAACGAAGGTGTCTACCGGTGGATATTGATTTAGAAGACTAAAACATTTCAATCTAGCATGATGCCGAACACTGCTTGCTTCCGGACATTCTTAAAATGCCTTGTGATCTTTAATCCTTTTTACCCTATAGCCTAATATTAATCTTATAATAAATAATTTAGTTCCTGTAGTAATATTAAATTTTTATGTTTTGTTTTGTCTGAGTTAAAAAATGGAAATCATGATAAACAGTTTGTCATCTAAATGTAGGAATAAATTTAAGGATAAATATCCGCCTAGATGGAAGTTAATAAAGCGACATACAATGAATATTCTCACAATTCTTATTCCCAACTCCCCTCACTCAAGTTTGCCCTGGACGTAATAAAATCAGTATATAAAGCGTAAGACCTTCTATCGGCTGCAAGGAACTGGGGAACGAAGATTATTTGGGAGTAGTATTGGAAACAATGCTCACCTGCTCGAATAGCTTTCGGCTGTTACGCACAGTACTAACGTGGTTTCGACCATGGGTGCGTATCAGTAAATTATAGTCATGTGGTGTGCGCGGAAAAATGAACCCTAGAATAGAAGAAGGAATGTCAGCGACGAATAGTGTCTAGTTTCATTTACGAAAGTTTTCCCGTACACAAAAAGTATATTTATTTAAATTTAATGTGAAACTCTGGATTTTTGTGGTAAGAGGATCTAATAGCTGTTTTTGAATTAACAAGAAACTGAATGCTTAATTTCTGTTGGAAATATTTTCATTCCTTAATTCATTTGCTTTCTCTAGTTTCTTCAAATATTTGGTGGAATAAGACGTTTGGGGGTTTGAAACAATTACGGTTGAATATTGATCCATTTTACTAGATAATTGTTGAGTTTATTTCCTTAGTCTCCGAGTTCAGAGCGATGTAATTATACCGAGTGCTCCAGTATTTCCTAAACCTATTAAAGTCTGATTTGTCCATGAGGGCTGAGAACAGTTCGTTGTAAATATTATCTCGATCTTTTTTATTCAATTCAAAGAACACGAAAAAATTAGAATTTCCGCGAATTGGGAAGTTCGTAATAGTTTTGCGAGAGGTAGATGCAGCAACAGTTAGTGTGTCTTCCTCTCGTAAAGTAAGACTCCATGATTTCCTGGTTCTTATCGTTTACACAATCATCGAAGACAATTAAGTTCTTTTGGATTTAGTTCAAGTTTTCACAGGGAATTATGTCCGAGAATATATTGCTCATTATCACGTTGGTTTCGTCTTTAGTGTCGTGAGGAAAGCATTCACACAAATCAGAGATCATCATATTCGCGGAGATTTTTTCCTGTATTTTGAAAATATTCTGGATGGTTTCTTTACTTAAATGGTTTTTGAATCCGTGATACACTAATTGAAATTCTGGTTGTTGAATGGTTTTGCTGAGTATTATAAGATTATTATAGTCCAGGTAATTGGAACAGGAGCATCCTCAGGAGCAGAACGCTTTTCCCGCACCCAGAGGCTCCAACAATCAACATCCGAAATGAATTAGGAAGCATGGAATTATGATTGAATTTTGTCAGATTGTTGTCCCAAACCGGAAGAATGTCAGTCATTTTATATCGTAGCGATTTAGGAATATCCCTTTCCCGGTAGTTATCATTTCAAGCTTACTTTTCCTTAATTTTTTCATTTTCTCCTGAAATCCCTTGTAAATATTTCGTGGCGGCTTTCGATTGGTTTTTATTTAAAAAAATACCCGCGCCGCTTTGGGTCTTGAAGAATTCAGTTTCTGCTTTAGTCTTCTCTGCATCTGCATCTGCTCTTTTAGATTCCTTGGCGTCTTTGACCGTACTCGCAATTCCCGCAGCAGTTTAGCCTCGAAAATCAAAGGTAATAAAGCAGCTAGTGGACGAATTCCTCCTTGTTTGGATTCTAGATTTTTTATTTCCTTTATTTTTTTTTTGAAACATAGACATTTTTTCTTTGAATTTAATAGATTTTGGTTTATTAGAATCAACAATAGATTTTATTTTCGATTGGAAATCTTCACCATCATTACCTGTTTCCCATAAAGCCATTTTTATTATTATAAAATAGTCATCGAGTTTAAATTTGAAAATAAAAAGAAGAAGTTTATCAGTAGTTGGATATATGGAGATAGGGAGTATAAAGGAGAGGGATTGATTGATGCTTTGTTAGTGAAAAAATCAGAAAGTGATAGAACTAATCTTCTAAGAGCTATAAATACAAAACCTGAGGAAATACCTATAAACTAGTTTTCTGTAATTCTCTTTGGTACATTCTTCCAAGGATTTCTTCTCCTTTTAAATTATATTTCTTAGGTAACAGGTTTAGTATCATAGATTTTATTTATTACAAATATTTCTTTGCTCCATGAATATGTTATTTCTTTCTCAAATTTATTCTTCCATTTGAGTATTCTTATTCGATCTCCAATATTGAATTTTTGTTTTCTAATTAATTTATCATTTGCCTATTATTTTCATTTGTAATTTCTCTAATTGAATTTGGATCATAACTTGCTTACGTTGGAGTTGTTTTTATCGTTCGGCGGATTTAATTATTATAAAAATAAACTAAATCATCTAGAACATCAATCCAAATTCTATTTTCTCTTTCTGTAAATATTTTGTACATTAGGTTTTTAAGTGTTATGTTGAATCGCTAGATAATAGGATTGTGTGATGAACCTTGTGTTCTTTCATCCGGTTGATTGAATGTCGAATAGATTTTTATATCATTTTTCTCTAAAAACTCTTGGAATAATTTATTGTAGAATTCTTTACCATTATCAGCATATAATTTATTAGGGATTCTATTCGGATTTAATTCAAATAAATTTTAAAAAGCCTCTTTAATTGTTTCGCTTTTTTATTTAGTAATGGAATAGCCCTAACATATCTGGTATATAAATCTATAATAGTCAAAATATGTCTAAAGTTTTTATTATTTTTAGAATTAACGGTTTCAATTAAATCTGCTGACCAAATATCATCTTTATCAAAGACTTTGACTTTTAAATATTTTTCATTATTTCGATATTCTTTATGTGGTTCATTCGCTAGAGTAGTATTTTGATTATCTGAGTTTGTTGGTATTTCTCCCCCTAACATTATATTAGCTTTCATTGCTCCTTTTGCAATAGCTCTTGAAAAGTTTTCTCCAAAGGTTGGGTCGTCAATTTCATTTAAATCTTGAATCAAATCAATATCTGCTTTTTATCTTGAACGAATATCTTCTTGTTGATACGCTATATCACGTTTTAAAGCCGATGTATCAACTCTATTTATTGGCTCTTCTCCGAATTTAGAATTATCATTTTCATCAAGGCCAATATCGAGTCTTGTTCCTGGCGGAACACCTCTCAAGTTTCCAAGAAAGCCGGACTATATCTTGTTGGGCCAGAACACAAACGGCCTTGTGAATGTTTAAATGAATCGGTAACACACACGCAAATATAACATGCAAATTTAAATTCAAACCTACTAAAACATCAAATAACCCTATCAAAATATGAGAGAAAAACAATTACATATAAAATAATAAACATAAAAATAAATTAAAATAATAACAAAAAAGCAACAAGATCCGCACGATATAAATATAAACATAGCACGAAAACCCAACAAATTCAACCGAAATTTGATAATTTAACAAAAATGAAAATTTCATGAAAATGAAATAAAATTCAAAGAATTAGAATTAGAAATAATTCAATAAAAACTTTAAAAGAAAAATTATCAAATAAAATTGCAAAATAATAAAAATTAAGATTAGAATACACTAGAAAATACCAAGGTCGAATTTTGTTTTACTAAATCAAAAAGAACACGCAAGGGTAGGGCCAAAAAATAGGTATATATACCGACTCATTTTCACATAATTTTTAATCGTTTTATCAGTTTTGTAAACTTAAACTCGTTTTTTTAAAAATCTATTTTAGGGTGAGTTTTATTTTGGAACTCTCTCTCCACGTCGCGTCCTCGCAATCTTGATGGAGCTCTGCTTGGATTTCGGCGTGGGGAGAGTAGTATTTTTATGATTTGTCGTTGGATCAAATACTTATTATGTTGTTTTGTTAATATTAATAAATTATTTATAATATCCAAAATTATTTTCTCTATAATTATTTTATTCCATGTCGAAATTTTTCCGGCCCACAGCCAAAGACACATCACAAGTTAGTAAAATCAGACATATTATTCAGATTCGTGTAAGTGCGTGGAATATCGCCAATGATCTGTGCCCGTGAAGACCCGGCGTGCGGAACGCAGGGATCGGAACGTCAATATTATCCCGTGTAGAAGAAAGGCGAGATAAGGAAGCGGTCTTTTGGCTACTCCCTCGTCCCTCAGTTACTTTAAACTCGACCTAAATTATTCTACACACGGCTCAAAATCACCACACCGAGTAGTCCAGTTGCCACTCACTAACTATAAAATGAACACATCGCGCCTAAGGTCAACAACGGAGAAGGTGACGGGAAGTTAAAATATGGAATGAGATCGCTGCTATTAATTTGAATCAACTATTATTATGAATTTAATTTAATCACCAATTTTAAACGGAGAAAAAAAACTTTAGGCAATTAGAAAACATCAAGTAGTCACTATGAACGTACCAACTTCAAGTAAAGTCATAAATTTAAATGAAATCGTAGACCCAATAGTAATTTTAAATTGATCTTGAACTAAGATCATTAAGTTGCAAACCCGATAAAGTAATCATTATAAATTCCCATCCTTATAATTAAGCCTAATTAATTAAAAACTCATTTACAGAGATGCAAAACGATAATAATAATCCAACGTCATCCATCCCACAATAAAAATCGATAAAGATACATTAACTCAAATGCTCACGATTTCCACCAGAGTTAGTATATTAATGTAGGCCACGGAAGAGAAATCTTATTGATTCCACTCAAAAATCCAAATATAACCATTGCCATACCCAAACCCCACGTCCAGAAACCTAATGCAAACAATAAATAAGATAGACTAATCCCTACAATCCATCACTAAGATCGGTACGGTCTATTTTCGATAAAAATAACCATGAGAGAAATTGATTAGAGTAAAATTGATAATCCCCGAATAAGAAGTTCCTAATATTTGGCAACACTCTAACATCATCTTTAAAAATAAATGGAGAGAAAAATGTTCTAAACGATAGGAGATAATCGACAACTTACCCAAGTTAGGATCGTCAGATACAGTCAACAAAGAATAACCCTTTAAATCATTTTATTAAATACCAGTAAACAATTGATATTCCACGATATAATAATCCAGCTGATTTGGAGTACCATGCAATAAATGGAGGTATAGGAATAGGCAAGGGACCAGACTTTATATCCCCATGAAAGCAGCAAGAGAGGAGTCCTTCCCTTTTTTTCTGTGCTCTTGCGGGACACAGTGAAGCAATGCCTAAATAAAAATTTAGATTCATAATATAAATTTTTCTCGAATCTATACCCGTCGAAAATGTGCGTTAACAAGACAATGTCGGAAACACTATAGAGCCATTCTACCTTTCATCCCAATCACCTCGTAGAAATTGAAAACTCCGAAATCGCCTAAATCAAGACTCGTTATGGAAAAATTTACGGAATAATCTTACCAGGTAGCGCGTTAAATTATGTGAGATCAATGCCGAATTACAGATAAATAATAATCCGAAAAGAGAACTGTAGCTTCCATCAAGCTGTCTGCCTGACATTTACCGCCGATCAATCGATAGGTATAATTACACACATCGATGCTACAGCCCCGTGATTGACCTTTTGCTTGCACCTATCCCCACGGAGGTCGTTATTTGCACACGATGAAAGTAGAACGGGACGTGACATGTCACACACCTGCACGCACACCCTCTAATATATTACTTACCAACGGTGAGAAATTATCCATTTTTAATTTAGCAAAAATCATGCAGGAAAATCAATCGCTAAGTAGCCATAAGGAATTCTCGGGATCCAATTCCACGGATATCACAGAAGTTTTTCCGACAAGTAAACCTTTAATTATTATAAATTAAATTAAATGTGTACCTTACGAGTACTAGGCAAACAGCTTACTCCCGGAGCCACTTCAACTCTATTCCCACCTGAAATCGGACCCAAGAAGGCCGCCCCAAAAAATTAATAAATAAATTGTTCATTCCTCATTTTGTTATCGTCGTAATATTGACAAAATACCTAACTAATGATTTGTGGGAGATTCATCAGGCAACCTGCGTCTGGTTCCTTCACCATGACATAAACAATAACCGACTCGGGGATTGATAGTTGGTAGTAAATCGGAGTTTCTTCTCAAGAATCGTCGTTGATGCCAGATAGTTGGGACCAAATTTAATATCAGGAGTCCTTGGGAACAAGTAATATTGTAATAAAAAGTCCAATATTTATACAAATATGTTGATTCCTTGTAGGGAATAAGTCCATTTGCCTACAGTTATAAAGTAACCGCAAGGAATAGGAAAGTCAACGATAATATAACGGCATACTAGAAATCGTTCCCAATTTGGAGTAGATAATTTTACTCGGCCAAAATCTCAACGATGGAAATGCAAGAGTATACTCGCTTCAACATTCGATGAATTTATTTAACCCTAGGACTTATAGATGGTGACAAGAGCACATATTATAATTTATAAATACACCACTAACATTAATACCAAAAGAGGCAAATAACGTCAGTTACCAGCTAAATTAACCATGGACAATCGTAATACTACATCTAGAAATTATTAATCGTACCAACGCACATCATTCACTCCAATAATTACCTCAGATTTCACGGTGTGGCAGCTAGTTCCAATTGTTGTTTAAACCAGTTAGAAATCCTGGTTAAAGGAGCATTTTTTTTTATTTAATGGACCTAATGACCCTAGTAATCCTGGGCTAGTCCCGACGACGTGAGTGGAAGGGGAGGAAGAACTCCGAGTGACCGCCGACGAGTCAATACCTGCAGTCGATAATTCCCATAAAAACCAAAAATGAATTAACGATACGCTAAATACTTACAATTTTTTTTGATGATGATTTTCGTCACCTAAGTTACCATCACTTAACTAATTCAAACAAAAATTTTTGAATAATGTTTATTTAGACTAGAAACTGGTTTTTAACAGTCAAAACTTTTTTGTAAATAATAAAGGTATATTTAACAGTCAATACAGATTTGATATATAACATCTTATCTGAATAGAAGTATATTAAAGTGCATTTAACAGTCAATAAAGTTTTTGAATAATAGAAGTAGGTTTAAAAGTATACTTAACGATTAATAAAATTTTATAAGTACTATATTATTATAACAAAAGCATGTTGAAAAGTATATTTTAATAATCAAGAAGATTTTATAAATAATACTTTACCGGGATGGAGGTACGTTTGAAAACATGATAAATAGTCACAGCAATTAATAGTTGATTTCAGTTAACACACATATAAACAGAACTAACTTCCCTCAGGTAGGGGTTGGGATTAGGGCCCTAACTTAAACCTCGTGTAGGGGAGCCCGTCCAGTGTGTTATAAGCTCGATTAATTGTTCTATCGTTTAGAAAAATCAAGACCCTTCATCTACGTGCACCCACGCCTTGCAGAGCAGTGGAGACAAGCGTGGCGTAGCTTCGGTCGATAGCGATATCCCGATCAGCCCCAAACCGGAGAAACCCGGCAGGAGGGCGATCTCCTGGTGGAGACTACAATGAATCAATTCAAAAGAAAAGGACAATCCGGCAATCCAAGTCCGGCCCATGATATCCATGTGCGGGCCCGGGCGCTTCTGCACCACCTCCTGGATCACCAGCGCTTCGTCAACTCATCAGTGGATCGGGCCAGGAAATATTTGGCCAACGTGGAAGACGACCTGGCAGCCGGGCAACTCGTGGACACCTATCCGTCCCCCCAAGACCGGCCCGTAATACAAGGCGGCCCGTGTTTGCGATCCCGAACTACTCCTGGGAGAAAGGATTAAAGAAGCTACCCAACACTCTAGATCGTACTGGTTCTGGGATTTAGAACATTTAATTTTACTTTGGATGATTTTTTTTAATTACATAATTGATCTCTGAAATGTGTCCCTTGTCATTCTCTTAGTATAAATTACAACATGTGTTTAATTAATCGTATGTTTAAGAATTCTGAATAAATTACTAAAAGTTTTAATGTTTCTTATTACAGTAATGGAACCCTCACCAACCTTGCAAACGGAGCTGGTCCACGCCATACGAGCCAATAAAAATCTCCTCGACCAGATTATCCAACTAACTCGGGAGATTCAACAAGTTAAAGCCACTTGGGTAGAGCCCATGAAGGTCAAAACCTTACATCAGAGACTTACAGCGGCCCAATAGGGATGGGCAGAAGAAAAACAATTGATTCAGAGCTTAAAGATTCAGATGAAGGGGCTGGAGGTTGCCCTGTCCGCCTGTCAAGAAGGGGCGGCGGTAACCTATCCCCTCGTGTTTGCCCCGGCTCAGTTAGCATATCGCAAACCGGCGGCAACTCCAACAACAACCACAACTCCAACCACAACAGTAACGAATAGTTATCGGCCTGGACGAAAGGAGCGGGCTAGACGTCGAGCCGCTCGACTATTAAATAAGGCCTAATTAACTTATAGAATGGATTTTAATTATAAATCATATATGTTTATTTTTATAATTATATATTTCTTGGTTTATTTTATAATTATATATCTCTTGTTGTTTAAAACGGTATCTTCAAAGGTTTGTTCAAGTGTTTATAACGCCCTAACCAACACACAAAAACGCATCATTACGATATGCAGCCGCTCGTCTTGTTGCTAAAATATCATTGTCGAATTCCTTTTATACTACGATGAACTTCAACAATAAAGTCTACGACATACAGGGGACCCAATAACCTAAAGCGAGCATCAGTATTCTAACGACAGCTCATTGGACCCAGGGGTTGTCCGAGCAATTACAGCATTAGTAATAGCGCTCACTTTTTTGCGGACAATCCACCCACTCGAACACATTTCCAACGTTGCTCAGCAACGGGTGCCGAGTGGTAGCTAGAAAATATTTATATGGCGTTACTGGGGTAACTATAGAAAGATTCAAACAAACAACAATATACAGTAACCCACCAATCTTAAGAAATCATCATAGCTGATTAGGCTTTTCATTCCTACCAACATTTAGTCTCTGAACAATCTCCATATTCTAATCATAACGAACGTAGGAGACGTGCTGCGGATTGTCCATTGTTTCATTCTTCATCGCTTTTACCTTTTGGATCGGTATTACCCGAGTTCCTTCATTAAGTTTCTCTAATGAAGTGGTAGATGAAGACTTTAGGAGTTTCCCGCAATCTGAAGGTGTTGCGTTTATTAGATTCATAAAATAATGAGATTTAATTTCTCCTAATAAATATTCTGTTAAAATTATTTTACTGTGTTTTGATAAATTTATTTAATTCATTTTATTTTATTTTATTTTTCAGATTTACATTTAGTGCAAATTTTCAAAGACATTTTTAAAGACATTTTTTAAATTATGAATTTAGTAAATACCAGCATGTTCTTTTAAAACACGTTTGAGCCCAGTTGGCCCAAAAATGAGTATCCGGGGAAGGTGGTGTTTTCCAGGATATTTTTAACCATGGAAAATCTGGAATTTTGGAACTTAATTGTTGCAAATCACCTCCTTTTTTCAGATGCTTTTTAGTTTTTACATGAGCTGCTTTGTTTTGTTTTGAAATATATTTATTACAGGATTCGCAATAATATTGAGAACGTTTCATTTTATATAGTGAATTTTTACTAATTATAATGAAATCTATTTTTTTAGCAAATAAAAATTTTAATGTAAAAATAAATAAATTATTTTACCTATTTTTTATTTATAATAATCAAAATATACTAATTATTTTGAGAAAAATTTATATTAAAATTTTATAATAAAATTTCTTTAGTGTTTAAATACACTAATAAGTTTATTTATTTAGTGAATTCATAAATTTATTTAATATATATTTAATTTTATGATTTTTTTATGATTAATTAGCGGTAAGATTTGGGGTTGGGGGCTCGTCAACCCTTCATTTACCTGTTTCTCGACTCGAGCACAACGAGCACTCCAACCTAGACATTAAGGATATTCAAGACATTATATCTTATTGAGTAGTTAATAAGAGATTTAAAAGTGTTTTTACCACCCTTAGATTGACTTTTCGTTCTTCTGTTTTTTATTCAAATATTTTAAAATAAAATATTCGATTAACTCCCCTTCCGACGATGGAATTCAAAAACGGGGTGGTAAAAAGGCTTTCAAAGCTCTTTTATTAACTACTCAACTGTCGGAGGTGCAAACAAAAAAAATTGTTTCATTATTGAAATTAAGGGCATTATTATCTTGATCAACAAGTCTAAAACCCATATTTGAAATATATTTTTTGTTAAATGAATGTAAATAGAAACTATCTGAATGATCCTATACCCATCTTGATACGTTCCTTCTGTTAAATCACAAAGAAGATTTATCGATAACAAGTACCTATTTTTTAGCAATTACCTAACACTTATAAAATTTTAAAAATGATCTAACAAATTATTCAGATATTTTAAAACTTGTTTAATTTAATTATTTTGTTAATTGATAACTACTATTTTTTTACAATTTGCTAATATTTTGAAGCTTTCTTTAAATATTTTTTCAAATTACTAACAAATTTAATCATATTTTATTCACCAAATAACTATTTAGTCACAATTTAATGAAAATAATTATTTCTACAAAAATAGACAGTCATTAATCACATACATTTGTCGTATAAATTTGGATTTTCAGTACATGTTATCAGTACAAAAGAACCTACTCTGTGTATATGCTAAGGCATGGTATTAACACTGTCAGAAATTATTCTTTTTAAGTGGTTGGTAATTATTTTATTTTTGGTAATGTAGTACATTTTAATTATCTTATCTATCAATTTATTCAAAAATCTTTAGGAATTTAATTTTTAAAGTCGAATCATTTTCAAAAAATATAAGAAAATTTATTTCAAGTACTATGAAAGAATATATTTTAAGTTTTGTGAAATTAATTAAAGAATATTTTTATAATCAAGTATCTTTTCATAACCAATTAGATTAACAACTACTTATACTTACTAATTAATTTATCATTCAGTTAACAATAAGAATTGGAGTGAAAAAATTAGAAAATGTGTTTAGTTTAAAAATAAATTTAATTCATTTTTTGAAGTGTTAGACTTAGTGACATGTATGTAGTGTAAATTTAATGAAAAGGTTAACATTGATCTTTGAAAATAACTTTTAATAATTGTTCATTGTTGGATGATATTTAAAAAAATTACAAAAATAGTAGAAAAAATTCAAAGTTTTTAACAAAACTAATGACTTTTACAAAATAATTTTGAAAAATCAAAAATAAAGCAATAAATTTTATTGAGAAAATATAACAATGGATTGATCTTCAATGAATTTGATTAATACTCGTTTGATATCAAACAGGTAACTAAGCAACCAAATAATTTACCAATTTGGAGACAGCAACGATCGATAAAAAGAGTGAAGAAGAATTTTATTAATAAAAATAGTATTTGAATTTGTTTTTCTTTTGTTTGTTCAAAACGGGGAATTTAAATGAATAAGGTACTCATTTATTCAATGCCTAGTGTGTATATAATGAGTTTTACAGTATCTGGTTAATGTTGTACCGTACTCACTCGTTGATATACCGTACCCAATCATCGTTGTTCAATGATTAATCGGTAGATTGTTTAGTTAATGGCATTCAGATTTGATATCAAGTTAGTCAACTTTTTATCTGTTTGTGGATGAATTTATTTTATTATTATTATTATTATTATTATTATTAATGTTTTTATTATCAGGGACGGAAACCGGTTAACCGTTATTTTCCTAAATAATTCACTAATCGTAAGAGAAACCGAAATAAATATTCATAAATAAACCGGTTATCTTTAACCGAAATTATAAAAAACCGGTTCAAAGTACATAATTTTTTTATTTAAAATGTGTTATCTCATTTCTTTGCTGATATAATACTGTATTCTTTATTTTATACTATATTTATAGTTATGTAAGAAGATGCTAATTGTATATACTGGTGGGTTATTGAGTTTCGCTATTTGTTTAAATCATCTTATGGTTACCCTGGTAACGCCATATAAATATTTTCTAGCTACCACTCGGCACCCGTTGCTAGGCAACGTTGGAAATGTGTTCGAGTGGGTGGATTGCCCGCAAAAAGTGAGCACTATTACTAATACTGTAATTGCTCGGACAACCCTCGGGTTCAACGAGCTGTCGATGGAAAACCTATGCTCGCTTTGTCACGTCCCCTTTGTGTGAAGGTTCAAGATCAGACTCGCGCTGACAGATAGAAACGAAACGACATTCATGTGACGAGGCGTGAATACTCATGACTTTTTGGCAGCAATTTACTATTATTTATATTTTATAACCTACCACTTTTAACTGATTTAACGATAGTTATAATTTACATTCACTTCATAAAACAAAACTGATTAAATCAAACAATATTCGTAAGTTATTCAAGTTTTAAAGCGATACATGATACATTAAGTTAGTTTGTTTGCCAGGCGTGCGGCTCTGCGTCGGGCGCGCTCTTTACGTCCCGGCCTGTAATTGTTCGAAGGTATTGCCGATGGAGCCGCCACGGGTGTTGAGTTGCTGGCTGAATCCCGATACACCAATTGAGATGGGACGAAGATAAGAGGGTAAGTCACCGATTCTCCTTCACGACTGGCGGCTAGGGCAACTTCCAACCCCCTTATCTGCGTCCGGAGATTCTGATTCAGTTGTCGTTCCTCAGCCCAACCCTTTTGGGCAGCTGTGAGACGCTGATGGATGGACTTGAGTCTCGCTGGATCCACCCAGGTGGATTTCACCTGTTGAACCTCCTTTGTGAGCTGAATTATCTGCTCATATAGAGCTTTGTTGGATTGCTGGGCGCGGGATAATTCTTTTTGTAGTAATTGGACTGGTTCCATGACTAGTAAAAGAAAATAATTAAAGGGGAGAGGTTTACTGATAGAGCGAAATTGTATGATCTATATTCAATCCAAACAAACTAATGAAAATCATTTAAAGATGATAAAAACTCTAAATTAATCAAAAACAAAAAACAAAACAAAAAATTTGTTTTAATTATCATTAAGCAATGTTCATCAAATTTCGTGTCCTTCTCTGTTCAGGGAAAACCCTTCGCCACCCATTCTTCGGGTGTATAGCCCGAGATTGACATGGTTGGCCTCTTGGTATTGCGGGTTCGGGCCGGGGTTGCTTGCGGGGCCTGTATCGGGGAAATTTGTTGGGGGTGCTAATAATTGTCGGCGATCCGACCCGCCAGTATATCCTCCTCAATGTTCGCCAGGTACTGGCGAGCTCGGATCACCTGTAGGTCTACTTGGCGCTGATGGGATTCCAGGTTCTCGAGCAGATGTCGAGCCTGCCGGTAGATTTCTTCGGCCGGGCTCCATTTGTCGGCCATCTCTTGCCCCAGATTGTTTCTGTCGAGGAACTTTGATGGAGGAAATTCGGGACATCTTTCTTGTCTATAACGGGCCCAGGCCCATCTCCATCGGTCTGCGAGAGAAATTGGCAGGCGATTCGTTGGACTAGCTACTGAAATAAAAATCATTAACTACAGATACTAAACTCAAGTAGATGAGCGAAATGATCCTAATTTATTCCTTTGTGAAACTCTAAATCTATCTCAGCCCGTTATGGAAATCGAGAACAAGTCTTATGGGTTAGCAGTTGTGCTACTTTGGCCGTTAAATCGTTTCCATCTTTTTGCCGGAGTGTTTTTCATAATATGAAATTTTAATTGATTTTTTTAAATATTAATCTCCGCGTTGACTGTTAGAATGACTTGCCTTTATTTAATACCTAAAACAGATAACTATCTACCACTGTTGAGAAATGCTAATAAGATTTGCCCACAAAAATCTCCTAATTCTCAACTAAAATTAACATTTTAAAGACCATATTTATGTTGTCTTATGGCTGATCTGATAAATTCCCAACAAACAGATGGTAATAGTTTTTATGAGCTATTCTTTTCTCCAAAATAAAATGTTGAAAATATAATCGATCACTTTATAAAAAAGTCTTCTGGTGAGTCAAGAAGTTCTAACCATGTAGCGAAATCGTGAGTGACCTGTGAACGGATTCAAATGAAAATCAAGTGGCGTCAAAGGTGATGATAGGATGATGTGATGGATGAATTTTGATAGAGGGATCGTGGCGATTGGGAATTCGATGGTTAGACCTGATAGGTTGAGGATGAATGGTTAGTAAGGCGACCGATTTTTAAAATCTCTACAATCTTTGGTTAGTGCTAATACGAGGAGATTGGAGCAGGGTCATTTGGATATTAGAATAATTTCATGCATTTAGGAAAACTGCTGATCATGACTGTTAACATAAGAGTTTACATTTACTACTATTAAAGATAAAATGATTATAATTTTTCCTAGATTATTTAAGTTCATTAATTAAATATAAATTATATGTTCTTACCCTCTGTGATCATTTCCGATGCTGCGGCCACTTCCTCGACGGGCATGTTGGGTATTAAACCCAGGTTAGTTATCATAATTGGAAAAAAAATTTTATCCGTACGGGTTAGATGATCCGGGTTTAATATTTGTTGATTTTTGCGTGGGCATCGGTATCCGGTTGGACGAATCAATTGGATGGAATTTGGACGATAGTCGCTATTCAGGTAAATAAATAATTTTCAACATCCGTTTGAATTATTGAACTATTATTTGTTAAATTTTTGAAATGGATGTCAACATTCGACGAAGAAAACTAGTAAGTATTTATTTCTTTGGATAATAACGGCGGAAAACTCGCTTGCGCCATCGTCAACTTCACGATGTCACGGCGGGTGTTCCCACGTTAATTCCAATTTTCTTCAAACCCATTTGGTTTTAATTTATATTTATTTAACATTTTTATAATTTTTCTAATATTCAATCAAACTCTCATCGCGTTAGAAAAGTCATGAGATTCTCCTCGTTCAGCAATTGGAATTTTTAATTACTAGATTTATTCTTATTCTCTGGATTTTCACAATATTGGAATTATCATTTTATTTGCCTTCAGTCAATTTTCGGAAACTCGAGTTGTTAAATCCTACATCATTGGACATTTGGAAATAGAATAATGGGTAATTTAAGTTACTGGTTATCGTGGTCGGTTTGTGTTGGAGATTGGGAATCAATTACAAATCTGGAACTCGTTGGGTATTCGTATCGGAATTAACTACCTTAAAAATGGGTGTTCATGGTGGATGTATTCGTTGATGATAATGGTGGATAATACAGATGGGTCGGTTAATTTAATTATTCAAGCGGGTTAGGGAATCTACATTATAATACCATCTATTCTATCAATGTACGTAATTTTTATTTGATTATTAATTTAGGCCGATTCAGTTTTTGAACGGGTCAACTTCAATTTATGGCTGGCTTAATAAAAATAAAGGAAGGTGTTTCTAGCAGTGATACTAATGGATTTGGATCGGAATAAATTCTTAGTTTCGCTAGGAAGTGGGGTAGTTGATTTAATAAATATATTTTTTTTTTGAGATTGTATTTAAATTTTTATTTAAATTGAATTTACTAATTTATTTCATAGCAATAATTTCATATTAATTTTTCCCCGTAACCTTTCCCTTTAATAAGCCTTAGGCGCATTTTATGTTCATATTATATTTAATGATTGCCTACTGGACTACTCAGTGTGATGATTTTGAGCCGTGTGTAAAGTAATTTAGGTTGAATTTAAAGAAAACAAGAAACGAGGAAGAAGCCAATAGACCCTTCCTTATTTCTCCTTTCTTCTATATGGAATAATATTGACGTTCCAATCCCTGCGTTCCGCACGCCGGGTCTTCACGGGCACAGATCATCGGCGATATTCCACGCACTTACACGAATCTGAATAGTATGTTGATTTTACTGACTTGCGATGTGTCTTGGCTGTGGGCCGGAAAAATTTCGACAATAAAACGATTATTTTTATGAAAAACAAGTTAATTTAAGCATTATAAATATGTATTAATATTAAACAATATACAAATTACTTGACCAAAAATCATCATAAAATTATCATAAAAATACATCTCCCCCCACGCCGACATCCAAGCAGAGCTCTACCGAGGTGGCGAGGACAGGACGTGGATATAGAGTTTCCAAATAAAACTTCTGCTCACCTAAAAATAGATTCTTAAAACGTTTGAAAAATTTTAAAACAACTTTTGGTTTGAAAAATGGTTAAATTTTATGTGAAAATGCATCGGTATTTATACCTATTTTCTGTCCCTAACCTCGCGTGTTATTTTTGATTTAGTAAAACAAAATTCGACCTTGTTATTTTCTAGTGTATTCTAATCTTTATTTTTATTATTTTTTAATTTATTTTGATAATTTTTTATTTGAAATTTTTATTGAATTATTTCTAATTCAAATTCTTTGATTTAAATTTCATTTTCATGAAATTTCATTGATTTATCGAATTTCGGTCGAATTTGTTGGGTTTTCATGTTATGTTTGTATTTGTATCCTGCGGATCTTGTTGCATTTTGTTATTATTTTAATTTATTTTTATGTTTATTTATTTTATATGTAATTATCTTTTTTCTCATATTTGATTTAGTTGATGTTTTAATAGGTTTGAGTTTAAATTTGCCTGTTATGTTTGCATGTGTGTTACCGATTCATTTAAACATTTTCCAAGGCCGTTTGTGTTCTGGCCCAACAATACATAACATATTCAATAAGAGGCGACATCGATAAAATAGACCCTTATAATAACGAACGACCAATTATAAAGGTCACTATTGTCGATTATTTATCATATTCATTATAGGGTTACCTTTTTATAATACTATATTAACAGTTCGGTTACATAATAGTAAATGTTAAGTTTTGTGTTTAAAATATATTTTGGCGATATAATTTTTGATTCAGTATGCAGTTAGTGTGCTTATAAAGTTTGAATATGACATTATTACTGATTAAATTGCACATGTTTATAATTTTTAACATTGAAATAAATTATAATAGTGCCAATTTACAATTACATAAATATGATAATTTATATAAATAAACGTACCGTATTTACGCCATATAAAATTCAGCAGATAAGTCGCTTCTGCTTATAAGTAACATACGTCATTTTTAAGAAAAAACGAAAAGAAGTAGCGAATTATACCCCAGAAAATACGGTACTTACGTGAACCTTGTGTAATTTTCCAGCAATTGGCTTACCGGTAAACCAGTAGATGCATTTCACTAAAGTACAGCATCAGTGCGCTTCAGTTAGAGTTGTTAAAAACATTTATTTATACTTTAAGTCGCTCTTGCATATAAGTCGCACACATAATTTTTAAGAAAAAAATATGGCAGTCGTAAATAAGAAATTTTAAGCTCATGAAACTTAAGAGTTGGTGAACAATAAACTTGATTGTAAAAATTCACAGTTTTGTTTTCCGTTGCACTGAAATTTCATATCATAGTTCTATGACTAATATCGGTCACCCCTTTCCTTCTTGGACCTATTCCGGATTTGCTCATGCCTTAATTCAATTAACATTTTAGTATTCAATAATTTAAATTTCTCTAACCTTGTATGATTTGGCCTTCCATTTATTTGGGTATTCCATAAATTTACCGGAGATTGGAGCCAGCTTTATAATTTATGTTGCTTCGCCCTTAACCCTATTAAGATTCGCTCTGTTTCTTTTGAATTAGATTTAAGTTAGATTGATTTTAAAATTAATTTATGAATATTTTTAAGGCTATAAGTCGGCTTACATTATTAATTTAAATAAATCATTTTGTGTTAATAGTTATAGATCATTTTACGTTATTGGTTTTAGGGTTATATCCCATCTTATATTATTATTTTATGTCATTGATCTTTTTATTTTTATTAATTTTATAGCTAAAAATCATTTTATATTCTTAAATTAGATCATCTCACCCATGACCGTTGCAAAGATTTTGCAAGATTTCCCCACTAGTCCTTTGATGATTTGATCCTAGGGAAATATATGTTTATTTTAAGATTTTATGAATGCCCACTGAACTACTCAGTGCAAGAAATTTCAGCCGATATATTAAAGTAATTTTAGGTCAATTTTTCGGAAACTAGGTGAAAGAAAATCAGCTAAAAAACTAATCCCCTTTCTCCCCTTTCGCTTGTAGCTGCTGAAATTGACGTTTGGGTCCGTCGTTACGCATGACTTGGCCTTCACGGACACGAGGTGTTGGCGGATATATCTGCTTTCACACGTCTCGACTAGTATGTAGATTTTACTATCTTGCGGTGTGTTTGGCTGTGGGCCGGAAAGAGTTTTATACATTTAATAAGTCAGTTTTAGTTTTAAATCATATAATTCAAATAATCATAATCAGCACAGGTTTACGTCATCACT
Source organism: Schmidtea mediterranea (assembly GCA_022537955.1). NCBI lineage: Eukaryota > Metazoa > Platyhelminthes > Tricladida > Dugesiidae > Schmidtea > Schmidtea mediterranea. Next base: position 258,588,231 of record CM039679.1, read on the forward strand.
TCATTCTCACAAATCTTTCCATAGAGTTTCGTTCTTACTTAGAAAAGTTTTCAACACTTCAATTCGATAAACTATGTCACTTGCACAATAGCTTCGTAAATAATGTAGAATTTCGCTGACCAGTACTTTTCTCAATGAACAATAGTAGTTTCTGCTGGCAAAAAACAGTCTAAGCATTTTGCAAGAAAAAGTGATTTCTCACCAAGTGATTAAAATTCTGCAACAATGAATCGGTACATATACTTATTCTGCGACCCTAACCTTGCCTGTAAACTTTGATGAGTTAAAACAAAATTTGACCTTGGGTTTATTTGTATAATCTAAAACTAATTTTTATTATTTTCTTACATTAAATGGACGGTATATTTTTTAATTAATTATTCTCTACTAAAATTATTCCCTTCCCCCTAATTTATTCAATAATTCTTTTTTTTTATAAATTGCCCATTTTTCGATCAAATTTTATGTTATAATGTTATATTTTTAAATTTCGTGCGGATCTTGGTGCATATTTGTTTATATTGTGATTTACTTTTATGTTTGATTTATATTTAATTATATTTTTACTCATATTTTAGGATGTTTAGTTTGTGAGTATAGGTTTGATTTTGAATATGCCTTGCTGTGTTGGCATGTTGTTTCCGATTCACTTAAACAAAATCCTGTCTTGGCCCAACAGTTCTATAAAGAAACCTTCATAACCAATGATAAGATAAAATTAAAATTGAGAGAAATGTCATACGAATAGTTGGACCGGTGCATGTCTGAATATGACTCAAGGTTGAGCTGATCATTTAACTGTTCCGCAACGGCAGTTCCCTGGTTCTTGTAAAGATTTAAAATGTTAAACAGTTTTATAAAGGTTATTGTCAATTGAATGAATTTATAATTTTAGTTGATGACTTGATAGAGAAGTAATGCGCTAATGTAAATGAGAGTCACAAAGTGTTTGAGTAATAACTCAAGAATATCGACTAATCAAAACTACAAAATATGGGAAATGCTGAGCAAATTTCCGAGACATGGAAAACTTAATCAAAACCGAGTTGAAAATGTCCAATACAAAGGCAGAATGCAGTGCAAAATTTCGGCAGCGTTGTAGGATCGAATACTAAAACAAGAAAAGCTCTTTTGAAGTATTTCAAAAAAATAATAATCCAAGTAATGAAAATAGAATGGCAGCAGAGACAGCAGAAACCTCTTAAATAGATTCGAGGAATCCATAAGTGAAAATGGAAAGGAATAATTGTAATAATGGGGCTCACCTGTAGGTTTATTCTAAGCCTCACCATGCCTATCAGATAGCAACAGTCATTGGGACACTTGAGGCTTTGAGGTCGAGGATAATTAATGCCAAATAAATATTCATAAAATATTAATTACAAATAATATATCGAAATTATGAACTAAGTCAGTTGAGAATAGATTTTATTTTATCCAAAACAATTGAATTATCACTGAAACAAAATTCCATTGTAAATGGCGATTCAATTTTCAGTGCATTTCCGACTTTAATAACGTTTTCTTCTTCATCATAAACATATTCAATTCGATTAATTGTTAGTTTTTCTATAGTCCTCGCCAAATTTTCTTTAATCATTTTGCTATCACATTCATTAGTTTTGCTAAATAAATAGTTATGTTTTGAAACAATATCTTCATTAACTATGTCATCTAAAATCTACAAAATATTATATTATTAATGAAATGGTTACTTCGATTTTATCTATAGAAGTCCCTGGTATAATTACAATCTTATTTAACTTCAAAGAATTATAAGTCATGATTATAACTGATTTTGAAACTGGATCAATAGAGTAAAAATATCCTATATGGATAGTCTTTTTAAATGTTACTACTTTCACAAGTTTATTAATAAATTTGTCATATTTCTCTGGATCTGCTATTTCAATTTCCATCAAAAGGGAATCCATTTTCACCTAGATAAATATAGTAATTCTTTAGAAATTCAGTTACTTACAATCGTAAAATTGTACACAAAATTGATAAAAATTATTACAATTTAAGAATATTTCAAAACTTATATAAAAATATGTATTAAAATGAGTTGTATATAAAATAAATATTTAATTAATAATTCAAAAATATGTATATTAAAATATGGAAACACAAGTAACTTTCAAATAAGTATTACATTTCTTATGTATTAAAACAAATTCCTTAAAGACAATTTGATAAATATTGAAGATTTAATTTAAAAATACATTTTCTAGTTTTGTGTAATAATTAAGACAAATTTGAACATTGTTTTCATTGGATTAATATAAGATTATAAATTATTCTGGACAAAAATCCATTATCATGATCTTTTTCCATTGACATATTTGATTTAATAATTCTTTCTGGTTATATTATTTTCCTTTTCTTTTGTGTAAAATTTACTCCTTTCTCGTGACTAGTTGCGCTTTAGTGAGGGTCAGGAGTGAGGTTCTTGGAGAGGAGAACTTACTCGGCGAGCTTCCAATCGCTACGGGTAGTGGATTTCTGGATGTTGAGATTTTGAAACTATATAGTTATTACCCAGGCAACCCAATACAAATATCTTCGCTTACCGCTAAGTACCCGTTGCTAAGCAACGTTGGAACTGTGTTCGAGTGGGTGGATCATCCGCAAAAAGTGAGTGCTATTGCTAATGCTGTAGTTGACCGAACGATCCATGGGTTCAACGACCTGCCAATAAAAGGACTGTGCTCGATTTCGATTTAGGGTCCCATTATTCTCCTATCTTCTTCAAATGTTAATCCATACGGTTATATCATTTATCATTATGTCTATTCCTATAGTCATCCTTTTCGTTGTCCGCATTATTGATTATACTATGGCCTATACACCATTCGTTATGTTAAATATCCACAGTATCTCTCTTACCCTTATCACTATCATAACTAGTATGTTCCATATCATTGTTACTAGTATTATCATCGTTACCAATATATGTGTTATATTTATTAATTGGTACTGCTATTACTATTAATATTATAACTAATATTATTATTAAGTTGGACCAGAACACAAATGGCCTTGAAATTTGTTTAAATGCATAAGTAATACAGCACGAAAACCCAGCACCAAGATAACTTAAAATACAATATACAACACCAACTAAACACTTTAAAATCTGAGAGAATATAAATAAATATTGGTGGGTTACTGGGTTTTGATATTTTGAAACTATATGGTTGTTACCCAGACAACCCCATACAAATATCCTTTCGCTTACCATTCGGCACCCGTTGCTAAGCAACGTTGGAACTGTGTTCGAGTGGGTAGATCGTCCGCAAAAAGTGAGCGTTATTGCTAATGCTATAATTGACCGAACGATCTCTGGGTCCAACGAGCTGTCGATAGAAGACGTGTGCTCGCTTTCGATTCTTAAGTCCCATTATTCTTCTATCTCTTTCAAATGTTAACCTATACTCTCATATCATCTATCTTTATGTCCATTTGCTTAGTCCTTCTTATTATTGTCCATGCTGATGATTATTCTTTGGCCTGTACACCCTTTGTTATGTTAAATACACCAACATTATATCTTTCACCCTTATCCCTATTATAACTACAATGTTTTCCATTATTATTACCAGCATTATTATTGTTGCCATAATATGTATTACCTTTATTAATTGTTGCTACTGTTACCTTTATTATTATTTTTATTACTATAACTACCATTATATTTATTGTTATTACCACTATGATTATTACTATTATTATTATTATTATCATAATTATTATCACCATTACTACAAATACCATGATTATTATTATTATTACCATTATTATTATTATTATTATTATTATTATTATTATTATTATTATTATTATTATTATTAATATTATTATTATTACAATTATTATAATTATTATCAATATTATTAACAAAATTTTGTGTAGGCATTCGTCCTTATTCCTCAGCTTTAAGAAATATTTTTCTTATATAACAATTTAGCCGTAATCTATTTGTATTTCCCTGGTTTTCGGTAAAGTATTTTTTGTTGAGTCGAAAAATTTGAGCAGCGTTCCGCCCTTATTTTACACGTTCCATTTTTACGTTACTATTTTTGTTAAGTATTTGAATTAATTCGGAAAATTTGAGCAGCGTCCCGCCCATATTTTCCGCCTCAACTCAAATTAATTTATTTAATTTTTATTTAAAAACATTATTTTTCATGATTTTGGTCGTTCGGATTAATCTTTTTCCGATGGCTTTTCATTTTAACGGTTGCAACGATTTCGCAATTTTCCCCGCTACCCATTCCCTCTTTTTGTCCTTAAGATCTATTTATGTTCATATTATAGTTAATAAGTGCCCACTGGACTACTCGGTGTTAGAGATTTTGAGCCTATTGTTGTTAAAAATTTATGTCGATTTTACAGGAAACGGATGATGAAGGAGCAGCCAATAAACTACTCATTTACCCTCCAATTTCCCCTATGTACGGGTAATATTGACGTTTCGGCTCCTGCGTTCCGCACGCCGGGGCCTTCACGGGCACGAACTATTGGCGATTTTACACGCACTTACACAGTTCTATAGTGTGTTTTATTTTATTAACTTGTGATGTGTCTTAGGCTGTGGGCCGGAAAAGGAATAACAAATAATATTTTACCATAGCATTTGGAATAAAAGTTTCGATGCACTAAGGCTATAGATAGAAAATATTTATTCAGCATATTACATCGGCCACATACATTTGAAATTCATTGTATCCATTCCATAAAATTTACTTCGAAAATCCCATAAATTTAATTCGATAAATCATCCATAAATTCGATTTGAAAAATCATCCATAAATTTAATTGGAAAAACAAAATTATCCATAAATTTGATCTGAAAAATCATCCATAAATTCTATTAAAAAAATCACCCATAAACTCGATTCGAAAAATCATCCATAAATTCAATTGGCAAAACAAAATTATCCATAAATTCAATTTGAAAAACAAAAATCATCCATAAATTCGATCTGAAAAGTCATCCATAAATTCAATTGAAAAATTACCCATCAATTCCCTTCGAAAAAATCAATTAACAATATTGCACCAGTTGAGAGTGATCGTGTTCAGGCAAAACACTTACCCGTGTTAATTGCTTGAATGCACGGCTCTCAACCAGTTATACAACCAGTTATACAGTTCTGTAATGAAATTTTTTCTCCGAAAAATAAGACTGAAAATTTGTGAAAACACATCGGTATTTATACCTATAATTTGGCCTTAACCTTGCGTGTTAGTTTTACTGCGATTAAACAAAATTCGACTTTGAAATTATTTATGTTATCTACATTAAATTTTTTATTTATTTCTTAATTTAAATTGGTAATTTATTTTTAACATTTTTAATTAAATTTATTCATCCAAAAATATTTTATTTTTATTCATTTAATTCATTAATTTTTAATTTTATATAAATGGTCATTTTACGGTCGAATTTTCTTGTTATTATGTTATTTTTTATGTAAATTTCGTGCGGTTCTTGGTGCATTTTGTATTTATTTTATTTTACTTTTTATGTTTTTGATTTTTATATTTATTTATATTCTCTCAGATTTTAAAATGTTTAATTGGTGTTGTATATTATATTTTAAGTTAACTTGGTGCTGGGTTTTCGTGCTGTATTACTGATGCATTTAAACAATTCTCAAGGCTATTTCTGTGCTGGCCCAACAATATAAAATCAAAAAACAAAAAAAAATAAAATAAAATAAAATAAATACAAAAGACATCAAGAACCGCACGAAATCTACATAAAAAATAACATAATAACAAGAAAATTTGACTGAAAAACGACAAGTTATATAAAAGTAAAAATTTATGAATTAACCCGCAAACGATTTTTTGGACAAAAATGTTCATTTCAGGTATCAAGTAATAATGCACGTGACACTTACAATTGACAATTGATATTGGAACCAATGAATGTCTCACATAATAATATTCTTTCATGATCTTTTTCACCTGGATTTGTTGATGCGTTTGTCTGCACTTTGTCATACTCTCATTATAAGTGTGTGAGTGTCGTGTTAGAATACAACATTTATACTAGTAGGGTAGAGGGTTTGCTACTACATAAACATATCATAATTGACATGAGTTCTCATCCCCGAGCGGCAAAAGCATTTGCTTTACGTGCTATCCTAGGAGAAAGTTCTAGAAGCAATTGTGATAATGAAGTTGTGCTGGAAACTGACGATATACATGAAATCAAAAGTAATGACGAAGAACAGCTGTCTTATGATGATACTAAAAGTGAGGATGCTGACAATCTACAAGTTGAAATCAATCCAGCTGATCTTCATGAACAAGTTGATATCAATAGATTCACCGATTCTAATAGAAATGTATGGGTTACACCTATTGAAGGCATTTCAGGTCGAGTAAACGCAGCAAACATTCTCCGACCATCCCCTGGTATAACCCGTTGGGCTACTCAAAGGATTGGGGAAAATTCCGTGTTAGACTGCTTTAATCTTCTATTCATAAAATGTAAGTCAATTTATTATGTACACTAAATAGAAGTTATAATATTCTTTTGACTTTTAGCAACAATGGAAACAATTTTGATTGAGACAAATCGAGAAGGATCAAAGTTGTATAACAACTAATTTACAGCGCTCTCGTTAAATGAGTTGAATGCCTTTTTTGGCATTCTCATTCTTCGAGGAGTATATTGTGCTGCTGGAGAAAGTATAGATGAATTGTGGTCAGCTGAACATGGACGTTTTACCTTCCGGAATACTATGTCTCTCAATCGATTTAAACTTATCTGACGTATTCTGCGGTTTGATAATCCCAAGACAAGAAAAGGAAGGCTATTACGTGATAAATTGGCGGCTGTTATATTGCTGATCGATAATTTTGTTGAAAATAGCCAAAAGTGTTATATGTCCAGTGAATCTGTCACTATAGACGAGCAACTTTATCCATACCGTGGACGTTGCAAATTTCTTCAATATATGCCCTCTAAACCATCCAAATACGGCTTGAAATTTTGGGCTGTTTGTGACTCACAAAACTATTATTGCTAGAATCTACGTTTTTTATATGGGAAAAGAAGATGATCGGGATATGTAAGTGTCGTACGGTGAGTATATAACAATGGATATGTTGCGGGGGACTATATGGTAGTGGAAGAAATGTAACGTGTGACAACTTTTTCACATCATTGAATTTATCAAAGCGATTGTTTCAAAACAGTATCACCATGGTAGGCACCATTCGTGCATCGAGGCGTGACATACCAAAGCATTTGACGAGGTACCAGGGGCGTGAAGTTTTTACAACTATTGAATTGATAACAACAAGTACCGCAGATCGTAGAGATAAAGCCTTGTTGGTTAGTTATGTTGCTAAAAAGAACAAAGTTGTCAATATCTTATCTACTGCCCATAACAAAATAACTGGATATGTCGGTTCAAAGCATAAACCGGACGTACTTCTCTTTTATAATGCAACAAAAGGTGGAGTTGACGCAATGGACGAAAGAGTTGCAACATATACTACAAAGTTTAAATGTCGAAGATGACATGTGACATTCTTTTGTAATATATTAGACATCTCAGCATTCAATGCATTTGCCTTGCAAAATCTTGTGGAGCCTCAATAGAATGCGAACAAGTCACATAGACGAAGGCTATTCTTGATTGAACTTGGTAACAGTTTAATAAGTGCGTATGTAGAAGACAGAAAAAGGACTGCTGCCGCCGACTCTCTATCGTCGACTCCATGTAAGCGTGGTGACTGCTACATGTGTATTGATCGAAAACGGTGCACTGTCACATGTGTTAAATGTAACAGATTTATATGTAAAGAACATTTACACAACATTTGTAAGAATTGCTCATAAATTATAGCTTTATTTCTTGGTATTCTGCCATTTTTGTGTATTTGGACATTTTTGTCCAAAATGAACAAAATCGTTGATTTTTATTTCCATCGTTTGCGGGTTAAAAGAGTAAGAATAAAAGATTTTTGGCTAAATAAATTTAATTAAAAATGTTAAAAATAAATTGCCAATTTAAATTATGAAAATAATAAAAATTTAATTTAGATAACACAAATAATTTCAAGGTCAAATTTGTTTTATCACAATAAAAATAACACCCAAGGCTAAGGTCAAATTATAGGTATATATACTGATGTGTTTTGACAAAAGAACTAACTAAAATTAAGTTACACATTTTTTATAGTCAATTTTGTAGTATTATTTTCAACTACCTAGAAGCGATATTTTCAGATCATTAATCTTTAGTTATATTATTTTGATTTGTGTGCATTGATGCACGATTTAAAAATGTAGGTGTTTATAGATCAATTTGATTAAATGGATAATAATGAAGCGATTTATTAATGTTTATATGAATGCCAAATATACAATTTTATGCGTCGAAACTTTTGCCCAATTCATCTGGTAGTATTTTTTTATTTCTTTTTCGGCCCACAGTCAAAACATAAAGCAAAGAAGTAAAATTACACATAAAATTTTGAACAACAATCGGCTATTAATCACTAACACTGAGTAGTCCAGTGGGCACTCATCAAATATAACATGGACATACATAGATCTTAAGGACAAAGAGAGGGAAAGGGTAGTGGGAAAAATTGCGAAATCGTTGCAACAGTAAATATGAATAGTCATCTGAAAAAGATTAATCCGAACGACTAAAATCAGGAAAAATAATGTTTTAAATAATATATAAGAATTAAAATACTTATCAAAAATAGCAAAGTAAAAGTAGAATACGGCTCAATAATTGATTGGATATCCGGATAAAACTGTAAAATAAGGGGTGAACGCTGCTCAAATTTTCCGAATTAATTAAATACTTGGCGAAAATAGTAGAATAAAAGTGGAATGAAACTCAATCGTTTATATAATATTCTGAGGAAACTGTAAAATAAGGGCGGAACGCTGCCAAATTTTCCGAAATAACAAAAATACTTTATCAAAAAATGTAAAGATAAGGATAAATTACAGATAAAGTTTTTTTAAGTAGAATACTTTTATAAAGCTGAGAAATAAGGATGGATCCCTACAAAAACTTAATAATTACGATAATAATAATAATAATAATAATAATAATAATAATAATAATAATAATAATAATAATAATAATAGTAGTAATAATCATAAATATAAGAGTAGTTATAGTAATAAGAATACGAATAAATTTAATAGTTGTAACAATCAATAAAGGTAACACATATAATAGGAACAATGATAATGTTAGTATCAATAATATGTGTTGGGCTCAGAGCCACCATTTAAACAAAATAAGGATAAAAATTAAAATTAAAGAGCGGAAATAATGAAAGGAATCACTGCACATAAACATGCACCGCACCAAGATATTAAAAATCAATAAATAACATAATAATTAAAACAAAATAAAAATATAACAAAAATTAAATAAAACAAATAATTAATTAAAATTCGAAAATGCCTACAGAAGCAAAAAGAAAACATAAAGAAATAAAATAAACTGCCAAAACCTTGCAAAATAAGGTTTAGAAAAAACACAGGCAGAAGTGGCGACCAGAAAAACAAATAAAGGGCTAAAAATAATATTATCAGAAAACAATAATAAAAGTAAAACTCAAAAATAAAATAAATTATATATCAAAAAAAAAAAAAAAATACGAGAAATAATAAAAATAATTTTAAAGTAATAAAACAATTTAAAAGCCCTAAAAATGGCGGAAAATCGCCTATTGGTCGCACACATGCACGAAAATACTATAAATACAGTGATGAATTTCATTAAATCTAATCTTGTGCTTATTGAAAAAATTCGATTTCTACTCTACAATTAAGTAAGGAACCTCTTGTTATTATGTAATTATCTTACCCTTTTTATGATGCATTTGTTTTGATTAAATAACTTTTCGATGTTACATTTCACTTCATTGATAACGATAATTATGCATTAATTATAATGTTCGGACCCTCTAAAATCTTATATTATGTATTGCAATAGATGGTTCATGGGACCGACCGTGTGCCGGCTAGTGGGTGAAAACCCTTAGTTGTGCTCGTGGGTCATGCCTCGTGAACCCCTTGGCAGTTCGCAGTCGGTTCCGGCTTTATGCACGGGACCGCTACGCAGGGCACCATTGTATATTCGAGGCGGCTGCTGAAAATGTGGGCCGGAGCGAATCGTCTAAAGTCAAGGGAAGAGCGGAGGACACTAGTTAGGGGGAAGTTAGGGCAGATCATACTCTGATCTAAGAACATTTTTATATTCCGAACAGTAAATTTATGAATCAAACTGGGTAGCAGGGGTAGAATTTAAGACGAAGAGGAAAAAAATATTTTTTTTTGGTTGCGTGAATCGCTAATAAGTCAACCAATTGAGAAACCGAAGGAAAAGCTATTACAAATGACAATTTTAAAGGAATTACCTGGCTAATAGATGCTCCACAGGAGAGCAGCACGTTCCACCACTCCGACTTGCTTCTGAAAGTAAATCCAAGAAAATCCCGTGAACACTAATGTCGTTTTGTTACGAGAATTGCCCTAACGTGGGATCCTTGAGGTACCCGCTGCGAATACAGGCCAGCGACGCAGGGAGTGAGACAGGACGATCCATACCGGTAGGGCGATAACCACGAATCGCGATATAGAATTCCATAAGAACTACATTTTTCATAGATTATACCAATTACATAAATCCGTCACGGTCTATTTAACCTTCACTATTTCAAAATTATTCAGATAACCACACTAATCTGCAAAAGGTCTGTACGTGTCGTAGGCCTTGTAGCTAATATTCTAAAATCGATAAATTTAATCTGAGCGGAATTTTTCTCTGATTTCATCACGCAGATTGGGTTTATTTGCCGAATTAGGAGATCCCCGACGAAACAAAAAAATTCATATTATTAAAATAACCTCGCTATAGGCATTATTGAATTAATGTTTTGTTATAATATTTCATATGAGTTAAATTTTAATGTAACACATTATATTTTACGGTAGTAATGTAGCATTTCAACATAATACTGGTCGAATCTTTAATGCAAGTAAGCCTAGTGTAATTGTTTTGAAACCCATAACCTCGGTATAGTTCTCGACATAAAAACGGCGGATCTAACATTTTTTCTAACCGTTTTAATACGACAATTCATACCACATTAGTATCACCACATTTTATATCGATAGCCTCTGTATGTTACCCTATAAACATTTTTTTTTAAAAAAGAAAAGAAATATAACTCACCACACCGACGCCTGTAAATGAATATCGGACTCCAAGGTCCTCAAACCGCGCGGTAAGTTGCCCTTGCCGTTTGAACTGGGGACCTGAGAACTTCTGTCCTATGTCCACGGGAATCGAGAGATCCTGGAACGGAAAAACCCAGCATTCGTTTTTTTTGTAATCTCGACCCATACTAGATGACAGTAGCAAGTCGAAAATTACCCTCCCATAATCAACAGTTCAGCTCATGAGCGATTAAACCGTCGTCCCTTGAGGTTAAAACCAGAATTATGTTATTCGGTTCGTAAGTAAGTAGTAGTCTGAAACCCCGCCGATACTCCAATTTTCGATATCACGCCAATTCTTTTTAGAAAAATGTCTCTTTTGTTTTCTTTTAATTATTTTCTTTTGGTTAAATATTTTCCTCTTTCCTAATAGCATGTCAAATAATGAAACCACGAACACCTCGATGAGAATACCTCGCTTGCCCCCGTCAATCGTGGCAATCCGCCACAAATACGAGGATCTCAAACTCCAGTACCGGGACCTTCAGGCGAAACACGAGAGAGTAAAGGGGACCTGGGCTCCACCAGAAGTCGTCCGGGAGCTCCGTCAGAAAATCTCTCGTCTCACTCAGGCGCGTGACGAACTAATCGTCGAATCACGCGCCCAGCGACTACTAATCCGAGAACAGTCGGTGGCGCTGCACCAGGCTTACTCGGATACCGAGCTCAGGATCCGGGTCCCTGGAAACATTCGGGCCGAGCAGCTCGACATCGTCCCTGCTCACCACCTCTCCAGCACCGAAGTCCAACCCAATCCAACAATAACCACTCCGATCTCGAGTATGAATGTCCCACAATTGCTACCTTCCGGGACTACCGAAAACCGGGCTAACTCTTCTGCCCCTACGGCCCGTCATCGGCCAAATCGAAATAAGCGGCGTCGGAATCGTCGCCGACAAGAAGAAGCCCGTCTCCGGGAGGCTCAGTCGATGGAAGGGGTGGGCCAATTGGGTGACCTACCACCCCCTTACCAGGAGTTCGAAAACTCTGGGATGGATCCAGATATCCGTTATGCTCCGCGGATCTTATTCTCCTCGCCCCCAGCTTCCATCCACATCAACTTGGTGGATGAGGAGAACGAATCACATCCTCTGATTCGCTCCCTAAGTGACCTCGAATTGGACCTTGAGGAGATCGCTATTCTCACAGGAGAGGTGCCCAATATCGGCCCCCGAGGCGAAATAGCCGGACCTTCGTCGCGGAGAAACGAGGATCCACGAGGCGATCCTCCATCATATCGACCGCCCAAGAGGAGATGCCTCCCGCCGGACATGGACGCGGAAGAGGACTGAACCGCTGAAAACCCCAAACTTTGCTCATGCTATGGGTTGCTCCAATATCAGCTAGTATTTGAACTGTTCATCTCATTTTCTTGATTATCTCCTAATACTCTTTTTCTATTAGACATTGTTTCGATTTAAATTTCTTAATAAATGCTACTGAATTTATTTTTTACTCTATCATGTGAAAATGGGGGTATCGGAGGTGAGGCGGATTACGGGTGCGTGTGGTTGTGGGAGTAATGTTTTTCCATAATCTCCACTCTGGAAGTAAGTGCGATACCGAGAACTAAAAGGGGTCTAGAAATAAGAGTGTAAGTCCTTCTATCGGCGACTGTGAACCGGGAAAGACGAAGGTCCTTCGGGGAGTAGTGCTAGTGATGGCGCTCACCTGCTCGAATGGCATTCGGCTATTGTGCACAATTCCAACGTGATTCCAGTCACGGGTGCATGATAGTAATTAAAATTATGTGGCGTACGGAGGAGTTACCCCTAGTGATGGAAAGTGACAGCATGGGATTAAGGTGACTCAAGGGTCGGACATCCAACACTCCCCTACGACCAACATATGGAACGCAGTAGTTATAATGGGGATATTGGTAAAAGAGATACTGCGTGGATATTTAACATAACAAAGGGTGTACAGGCCATGGTAAGAGTCGATAATACGAACAACGATAAGAAGGACTATGGGAATAGACGTAATGATAAATGAGATTAATTTTTTAACATTTTAATGAGATAGGAGAACAATGGGGCTTAAAATCGAAATCGAGCACAGTCTTTCTATCGGCAGCTTGTTGGACCCATGGATCGTTCGGTCAATTATAGCATTAGCAATAGCGCTCAGTTTTTGCGGACGATCCACCCGCTCGAACACAGTTCCAACGTTGCTTAGCAACGGATGCCGAAGGGTAAGTGAAAGATATTTGTATTGGATTGCCTGGGTAACAACTATATAGTTTCAAAATATCAACACCCAGAAACCCACCAATTATTATTATTATTATTTTTATCATTATCCTTACTATTATCATTTTTATTATTAAGTTTTTTGTAATGATCCGTCCTTATTCCTCAGCTTTATTGAAATATTATACTTATATAAAAATTTACCCATATTCCATCCTTATTTTACAGTTTTCGATAAAGTATCTTTGTTTTTTCGGAAATTTGAGCAGCGTTCCGCCCTTATTTTACATTTTTTATAATGTTTGTTAAGTATTTTGGAAATTTTTCACAGCATTCTGCCCATATTTTACAGTTTTTTAATAAATATTTTAATTATTTCGGAAAATTTGCTCAGCGTTCCGCCCATATTTTACCTCTCAACTCAAAATAATTTGTTTATTTTTTACATATTATTTAAAATATTCCTTTTCATGATTTTGGTCGTTCGAATTAATCTTTTTCCAATGGCTATTCATTTTAACTGTTGCAAAGATTTCGCAATTTTCCCCGCTACCCGTTCCCTTCTTTGTCCTAATGATCTTTTTATGTTCATATTGTATTTAATGAGTGCCCACTGGACTACTCAGTGTTAGTAATTTTGAGCTGATTGTAGTTTAAAATTTGATGTCGATTTTATCGAAATTGAGTGCAAGATAGTTGAGCCAAAAGACCCACTCTCGAGCTACTTGCTTTCGTTATTTAGTTCTATGATTTGACGTTTGGATTCCAGCGTTACGCACGGCAGAATCTTTACGGACATGAGATATTTGCGGATGAGCCTGCACTTACACATCTTGAATTGTTATGTGGAGTTTGCTATCTTGCGGTATATTTTGGCTGTGGGCCGAAAAATAAATAAATATTACCATATAAGTTGGGTAAAAACTTCTTTCATATAGCAGGTACAACTTCATTTTAAATCATAAGTCAATGCACACCAACTGAGAGTTGTCGTGTCCAGACAAAACACTTACCAGTGTTAATTGCCTGAATGCAAAACTCACAGTTGTAACGCACACTACCTAAAATTCAGTAAAATAAGACTGCAAAATTAATGCTGCAAATTAAATCTGCAATAAAGTTGATAATTTGTCAAAACGCATCAATATATATACCTATAATTTGACCTTAACCTTGCGTGTTATTTTTATTGCGATAAAACAAAATTTACCTTGAAATTATTTGTGTTATCTAAATAAAATATTTATTATTTTCTTAATTTAAATTGGCGATTATTTCTAAAATTTTTAATTAGATTTATTCAACCAAAAATATTTTATTTTAACTCATTTAATTCATTAATTTTTTATCTTTGTTGTGCCAACACACAATTTTGTTTAAATGAATCGGTAACAGCACGCAAACACAACACGCAGATTTAAAATCAGACCCATAAAACATCAATTAACCACGTTAAAATACAAAACAGAAATAATTAAAATATAAAATCGAAAAAACATAAAAATAAATTAAAATAATAACAAAAAAGCAACAAGATCCGCACGAAATAAACACAGAAAATAACATGAGAACACGAAAATTTTACCAAAATTTGACAATTCACATAAAAAGAAAGAGTTCACGAAAGTTGGAACTAAAATTAAATAATTTGAATTGGAAACAATTCAATTAAATGGCAAAAAATCAAATTGTCAAATTAAATCACGAAAATAATAAAATTAGAATATACAAGAAAATCACAAGGTCAAATTTTGTTTTACCACATCAAACTTAACACGCAAGGTTAGGGTCGTACAATAGGTATATATACCGATTCATTTTCATAGAATTTCAATCAGTTTTTGTAACTAAAAACTCGAATACTCGTTTTAACCGAATAAACAAGCTCATCTCTACGATTACACGATGTAAGTGAAGAAGTGTCGGAGAACTTTCTCCACGTCACACATAAACAACCTCAAGTGAACTCTGTTTGGGTGTCGGCGTGGGGAAAGGTTTGGCATGAAATTTGATGATGATGTAATGGTGTATTATGCCAATTATGTTCAAAATAATACTTTAAGCAAAATGAATTACGTCGAAATTTTTCCGTCCCACAGCCGATACACCGCCACAAGATAGCAAAATCAACATACCCCAACCGAACTGTGTAAGTGCGGTGTAAGTCTGCCAATAGATCGTGCGCGTAAAGGCTACGGCGTGAGAACGCAGGAGCTGGAACGTCAATATTATCCGTTATAGGAGAAGATGGAATAGTCTTTTGGCTAGTCCATCATCACCCATTTCCTGAAAACTCGACCTAACTTATGATGAAACAAATCGGCTTAAAATCAAGACACCAAATAGTCCAGTGGGCACTCATAAACTATCAATGTCGACACAATTTAACCTAAGGTCAATTAAGAGAAGGTGACGAGAAAATTAACGCTAAAAATCGTTGTTATTTCAATAATTTGTGATAGTGAAAAACTAAAAATATGTGACTTAAATTGAACCTAGTTAAAACCCAGTTTTTGATTTCTAACGTTTTCTATATTAAAACCATAAAATCCCCAGTATTATAACCCCTGGACTGTAGAGGGTAATTTGACAGTTAAACTCCGAAATTACAGCCATTACTATATGCCTAACAAATAACTAGAAAGAAAAAGTAAATCCTCAGTCAAGATCCCTAATATTAAATAAACATGTAAATTTCGCGATGAGGTCTAGCGTTTACCTTGAGTGAAACTCGTGAAAAGGCCAGTGAACGATATGAGAGTCTCAATCATCCACGATATCTATTGATTAGTTTATTTAGGATAACAGAAGGAAACATTAAAGTATCAGAAAATAGATTACTAGGTCTAAAAGTATATTGAGGTGTAAGATTAGCCCTAAAAAGGTTGCCTAAAATCATGATACTATACGATATAAAAACACAAGCTTTCCAAGTTAAGAATTAAATGACTTACCAAAAAACTCATCCCGAAATAACCGACAATATATGAAAGTAAAATAAACGAAACACACCAAATGAATTTATACGACGTTCATCGATAAAATGTAACAAATAAAATCACAAATAAGAAGGATGTCACAGGTAACATTCCCAAAATTTCACCTCGCACCAGACATTGACAACCAAATAATGTATTTATCTTGAGTCACAGAATCCACGATAGAGGAGATTCACTGATAATATGCAAGCGAACCATCAAAAATGGATCGAACGATGAACACGATCGAAGCGGACCTCAAGATTGATAATTCCTCCGGATAAAGATAATAATAATTAAAGCATACCAGAGTAATCGACAAAATAATTTGAATCAGATCCCACTAACAATCCACGATTAGGACCTTATATAAAAAGTAATGATATCACAGCAAGATAGTTAAATATTTTTCATTAAATAAAATTCATAGAAAAATTACCCACAGAAATTTAGCCAGCAATAAATTAATCGCAAAAAATAAAAAATGAATTATCAATAAGGACAATCCGATTGATGAAGAATCGACCTGACATTTCTCTAAAAATCCGATCAATCGAAAATAAATTGCAATCAGACGACAAAATTCACACCTGCATAGTTAGGAAGGAAAACACATCTGTATGCGACCTTTGACAGCAGCATGCACGCCAACAGAAAATTCGAGGCTACCCGTCTAAAAATTCATTTTTATCGTAATAATGTCACAAAAATCGAAATACCAAAGAAACGTTACGAATGATGATCCACGAATAGATGAAACCGAAGGGATCTCTATGGAGGCAAAAATGAAGGCACGAGAAGGTAATTGCACTGAATTATTTTTATGAAAATTGATTATCCATCCGAGATCTAGTCCCAAAAGTTGACACAGACGTTCATTAGGAATTCTGAAGACTAACATTTCGATGGATTTCAATAAATTGTGTTATGCTAATTAATATAACCTGTATGTCTTAATTAGTTTACGTGTATTCCAAGTAGTTTTCCGACTGAATCGAATGCCACTCACAAGTAAAACCGATGGGGACTACGAAGCCCATTCGGAAGCTAGAGAACCATTTCAACGCAACCTAAGATCCAACACCCGACTAGGCATCTTCATAGGGAGAGTGATTAGAGTCCAGTTTTCATGGATCACCAGCACTAAAGATGAATACTATGATTAGAAAATAAGTTAAAATCATACTTACATTTGTAAATTTTTCTTTTCGATTATATTCTTTAATATTAATGATATTTTTTATTTAAATTACAATTAATGATCTTTTATGCCTTACTTTAAATTCGGTAAGAGTTAAAAGGTTTTATTTAAACAACAATTCATTTTTTTCTTTAAATGTTTTTAATTTACAAGTAATTTCCCTAAAATATGTCAATATGATTGTAGTAACTTTTTTCCTATGCTGTGACTTCAAGTAAATATGAATGAACGACTTCTGAATGGTTAGTAATGTTTTCTACGATAAATTTGTTGGGCCAGAACGTAAACGGCCTTCAAAATGTTTAAATGGATCAGAAACACACACGCAAATACAACACGCAATTCAAATAAACCCCAAAACACCAACTAAACCATATAAAATCTGAGAAATAAAAGAATTAAATATAAATTCAGAAACATAAAAATAAATTAAAATAATAACAAAATGCACCAAGATCCGCACGATACCTACACAAATATAGCAAGAAAACACGACAAATTCGACGAAATTGGAAAAATCAGTTAAAGTTCATTAAAGCAAGTTTTAAATCGAAAAATTTGAATTAGCAATAATTCAATAAAAATTCTAAATAAAAAATTATAAAAATAAATCGAAAAATAATAAAAATAAATATTAGAATTTGCTAGAAAACAACAAGGTCGAATTTTGTTTTACTACATCAAATTTTACACACCAAAAATTAAGGTATATATACTGATCCATTTTCACATTTAAAAAAACCAAAAACCATTTTTGAAAAACACACCGTGTTTCGAAATATTTCAAATTATTTGAATCTTTTTGAATATTTTAAATCTATTTGAGATTGTGCTTTTGAATTTTCAGGATTTTAGGTGAGAATCATTGATTTTGGAACCCTCTTTCCACGCCCGTACCTTGCATCTCTATAGAGCTCTGCTCGGACGTTGGCGTGGGAGGAGAGGCATTTGGTTTATTGTATGAATTTATGCTATTTTTATGAATTGGAATGGTAACTTGTTATGTTTTTCTTATAATTAATAAATATTATTATGCATAAATTGTTTCATATATTTATAATTTGTTAACTAAATCTGTCGAAATTTTTCCGGCCCACAGCCGAAACATAATGCAAGTAAATAAAATCTACACACAACTCAGATTCGTGTAAGCGCGTGGAATATCGCCAATGATCTGTGCCCGTGAAGACCCGGCGTGCGGAACGCAGAGTTGGATCGTCAATATTATCCCTATAGATGAAAGGAGGAATAAGGAAGAAGTCATTCGATTACTTCCTCGTTCCTCGTTTCTGTAAAATCGACTTAACTCATACTACACATGGCTAAAAATCATCACACCGAGTAGTCCAGTGGGCACTCAGTAAATATAATGTAAACACAATATGCGCTTAAGGCTTATTAAAAGGGATTGGAACTGGGGTTAATTAAAATGGAAATCGTTGTTATAATTCAAATTAATATTTCAAACAAGAATTTAATTTGCGAGTCAAATAAATAAATAGAGATCATTTAATGAATAATTTACTGATTCCCATTGATTAATGTAAAAATATTTAGTATCCATTTAATAAATAACTCATCGATTCTAATGGATTAATGTAAAGATGTTTAACTCATTGAAGTATTATGCCGTAAATTAAATAATCATTTAATAAATAATTCACTGATTTTAATTTAAAGTAAACTCATTAAAGCATTGATTTGATAAGTAATCCATTGATTGATTGTTAATTCATTAAAATATTCATTTGATAAATAACTCATTTAGTATTGTTTGAAGATAAGAAAATTAATTCATCAAGTGTTCATTTAATAATTCATCAATTTTAATTGATCAATATAAAGGAATTTAACTCACTAAAGTACTATATCATAAATTAAACCTTCATTTAATAAATACTTCGTCGACGTTAATTGATTAGCATGAAGAAATTAAATACCGTAAACTAAAGAGTATTTAATAAATAATCCATTGATACTCACTCAACCATTTAAAGTAAAGTAATTATAGATTAAAACTTAAGGAAGATTAAAGCAATTCGCTAAATCGTTAGGGTAATTATCGAACCAAAAATTGAAACTGTTGATTGATACTAGTTAGGAGTTATGGATATGGTTAAATCGAATTTAAGTTTTGGAAATAAAGTAATAGAAGTCATTGGATAAGTAATTCGTTGAATTAATCAAACCAGAGTAACGGCTAAGGTAATTGATGAAAAGTATTGAACAAAAATAGGTAAATTAAATTGTTATCGATTGAAAGTGAAGAAAATAAGTACCGTATTGATTGAATTTCATTAACATATCCGCTAAGACAAATTAGAGTAGCCATGATTTAACCGACAAAATTTTCTTAATGCAATTCGGAAATTAATGCGAAACGTATAAAATCCTTGTTTAATAAGAACGATCCGTTGATTAATTGGATGAGAATTGTTGGTTAAACCAAGCGATTCATTAAATTTGAAAGAACTTGAATAAGCGAAATTCATTCTCGAATAAAAGGAAAATAGATTAAAACTTGATTATCGATAAAATACCAAAATGATAATTTATTAAATTGAAGAAATTGGCGACTTGACAACTTATGAAAAGAAATAGATAACGCGAATGATGGAAATTTAATCTGAGTTATTGTTTAAACGACCCTTCGAGTTGAATAAAATAACTTCCAGGTGAGAGTAGCGGGATTTAGTAAGTAACATAAATTTCTAAACGAGAATAAAATAACAGCCTGAGATAATTTATTAGGTAAAATAAAATAACATAAACTAGGAAAATTAACTTTACCAATTCAACAGATCAAAAGTTTAATGATCAGACTATGCTAACGTTATCTGAAATGATGAAGGCTTGATTTACATTATAAAAGGTTTCTCGTATAAACTCCAAGTGTGAGGGATGACGCTCGCCCGAGAACCACGAAACACTTTCCTTAAAAATGGTAAATCAAAAATATTCAACTTAGCCGGAACCACATAGCTCACCATTTCATGAATACATGATCTTGAAAGTGCCCCTGTCTAGAATAAAATGAATTAAAAATTTACCAGTACTAAATTTAACAACCTTTGATCACCATCATTTCCGTTGACATAAACAGTTCACCGTGTTCAAATAGTGATTGACTCTCACATCCTGTCATTTTTGTTTATAAAGGAAACGGTGATTATTAAAACACCCCAGTTCAAGATCTAACATTATGTGAACGTCTACTTGTTTAATTATAATTATGAATGTTTAATTTGATAACCATTTGATTGTTTAATCATGTATATAATTGTCTAATTAGTTAATCCATATATAAAATTTGATTATTTAACGGTATATAAATGTCTAATTAGTTAATCCATATATAAAATCTGATTATTTAACGATAGGTAAACGCTTAATTAGTTAACCATAAATAGATATTTGATTATTTAACTACATACTTAGTTAGTGAACCTTATTTACATGTTTGACCATACAACCCTATGAAAATGTCTAATTGTTCAATTATAGATAAAGGTTTTCTTAAAAAATTGTTTAATTAAAATTTTCGATAACTGAATTTACACCTACCCAATTAAATCATCCAAATATATACAAACTCGAACGGTTGGTAATACATAAACCCATTTAAGCTAAGATGACTGACAATTACGTTTTATCATTTTTTAACATTAAGCATTCCTCGAATGGCCGTACAGCAGGCAGACGCATGACCGGTGACTTAAAGCATCTTTTTCTTCTAGATTCCAACTGCAGCATTAGACCGGACACTAACACGCGTTCAACTTCGAGCCCTTAAGTTTAATGTATGTAGGTTTGAATTGACCCAATCTCTTCCTTAAATGACTAGAAAGTCTGTACAATTTGTGAACCACAAGCTAGGCATCTCCCTATAAATTATCAAAGAAATCTTGAATGAAACTACCAACTTCACTAAGTCATTTCCATTTAGTAGAAACCGGAGCTATGATCGAACTTCCTGCCCATGTAGTAGAACAATGGAGGCAGGCATGGAATCGGGTGTATCAAGAACGATACCCTTCCATGCCTGAAGATGACCAACCAGAAGACATAAACCCCGAGGAATTCATGCGGCAGTTCCGGAAGCCATTCGACGAGCCTAATCCTTCTCAAGATATCTTAACCCAGGCCCAGGAGCTTCTGGAGGACCTCCTCCAACTCCAACGTCAAGTCGAAGCAGATGTGGCAAGGGCCGCAGCACACCTGGCCAACGTTCAAGATGACCTGATGGCGGGGCGGTTAGCCAGTAGGTATCCACCCTCTCCCAGACCGATCAGAAACCTTAAGCGACCGGTGCTCGTTGTCTCGGGATACGCTCCGGAGGAGGGAATCAAGCGATTCTTCGCGGATGAGTAACTCTATTAATGTGGACATTTATTATTATTATAATGACATTGTGATCGATTCAAAGAACAAAGTTTTGTCTCATCTTTTCTATCATTATCAAAATTTTCATTTTATAAAATTGTTTAAGTAAAGCTGCTCACATTTGTATTAGTCGTCATCCAATTCACCCTTACTATTTTAGAAATGGATCCCGTGAAGTTATTACAAAACGAATTAACCCGAGCACGACAAACAAACAAGGATCTCCACGATCAACTCATACACCTGGTCCGGGAAATACAACAACTCAAGGCCACGTGGGTTAACCCCACGAGGGTCAAGCCGTTGTATCAAAAGTTAGCCGCGGCTCAGAAGGGGTGGGCCGAAGAAAGACAATTGGTGACAAGCCTGAAGACCCAAATCAGGGGGCTAGAGGTAGCGTTGTCCGCTAGTCAAGAGGGGGCAGCGGTAACCTACCCTCTAGTTTTCGCCCCGGCTCAATTAGCATACCGTGAGTCGAATCCGACCCCATCCGCGATGCCAACCCCCGTCGAAAACTCCACTCCAACAATTCCTTCAACATCCAGTCGACGACCCGGTCGTAAGGAAAGGGCCAAGCGCCGAGCCGCTCGACTCTCCAATCAATGCGTTTCGTAGAGAAATAGTCTATTGTTAAATATATCGTTTCCCGTACATTTCTCATTGCATTTACGTACTAATAAGGTTTTTTAAAAAATAAATAAAATAACATTGTGAGGGATTAAACAAAACTACCAGTTATTCTGTCTTCGCAAACCAACGCCAATAAAACGGCGGGATAGACGATAGAAATTTAGACGCAAAGGGACCAATAATTAAAAGCGAGCGCAGGTCTTCTATCGACAGCTCGTGAACCCGAGGATTGTCCGAGCAACTATAGTATTAGCTAATGATACTCAATTTTTGCGGGGCGGTCCACCACTTGAACACATTACCAACGTTGCCTAGCAACGGGTGCCAAGTGGCAGTTAGTAATTTTTTGTATGGCGTTACTAGGGTCGCCGGGAAGATAAGCAAGATTCGAAACCCTGTAACCCACCAAATTTATTTACCTTATATAGTTATTCAAAATTCTTGTGGTTATTTAGGGTAGAAATGTATGTTTTTTTTTATCTAGAAATGAATTATTTCATATAACAGACGTTAACTTATGGTCAAACTGCTGATGATTTATGAGAGTTGTAAGTCTTTTCCAATCAAATACTGTTAGGAAACATTTGACGAAACCAAATCTAGTCCGCCGTAACTACCGCAAAGCAAATACCCAAACGAATTCGACGAATAGATTGAAAATAATTATACTTACATTATATGAACCCAATGACTTAACCACGCCCTACGTGAACCAGACTTCACCCGCGTTTTCCCATAATCTAGAAACTCTCAATCGACTAGTTCCCTTAAATTGGTGTGATAACCCACGAACAAGTAGACCAAAAATACATCTAGTAATTCGAGTCTAACTAATTATTAAAAATAAAGTGGAAAACTGAAATAATGTCTGAGTTGTTTCTTTAAATAATTCATGGATCGACGCGTCCAGAATCACGCTACGATTCCCTGCACACTCGGCTGCTCGGTGTAGGCAGGCGATATGGGACGCGGGATTCTCGATATCGCCAGTAAGAAACTCCAAAGATGCTGATCTCCCATTCGTCGCCATTAAGAGGGAACCCGGCCGCAATCCAGCTAGGGAAATAAGGGAACAGGCCGAATACCTGTTAGCCCTATTGGAAGAGCACCTACGTCAAACAGACCGGCAAGTCGAAAAAGTGAGGCAATACCTGGAAGAGGTCAACAAGAACATAGCAGCAGGAAGAATTCCGAGTACTGATGGGTATGCCCCTCCGTACAATACCTCCTTCAATCTTGACGATCCGAGATTAAACGTAAATACGGCAGCACTTAATGTGGTAGTCCCACGAAAGATCCTACCACGCAAAATGAGAAGAGAAGAAAAACAACCAGATGGTCACCGCGAGCACCCGTATGCTCGAGAATATCCGAGGTGGAATAACAATTGACATCGTCTAAGAGGCGACTAACCATAATTTGTAATAAAAATACATTTTTTCCTTTTGACTCAAGTTTACTTTTTTCAAGGATCGATATTAATAAGAAGTAAATAGTTTCGATAAGATTAATAGAAACTCAGTTGACTTAAGGATATAAACGAGACGAATGCCATTTACGATTTGTCATATGAATTAATGTCGATTTTCCATTGTAGATATGGACCCCTGTCGAATCCTGCAGCGGCAATTAAACCAGGAACGAAGAATAAACACAGAACTGCACCAACAAATCCTGCAACTAACAAAAGAAGTTCAGCAGGTTAAGGCAACCTGGGTGAAGCCGGGAAGAGTGAAAACTATCTATCAAAAGATGACTGCGGCACAGAAGGGTTGGGCTGAAGAGAAACAGCTTAACCAGAGCCAGAAGACTCAAATTCGAGGCCTGGAGGTGGCGTTATCTGCATGCCAAGAGGGCACTGCGGTAACCTATCCCCTAGTGTTCGCGCCGGCACAGTTGGCCTATAGAAACACGGCGATGACCACGAAGCCCGCGAACAGGCCATTCGAACATTGTCCGGGAAAATCTGAGCGTGCTAAACGTCGTGCCGCTCAAACGAAAGACTGAAATCTCCCTCATTATCATACTGTGCTGTTATTTAATAAATAATTGTGATCGACTCTTAACTTTGTATAAATGGTGCTAAATTAAAATTGACAAATTCGAATCGAAAGCAAGCCGGAGAATAAATTCGATAGTACTAGACACACCAGTGAGGGACCAGGAAGAGAAAGCGCACGTAAACCTTCTAACGGTAGTGCGTTGAACCCATTTTGAGGTCGGGCCAGAGTAGTTCATTCGTGGCGCTCACCTTTGGCGATCTCAAAACCAATGGTTACACTACCAACTAGTGGGTTACTGAGTATGGTGGTTTGTTTTAATCTTTCGGTGGTTACCCAGGTAACACCATATAAATATTTCTTGCTACCACTCGGCACCCGTCGCTAGGCAACGTTGGAACTGTGTTCGAGTGTGTAGATCGTCAGCAAAAAGTGAGCGTTATTACTAATGCTGTAATTGCTCGGACGACCTCTGGGTCCAACGAGCTGTCGTTAGAAGACTTGTGATCGCTTTAGATTATTGGGTCCCCTGTATGTCGTAGATTTTATTCGTTGGAGTCCATTACAACACAAGAAGGAATCCGACAATGATATTTTAGAAACAAAACAAGCAGCTGCATATCGTAATGATGCGTTTTTGTGTGTTGGTTGCGGGTTATAGACACTTATAAAACCTTTGAAGATACCGTTTTAAATAACAAGAAATATGTAATTATAAAATAAACATATATAATTTACAAACTAAAACACATTCTATAAGTTAATTAGGCCTTATTTAAAAATCGAGCGGCTCGGCGTTTCGCCCGCTCCTTTCGTCCGGGTCGATAACTGTTCGTTGTTGTTGTTGTTGTGATTGTTGGAGTTGCCGCCGACTCTCGATAGGACAGTTGAGCCGGGGCAAAGACGAGGGGTAGGTAACGGCTGCCCCCTCCTGACAGGCAGATAGGGCAACCTCTAACCCCCGTATCTGCGTTCGGAGGTTTTGGTTCATCTGTTTTTCGTCTGCCCATCCGTTTTGGGCTGCGGTAAGTCTTTGATGCATTGATTTGATCTTCTTCGGATCCACCCAGGTGGCTTTTGTTTGTTGGATCTCACGAGTCAACTGGATGGGCACGGGCCAGTTCTATCCGTAATATTTGTAGGGGTTCCATTTCTGTGAATAATGAACATTAAAACTTTGTATTAACAGATCTAAAATTTCCAAGCGTACAGTTAATTTAAACATAAGTTACGAAATTATGCTAGGAAACAAACAAGAAAAAATTAAACAAATTTCAAATAACAATTATCTATTATATGAAAATGTTTGTAACAAAATTAGGAGGTCCATAATCCACAGATCAGCGAGGTCAGAGATCTTCAAAAATATTTTCACCCCTTCCTCCGCTGAGTAGCCCGGGTATATGAAGACGGGCCGTTTCGTATTGCGGACCGGTCTGGGGCTGGGCGGCGGCATACACGGGTAGAAGTCTGTGATCCTTCCGGCCATGATGTCGTCCTTCACGTTGGCCAGGTATTGTCTGGCCCTGACCACGTGGAAATCGACATGCCGTTGATGGTTCTCAAGGCGTGAGAGGAGATCGCGGGCGTGTTCCTAAATTTCTTGGGCCGGATACTGATCGCCATATTGTCCATTTAGCAACGATGGTCTCTCGTTCATTCCTAGCTACTGCCCGATGGTCTTTTGGGGTCCTCTTGGTTGGGGCTCTTCGTAGCCTCTCGCTCGCCCGATCTAGCGCCAGGCTTGCCTCCACTGGTCGGCAATGTGCGGGAACACAAACACGAAAAGTTCTGACATATCTATAATTTGATTACATTAATAAAATCTCCGACTATTTAGCTAAATGGTTAAAACACTCTTGGGGTAGTCTATGGGTAAGCGAAGTTTGATACGGTCGATAACCCGTCTGTCGGGTCCTCTTACTTGAAATCTAATTTAAGGTACCTAGTTAACGTTATGAGTGTGAACTAAATACCGTTTAAACTGGAATAAACTGGACTTAACTGTTAATTGCAAGGGATATTGGATATATTTTTGTTTAAACCAATATTATTTAAAAAAAAATATATTCAAAAAAAGAAATATTTTGTTTAAAGTAGTCAATTATTTCTTGTGTCTCCTAGGCAGTGGAATTCGCTACTCCCAACTCATTTAAAGATTCACCCCATTTTACGGGAATTCTGATCAAGGTAGTTAGATTATATTATATTTTATTTCTTTGTTAGGTTCCTTTTTAGCTATCCTCTTTAGGTTTTTGCGGGGGAACCTAATAGGTAATCGTTTGAAAATTTATCCCTCTGTGACGAACAAGGTTCAAAAATGAAATAATCGTCATCATTCGTGGAAATACCCCAAAATTCATGAACGCGAAAAATCAAGATTAGCAGTCAGCGTTTATCCATTGAAATTAGATCGAAAAGTATCACCTTTAAGATTCATCGAATAACAAAAAAAGGGGAAAAGAGATTTTAATCCAAATAATGATTTATCCAAATGTTGGGCCAGTACAAGCTTTTGTTTAAATGGATTGGAAACAGCACGCAAACACAACACGCACATTTCAAAATCGGACCCTTAAACATCTAATAAACACCTAAAAAAGCGAGAAAAACACATAATTTAACATATAAAATAGAAAACATAAAATTAAATTAAAATATTAACAAACGCACCAAGATACGCACGAATGGACATTGAAATTACACGATAACAAAAGATTTGACCGAAAAAGTGACAATTTACTAAAAATTAAAAGAGTTCATGAATAAAGCGAACAACAATAAAATAAGGTTAATCAGAAATGATTGAAATTAAAAATAAATGAGTAAATTGTAAAAGAAATCGAAAAATAATAATAAATTAGAAATAAATTAGACACATAATTGCAAGGTCAAATTTTGTTTTAACGCATAAAAAATAACACGCAAGGTTAGGGTCACAGAACAGGTATAAATACCAATCCATTTTCACAAAGTTTTAATAAAAAATCACTTTTTTCACTCAGTGAATAAATTACTTTTTGTCAGAGCAATTCAAAGGAGCAACTCTCGATAACTGTTTTCATTCTGCGAATCAAGTATCTTAATGTAAGTTCTATTTGATCGTATGTGTGGGAACCTCTTGTCGTATGTTGATATGTATGAGCTATGAACGAACTATGATGAAATTGTTTCAACAAATATATGTATTATGAAAAAACGAATCTTCAACTTTATGAGTCGAAATTTTTCTGGCCCACAGCCACACATCACACAAGAAAGTAAAATCATAACACAACTAGTCACACTGTGTAAAAGCGGTTTCTCCGCCTATAGTGTGTGCCCGTGAGAGCTCTGTCGTGCGTAACGACGGATCTCGAACGCAAATATTCTACCCATTATAGGGGCGGTGGGAAGATTGAGAACTAGTCTTTTGGCTAGCTCTCTTTCACCCATCTCCCGAAAAATCGACCTAAATATTTAATTACACATCGGCTAAAATGATAACACCGAGTAGTCCAGTGGGCACTCGAAAAATCTAATATGAACACAAGAACCTTAGGACTAAAATTAAGGCTCGGGTAGTGGGGACTTGAAACCGATGCGATGCAGATAAATTTAATAACTAAAAGGAAATTAAACTAATTTAAAGTAATTGAATCCATAACATTAAACTAGACGTGACGTAAATAAATTATTCTAATTAAAATGAGGAAATTCTAAATAAATTTATGACCAGAACATACTACAACGAAAATACTTTTGTAACGTAATTGACGGATAATAATTAATTAAATAAAATGGTCCAAAATTAAATACTCATGTAATAAAAATCAAGAAAAATTTCATAAGTATTAATGATTTGAATTATCCTCGGATCTAATCTAAATTAGCAAATGATTTATGAGTAAGAAGCCAGAGAAAATGGAGTAAATGAACGAAACTACAAACGATAGAGTAGAATTAACTGATTCTGAGGAAAATTACGACAGGATATAGACCCGCTAATATTTCATAGAAGTAGTAGTAATTAAGGCATTAGGCATTGATAAATTGTAAACCAAATTAATGGTTAGATTTAAATCCTTCTAACCCATTGAAAGGTAAATATGTAATTCATGAATCCAAGGATAATTCAAGGAGTTAAATAATAATATTATGCTACTAATAACCGATAAGAAACGACCAAAATAATCATATTAACCGTACCTGACACGAATAAATAAATTAACAATTCCACACAAGGATAATAGATCAACGACAACAAATTATCACAAATGTAAACATAAGAACTCAACTTTCATGAGAGAATCCGTGATAATTCGAATGCGATAGATTTGCCCACGAATAGTATTGAACCTTTATAGCCGAATAAAACACGAGAGACGCCCTGAAATTGATGGAGGTAATAAAATCAGAGGTTCCAATCTAAATAGCAAATCCTATAGTTCAATACCATAACCCAACTAAACACCAGAGTAGAGATTTAGACACTTTAGAAACCCCGGTATTCTCTTCATCGAATAGCTGTCATCGAATACTCCACCCAGCAGTTTCTCCCTGACCAGCATGTGCAATTGAACATTTTTTCGGAAATAACAGTATTCCGGAGTAACTTGCAATAGAGTGTCTTCTTTGATACACCAACGTCGACTAAGAACAACAATTCAGATAGAGAGCATCCAAAATTCCAATCATTAAGTTAACAATGAGATTAGTCACATACTAATCCATAGAATCAATAGAGATCAATTTGATTGTTATTACACTAAATAAACTACAGACAGGTCATAGTCTGAGTTTACGGCAGAATAAATCATCTAAAATCCGACGCGAATGACAGGTCGATGACGTTAAACACATAAGATCATAATAACAAAGACGATGAGGCGATCAATAACAATAGACTTTCCCCGCCAACCTGAACGGATAATAAATAATAATCGGCATCAAATAATAAACCATAAATAACTTATAATAATTATATTAACGTTCAACCGCGAGAAAGAATAAATTAAATGTCAGTTCACTCACCCCACCACGCCCTCGCAAATAATTTACGAATATAAAAGAAAATAGTAGCAACTCGCATCTCATACCGCATAAGCTTCGATGAATCACCAATCAACTAATACCGATAGTGGACGCGTTCGAACTCGAGACCCTTTACGAGACCGGATCTCAAGGAACGATGCTCGGATGCCTAGTGAAGAGAGACAATCAGGTAATTTCGCACGCTACATTTCAAATTTCATCGTAACTAAAGTTCACCCATACCAATACTCTATAGAAATAGCATAAATCACTAACACCCATGTTTTGCACGCGTAGGCACATCGTGAAAAATGATTGGTAATTAAATATTTTCACGTTTAGATCGCAGAGACCCGCATGGCAGTTGGAGTGACAATTCTCGAGTGACTCTACAGATCCCGAGCGCTTCCGCCGCTTGATACCGCCAAGTTCTGTAGGATAACGGATATCTGTTATCCACTTATGGAGACTCCAGTTGGCCGAAAAGATCAGAATACCAAGCCGAAGAGATCGAATTACCAAGTATCGCGATTAAGCGCGAGCCGGGCCACAATCCAGCACGAGAAGCCCGCCAACGAGCCGAATACGCGGCCATGAAGATGGAAGAGCTAGAAAGAAAGTACCACAGGAAAGCGGTGTTGGCCCGACAACGACTAGCTCAAGTAAACAGAGATATCGCAAGTGGTGCTATCCCGAGCACCGATGGATTCCCGCCAGAATATGGAGTGTCCTTCGAGTTAGACGACCCGAGGCTGACGCAGATGACAGCACCGACTAAAATGGTAATACCGGAGAAACTCGTGCAGTCAACTCTTCGAAATCGACTCGGATCTCGTCAAACAGGCGATCATACATATGCGAGCAGGCATCCCAAGTGGAATCCCAAGCACAACAATTGAAGGAGTGAACGTTTTAATGGTCATGAATGAGTTGAATCGATATGTTTTAGTTTTGACGACAATAAATGTTTATGTCTCACGGGTTATTCAATTTCTAGTTTCATAAATTAACTACGTTGACATTAGGTAACTAAAGAAATATAACTTTTCTACTCCTTTTGCAATAACCTTCCAAATATTTTATAGATAACAAACGATAGGAAAAGATAGAACGTTTTTGTTATTAAACTTTGACCAACCAGAGAGTTAACACCAACCAACTGAGACGTAGGAAACGCAGCCGATAATACATCGTAAAATTAATTAAGAGAGAGGGTCAATAGGATTGAATCAATATTGTAAACGACTAATCATTTGAATATTGTAATTTTAGAAATGAAAACCACGAAAATATTGCACCAAGAGCTGAAAGAACTTAGACGAGAAAATCAGCACCTGCACCGACAACTACTACAACAGAGTCGAGAGATGCAACAGCTGAAAGCCACTTGGGCCGAACCCGAAAAAATGAAAACATTGTACCAGCGCCTCACTGCCGCACAACAGGGCTGGAAAGAGGAAAGTGTGTTGAACCAGGCGCAGCGAAAACAAATCAAAGGACTGGAGGTCACCTTGTTGGCGTGCCAGGAGGGAAGTGCAGTGACTTACCCTCTGGTATTCGCTCCGGCACAATTAGCCTATCGCGACCAAGAAAGAGCCCACTCAACTAACAAGAAGCCCAGATCACACGCTCGACCGGATCGAACCGAGCGGTTGCGAAGACGCGCCCAAGGAGTGGCCAAAATGAGATAATAAACTCAATGTCTGATGATAATTTAATTTGTTTGTCATTAAATAAAAATTGTTTAGTTTATTAGGTTACTATTTGTAAATAAATATAGAAACGAAAAGTAATAAATATAAAGTGATAAAGGGACCTGAAATAGAAGACGGACATAGGCCTTCTAACGGCAGTCCGCTGAACCCGACATAGGACTAACCCTTAGCAGTTCTGATATCGGAACTCACCTTCGGACGTCCTGTGACCAGTGGTTACATTACCAACGTTGCCTAGCAACGGGTAACCATTGGCGGGAGCAAATACTATTTTGTATGTTTGGGGTGAAGGTCATCCACACCACTAACCCCACACAAAGAATTAGAGAGCGTTTAAATTTTATTTATCGTTCCGTTAAATTAATCAGAAATCAACTAGTGGGCATTAAAATAAGTACATCAAATCAAACTAAATCGAAATTAATTAAGGGATATAATATATATTAAATCAAATCAAAAATCAATTTAAAAAATAACATACTAAATCACACTAAGACAAAATCGATGGATGGATATCAAAATAATACCTTACGTTAAAAATCACTTAATGGACATTAAACTAATACCTTAAATTAAACTAAATCCAAACTTAATATAAGTAAATCTTCATTAATTCAAAACCACTTAAATTATTCTATTTTAATTTTTGGGTGGGAAAATAAATGTTAGCGAATGGTTGGTTATGTAAGAAAATCAAAACGATTATGTCTCAGTTGAAATGAAAATTGCCAGAATTTTGGAAACCTCCGAGTGTAATCATTATTATTCAAAATAAAATTAACTTTTTAATAGTATGCTTTCCCAAGAGTAGAGTTAAAATTGTAACTGGTGCATATACTTGTTAAAGTGAACGAAACGAGATTTACTTATTGCGCAGTAATTAATAAAATATTTACTGAATAAAATAGAAACTTAAATAATCAAAATTCCTTAATAAGCTACTTAATTTGTGAAATTAAAAATCAAAGTGCTTAGTGAAACTACTCATTACGTAACTCCCAAAATCGGCATTCATTTATCACAAGTTAAGTCATAAACAAAATTAAATTAATACACAACTAAAACAAAGATTACCGGAACCGCAGGATCCTAAGTCCCTGCCCATGACCTCATCGGGTGTTTCGGTCGTTGGGTTTTTATCCACGGGTTTTAGTTGGCATTTCATTTTATCGGGTTCTAAAAGTTCTAGGAGTCTCGATCTGTCGATTCTTCCCTATATAGTTCGGGTGTCGATAGGAAAATACGTGTGTGTGTCCACTGCGTCGTATACACATCGATTGGTTCTCGCCTACTAGAGGGTGTTGGTGATGCTTTACAGCTGATCTCGACAAGCGATTTCGATTTCCCTATTTCTCGTGGGTTAATTGTGTGGGTTCAACCGTGTCGTCAAACAGGAACAGTTGATACAGTGAGTGTGTGGAGTAGACCTCGACTGCTGGCATTTAACAAGGGTGTGTGCGGTATGCAAAATCGGTTTTGTCTATTGCTACCGGAATTGTAGTGAATATGCGCGGAAAAAAAACACGATTAACGATCGGTCAAGACACTACTGACAAATTGGCAGTTTATTTATATCGACAACTATTCCCTTCCCACTAGTGGGTCGTTATAAACTTATAGTAGGTATTAGTTTCATTTTACTAACTTATTGATTTTACTTGTTGAGCCTTTTTAGACTGTTATTCGTTGGAACCAGTTGTTGATTAATAAGATTCGCCAATATATTTTCGATTCATTTTATTTAAATGGGCAATTTTCGATTTATTAGTGACGGTATAATTTTATTTTGTTAACCTATTGATCTTGTTTATTTGGCTTTTCTAGAATATTATTCGTTGGAACCAGTTATTGAATAATAAGATTCGACATTATATTTTCGATTTATTTTATTTAAATAAACCTTTTTTGGATTTATTGTTAGTCATTATGTCTAATAAACAAGACGAATGCATTTAATGAGCGGTTGGCTGGAACGTTCGTTTGGGGTAAAATCTGCGGTATTCCAAAATATGGACGGAGCTCTGATTTATCGTCTCTGTGTGCCTTTTGATGATTTTTTAAGGAGTTAAACTTTCTAAATGTATTTTTGTGTATGCTTTAGTCCGATATATCCCCTATTTTCTTGAGTTTAATTGACTTTAGGTACTATTTTAGTAAACTATAAGGTCCCTACCATCTATTCGTCACTATTGTGAATTTTTACGAATTTTCATTATTGTTTTAAGCGTCCATAGTGTTTAAACTTCGATTTGATTTAAGATATTTACTTCTGTGGTTTACAGTAATCGTGCTATCCCATTGGATCCTACTACAACATTGCATAGTTAAATTAGTCTACCTCACTCGGGCAATGATTGGGGTTCCTGAGGTGATTTTTTTGCGCAAATGATGTCAACTATCTAGACTAAGGAAAATTTTTAATGATAATCATTTGAATTCATGAATAGTTTAAGTCCATGACGACTACCTGAGTCTATAATTCATTTAGATTCGTATCCCTTACTAAAGCTTATTAATACGCTCAAGGCAACCGCTCCAAATTTATGATTACTTTAACTTCATATTAATAGCTTACAAATTATGGTTATAATAAATTCATAGTAATAGCTTGGATTTTTAATTCATAACAACGATTTCATTTTATATTCCCGGTTACCTTCCCTTTCGTTAGCCTTAGGCGCATTTGTGTTCATATTATGATTAATGAGTGCCCACTGGACTACTCGGTGTGGTGATTTTGAGCCGTATGTAAAATAATTTAGGTCGAATTTAAAGAAACTGAGAGACGAGGAAGTAGCCAAAAGACCGCTTCCTTATCTCTCCTTTCTCTTATACGGGATAATATTGACGTTCCAGCTCCTGGGTTCCGCACACCGGACCTTCACGGGCACCAATCATTGGCGATATTCCACGCACTTTCACGAATTCGAATAATATGTTGATTTTACTAACTTGTAATGTGTCTTTGGCTGTGGGCCGGAAAAATTTCGACAATTAAAAAATAATTAAAGAAGATAATTTTATGTATTATAAATAGTTTATTAATATTAAAAATAATATAACAATTACTTGCTCCAAGCATAACGAAATATCATAAAAATATCACTCTCCCCACGCTGACAACCAAGCAGAGCTCCATCGAGGTTGCGAGGATGCGACGCGGAGAGAGTTTTCAAATGAAACTCTCACTTACATAGATTTTAAAAACTGATTTAACGATTTTCAAAAACGATTAAAAATTATGTGAAAATGAATCGGTATATATACCTATTTTTTGGCCCTAACCTTGCGTGTTCTTTTTGATTTAGTAAAACAAAATTCGACCTTGGAATTTTCTGGTGTATTCTTATCTTAATTTTTTATTATTTTGCAATTTTATTTGATAATTTTCTTTTGAAATTTTTATTGAATTATTTCTAATTCAAATTTTTTGATTTTTATTTCATTTTCATGAAATTTCACATTTTGTTAAATTATCAAATTTCGGTCAAATTTGTTAGGTTTTCGTGTTATGTTTATATTTATATCGTGCGGATCTTGTTGCTTTTTTGTTATTATTTTAATTTATTTTTATGTTTATTATTTTATATGTAATTGTCTTCTTTCTCATATTTTGATAGGGTTAATTGGTGTTTTAATAGGTTTGAATTTAAATCTTCATGTTATATTTGCATGTGTGTTACCGATTCGTTTAAACATTTACAAGGCCGTTTGTGTTCTGGCCCAACACAACATTGCCTAGTGACGGGTAAAGTTGTGGGCAAAGAGAAATTCTATTTGGGGTCAAGGTCATACCAACCATAAACCCCACACTTTTATATAACTTGTCGTTTTTCGGTCAAATTTTCTTGTTATTATGTTATTTTTATGTAAATTTCATGCGGTTCTTGATGCATTTTGTATTTATTTTACTTTTATGTATTTTGATTTTAAATTTATTTATATTCTCTCAAATTTTAGAGTGTTTAGATGATGTTGTATATTGTATTTTTAATTATCTTGGTGCTGGGTTTTCGTTCTTTATTACTGATATATTTAAACAATTTTCAAGACCGTTTGTGTTCTGGCTAGATAGTATTCGAAAAAGAAATACGAGTAGCACTCTCCATATTGCCCTAAGATTTGATAAAATTTTTGCCAATAAAAATCAACATTCTTCGCATTAAATTTTGATGAGGTAGATGTAGTTGGTATAAGTGTTTAAAAATAATTTCATATAAAAATAAATATACACATATGTGAATGTTATAGCTAAACCTTATTATTCTGCTAATTGTAGTTTTCAGTTTTTTTTGTAAAGTTTTTATTATTAAAAACGTTTAGTTTATTAAAACAATTAATGTTAAGAGAGGCGTGGAAAATACATTTTTTTCGAGGAGGCGTAGTAGCATTACGGTTGGAAACCGCTGCTGTAATATATTGTTCCGATTATTTAATAAATAGAGAAGTGACGTAATTATAATTAAGTACCAAAAACAGGAAAATAGATAAAATGCAATAAGAAACAAATTTTAATATATTTATTAGCTAAAAATGAAAATTGAAAGAAATATTTTTAGTCTGACAAATTCAATTCAATGAGTGATAATTCATTGAGATAGTGATGGAACCACCAGCACCGGCACATTGACGTGTTGGGTCACATATGTTGAAACAGACCCAACCAAAGTCCTGCGGAACAAGTTCAGGCCCCTTGTACCCATTACAACCATTTGAGCTTTATTTTCCTCCACCGCATGAACAAGATTCAGATTAGGGCTTCCCAAACTGGTTTTCCAGGTGCATTTCAGTCCACTTTTCTCACATCGATCCATGAATTTCGCTTCTAACACGTCGGCTTCTAATTGCAATCTGGAACGCAAAATTAAGTGAAAATAATATTTTTTAATTTTTTAAACAAAAATATTTTACATTTATTTTAATCATTGATCACAAAATTGAGTTTAAAAATATCAATCAATTAGCTAAGTCGACTATGATCGAAACCTTGAGAGTGGAGATGACGAGCAGTCATTCCAATGTATGTGGCATTATACTCATGACATAAATATTCATAATCAAGATCTGAATACGACCTAAATAAGAGTTGAGATCTATCAATAAACACGATGACGATCCTATAATGCAAAATACAATCCCAAAAACACCTCACTATCTATATCAATCAAAACTAATTCAATCATTGATAGTTTTTTATTCATAACAATTACCAAAATCATTCTCATGAACACTGGAACAAACGAAGTGTAACTTTCAAAATTGATTTAAACAATCATAAAATATTCGCATTGAATTAATAAAATAAAATAAAGCGCCAATCCGACATATATATTATACTTCAAAATATTTCTATAAATTTATTAATGTTTAATTAAATCGTTACTATTAATACGTCATTATTGTTTCCGTATATAATATTTAACAAAGATTATGATGACAGACTGAAGATGAGGATAATTTCCTCGAAATATATTTTTTTATTTGGCGTTTTCGAGTTTATATATATATGTGTGTGTTGGATTGGCGCTATCTTTTATTTATTAATTCAATGCGAATGTTTTGTGATTTTTTTTGAATGTTTTCAGAAATTGTTAAATTTTGATTTTATGAATATTTTAATCGCGTCTGTGTGAGCTTCCTATGCTTTTGTTATCGTATTTGTGTGTGCGTTTTGTTTTTTTAGATTTGGATGGGAACTATTTAAGTTTTGTTTGGTTGTGTCAATTAAAGTAGATTTTTTCTGGAAAATTTGTGAGTTTTTCTGTTATTTAAACGAAAATGTTGACTGGAGTTGTTCTATCGCCAATTTGTGCTGAAGCAGATAAAGAAATAAAAATGGGACGAAAATACAGATACGTAATTTTTAGCATTAGGAGATAAATTTATCGATATAAAAAAACAAGCTCCTCTAGAATTTACACGTGAAGATTTTGTGGCTTATTTGAATGAGGCTTGTTCGTAGACGAATTGCTTATGAATATGAATTATCCAAAGAAAACAGCCAATGGGCGAAATGTGAAGACATGGTTCAAATGGTGTTTGATACAATAGATTCACCAGCTATGTATGTTGTAATTTTAACAGTTTTTTTTATTCTTTGCATCTGGGTGTGCAAAGAGTATCGTTTTAGAGTCAGATAATGGAGTATTAAATACTGCAAATTTACGAACGTTGTGCATTACCTCACGCAATTTCCCGAATTGATTTAGTTGGTAGAGATTTGACCGATGACTTAATGAAAATACTGACCAAACGAGGCTACAGTTTCACAACTACACCTTACAAACCAAAAAGAAATCAACAGAAATTTTTTTACGTTTCATTTATTTCAACTTTTTAAATGTCACAAATTATTATTTCATCTTTGTATAGTAATTCCTAAAGATGTCACTGCATACGATTTTTCGGTGCGAAAGAACTTAAAAGCAGAAATGGTTCAGAATAAACTGCCGGGTGATAATTCAGTGAAATTACTGCTGAATCTCAGTTAGTACTTAACAAACAATATTATCGACTATTAAGCAGAATATGGCGGTGATAAAAATCGTTTGTTTATCCAGATTTGATATTGGATGGGGTTGACTTCGTTACGGGAGTAAATGTTTATTACTTTAGTATTTCTGGGGCAAATGAAGCATCTTGATTAATAGTCCTAAGTGACACCATAAAACACTTATTAGTGACATCAGACCATTGTACAAATTTCAACATGTTCCGTTTAATCACCTGAGTAAGGACGTGTTGTGAGTTAGGGTGAAATAAATGGTATTGGTGACTAAAAGGAAACGTTAGGTGACTATGTATCAACTAAACTTAAACATATTGATTACTGTCTCGATTTGAAGAATGCAAATGATACACCAAGCCACGCTGAGATAAATCACCTAATATAAAAAGAAAATCAATAAATTCATAGGATATAAACACACCAACTCACCTTGAGGTTGTTTGTGAAATAGTCACTGAGACAAACCCTACAATATAGAAAACCAAAAAGTGATAGAGAAATAAAATAATGCACCTTAACACAACCCATAATAAAACATGCATGTAAACTTTTAACATATAGCCATCAGAAGTTGAAAAAACTATAATAAATTAATTTATAGACATTTTTGAGATATTTTTAAAAAGATAAATGGCGGGAAATTTTTTAAATTAAATTTTGAGGATTTTGCTCCGAAATTTCGAGTAAATGAGGATGTATCTTTGTATGATTTACCCTTAAAACTAAAATTAATTTAATGTTTCAGACATTTCTGTAGAAAAAAAACAAAACCTGAAATCCGTAAAAAAGCATAAATTGTAAATTAAATTGGTTAGTTTTAAAAAATAATTATAAACCAAATTATTTTGTGTACATATTCGAAGATTTTTTTCAAAAGGTGTAAAAAATATAATTATTTAATTCAATTGAAAATTTTTATAACTTCAAAAATAATTTAACTCAATTTTTTTGAATAATTTCCAAAAAATAAGTAATCATAAAATAAATCAATTACTGAATATTCATAATCATTAATAATAATAATCATGAGCCTGTAGATCAAAAGTTATAATTATAAGTTTGAATAATGATTTAATTTGCTTGTAAAATCATAATTCAACTCTTAAAACTTTATAACTTAAAAAATAACTTACTTTACAGAAATGGCTGAAATCCATTAAATTTTCTCAAAAAATAAATTTCAATAAGTTGATTTATGTTTCAACTTGCTTTATAGCGGAATTTATCTGAACTTCACTTGTTGTATAAGTGAAACTGAATAAACGCTACAATTTTATCTTTCATAAGAAAAAACACCTCCACACTAAATTTGGTCTAATCATTCAGTTTACAGTAAATTACGTTTTCTGTGAAAAATCGTTTGAGCTAATGCGATATTATTGGCTAGTTCTTAGAAAAAGCATATGTTGACATTTTAAAAGGAATTTTTATATTAAATTAATCAAATAATTTTTAATCCCGCTAAAACGTATTTAAAGTTAAGAAATTTCAAAAATATGGACAAAATATATTTAAGCACATTTCGAAAATTCCACCAAACATTTTTAAATAAAAGTATTTTAAAATGTGCTTCAAAACATTTTAAACAAAGCAAATTTTAAAATTTTGTCTAAAATATCTCGTAATAATAAGGGGAAATATATTAGATACTTACTTTTAGTGAGTAGTAAGGAGCGTTCTTTAGAACCAAACTGCTAGCTTACTATTACTTCAATGTTTATAAATATTTATATATTGAATTTTTTCGAGTTATATGCTCACCACTGGCTATCCCTTCTATTGATTTAATTTTATTAATATAGATCCAATATGAAAGCATTTTTTGTGAATTCAATATATATATATATATATATATATATATATATATATATATATAGATTAAAATCCAATGTTAAATTTACAAATCTCAATTGTGAAATTTTTTTACAAATTTATTATACCATAATTTGAATTCAGCTCTAAAAAATTATTTATAATAGATTAATGAGGGCACAAAATTCACTTAATGACAAAAAATTTCTTTTCTTGTTTCGTGACGTTTTAAATTATTACTGATAAAGAAAAAAAATTTCAACAGGAAAAAGTTTTTTAATTTTCGAAACTTTTTTTTCTATTAATATAGTAAAACTTTCATTTTATCAAAATCGATAGTTTTTAATAATAAGATATCGAAAACATTATTATTATGTATTTTATAAGATTAAGTAACTAATTTCAAAAAAAATACTTTTTCAATTGAATTGCATAATCTTT
The DNA here is from genome assembly GCA_022537955.1 of Schmidtea mediterranea. Taxonomy (NCBI): domain Eukaryota; kingdom Metazoa; phylum Platyhelminthes; order Tricladida; family Dugesiidae; genus Schmidtea; species Schmidtea mediterranea. Next base: position 258,628,388 of record CM039679.1, read on the forward strand.
ATCTGGATTTGTAGGCAAACCTTTCAATATTGGAGCGGAAACTGACGCAGAAGGACAAATACTATGAAAAAGAATTATTTCGTCAGTTGCTGGTTGAGCGTAATGCTTCTTAAACCATTTAAATGCATCATCTGAATATTTACTTCCATCAATACCAATTACAACAGTTCTTTTAGTCTTTGTCATTTATCTAAAATAATTTTTAATATATTAAAATTGTCGGAAATATATTTATAAATTTATTTTTAATGTAATTTAAAACTTTTAATTCTAAATAATTTAAAAGCTGTAGGTGTTATTCTTAAATATATAAACAATAACTAATTAATTTTGAAAAAATTTTTTGTATAATATTACTAAAGACTATGAAATTTTTTACAATTTTATTATTATGTTTTATTGTTATGATCTGTAAATTTTTTGAATTACATAATCGAAATTAATTACTTTTTTATTTAATGACTAAAATCTCTTAAATTGTACTTTTTTTAAATTACACTTAAAAAATTTTTGGCAAACTGTTCCATATTAATTTAAAAATTAATTTTCGAAATTTAATTAATTTATCTTATTATTATTGAAGAGAAAAAAGTTGTTAAATATTTTCCTTAAAATTTTAATAATATTTGATTTGCTAATATTAAAATTAATTTTAATCACATGACAAGAAATTTGTTTTTTAAGCTAATTTTATAGTAAAATTAATCAAAAAGTTAAGGTCATGAAGAAATTTGATGTAATTGGAATTACAAATTTTAAAGATGAGAATAATGCAGAAGGTATATTTTTTGTATTAGATATTTTAGATATTATTTTTATAAATAATTTTAAAAATGAATATAACTTTAAGTGTTAATTCGTAATTTTGCTATTCAGATGAATCTAATACATGTATCTATTCTAAAAAACCAAATTTCATATTTCTTTCCGAGATTTTCCCAGTCATACCCAAAGAATTATTTTATCCTGTAATAAACTTTAGCGAAGAAGAAATTAATGATCTTATTTCAAATTTATCTAATATGAACAATCTTGATATTAGGGAATATTTATCCAAATTTTCCAAGCAGCCAGAAATTGAATTAGAATCAACAAGTATTAGTGGTTCTAACATGCCAATTGATAAAATTGAAATTCCTTCATTAGATGATGATAAAGTCTTGGCTCAGTTAGAAGAGGAAAACGAAAAATGTATAATACTCGGTCGAACATTTATTAAAGAAGCTCATAAAATGTTTTCATCTAAATTCGGATTGGAAAAAATCAATATTGATGATATTCCTCCGGAAATAACGGAAATGAGTTGGAAAGTACCCGAGAGCTTAATGCTTACACTATACAAGGCATTTTTCGAAGAAATTGGATTTATAGAATCCGAAACCGAGACTGAAAAAATAGTTAAAAATGATAATACAAAAGAAAATTTGACAATGAGAGAAATCATGGAGTTAGAGGAAGCTATTGAGAAATCACTTCAACCTGGAAAAATCTTAATACAAAATGATCAGAATTTATCATTGCAAATATCATCACTAGTATTGAAATATCCTGAAATTTCCCGAGAAGAATTGCAGAGCACTTTCATTTCTTGCAAGTAAGGAATTTGATAGAATATGAGTTGAATTATGCGCATTTATACGAAATATTTATATTGGATTTATGGTGGGTCGCGTCTAATTCTGTACGCTTAATGTTGTGATATTAATCGATTATTAGGACTTATGGAAATCTGGATTTCCATTTTATTCCAGTCTGTGATAGAATGAGATTACCGGTAATTTGAGCTATGAATCAATATTTATATATTAGTAATAAATTGAGGGGGGGAGTCAATTAACTTTGTTATTATGCAAAACGAATAATTATTCCCTTGACAACTCCTTGATAATTTCCCCAAGGACTCGAGGATACATATCATTGGGCCCGCTATGCCGCGGGGCTAAATTACCTTTATGTTAGGCTATTCCTTTGCTTACTTGCCCTATCCTCGTGATATTTATTCATAATTATTGATTTACTGCTGATAAATATGTTTTGTCACTATTGATTCACTTATTTGCAATCACAAATTAACTCGACATTTTCCAGTATGGATATTGCGCAAACAAACTCCCAATTGGCAAGTATTGGCTATAAATCACAAGATTGGATTTGTAATGGCAATGAAAGAACGGAAAAACCCAGTTCAAGCAATAAAACGAAAAAAGATTTCACCGCAGACACATTGAGGGTGAATCGATTGCAACAGCGGATCAATCAGGAACAGAATAGATTGAAACACGCACAAAATAAGTTGAATACGATCAGAAGGCATGATTTGCACGCACAGGTCGCCGCGTATTGGAAGGACGAGTTGACTCAGAGTAAACAACGGTTGCTATGGTACCAAGAGCAGATGGCGTTGGCCAATGCTGCCCAGCAGTCATTGGTATATGGCAATCGGCATTTGGATTTACACAGATTCACTAAGGATTTGGCTATTGTGGCACTGGATAATCGAATTGAGGAATTCCGATCTTGTAATCTGAACTTGAACAAAGGCAAATATCTGGTAGTTATCTGCGGCAGAGGGCTGCACAGTCTCAATGGGAACCCCCGGCTCAAACCTGCAATACGTAACCATTTGATAAACTCAGGAATCAGTTATTCGCAAACCTTTGATGGGACATTTCAAATTCCACTGAAGCAGTTCCTGTGTCTGAAATGATTGATAATTTGCCATTATCAGAGATTTTTTATGCTTTTATAAGATAATTTTTATGTTTTTATTATTTAATATATTTTACTAACATGACTTGATTTGTTTATTTGCTTGGCTAACGGTTGCAGAGGTTTCGCATTTTCACTTTTATCCACAATTTGTCGATTTTTTTTATTTCAATAAACCAAAGTCTGACTTGCAACATATTTATATATAGGAGGTATACATACAAGTGACCCAGGGATTATAATTTTAGAACTAGGATATGTACAAAGGGTGAGAAATACATTGGAAGTTAGTGAATGAATATTCGACGACAATTTCGGTTTTCGTGAGTAAAGCCTCGCGAGAGGAATAGAAACCCATTGATATTATAGAAATCAATGAATTCAGTATGCTCTTCATCACCTGGAGGCCGCCGAGATAGAATTTGTCAACTTTCAATTGTAAATTGTTATCTACTTCCAGCCGTTTAAAAATAATTTCAGTTTTAAAACCGTGTTGGTACTGTATATAGGGGTTGAAAATTCATGAGCAGGTGAGCTCCATTTCTAGAACTACTCCTCATGATAGTTTCACTTTCGGGTTCTTGACTGCCGATGGAAGGTCTTACGTTTTTATCTTTCTATATCCTTTTCCTTACTCGTCTATGTCTATAATTACTAAATCTATTTGTCATCTTTACCAATTATCCATTAATGTATCTTTCAAAAATTCGAGCCGCGTTCCGCCCTTATTTTTTCGTAAATTTCCTATTCATTTTTTTAATCACTGTATATTTATTTACTCCCTATATTTCAAGTTTGATTCACAGTTCCTTATCTCCCGGTACACTTCCCATAATTTTAAGTGGTCACAACGCTCTGCGGTCACTTTAATAAACATTACTTTCATCTGACAGATTACATCCTTGGACTATTTGAAAATGCTTTCAACTTTACGTTCCTACACTATCTTATCCCTTTCTACTCGATTTTACAATTAATTTTCCAACAAGATTATAAATTTTCTATACAATAGTCAAAATCTTATTCCACCTTAACTCAGGATTTTACCTGCCAACCACGACCGACGTTGTCTTCAGACGCTGTGGGTTTTACAACGACGCCCTGTGGGTAGAGACCTGCGTTTTTCGACCAGATCTCGTCGATGACAGCCGAGGTATTAAAAGTAGCGCAACCAGCAGTCACAACTAGCGAAAACAAACTTGCCAGCCAAACCGCCAGTCTTCCATCCTAAATTTCTATTTCAATACTTATTATAAATAAGATTTTAAGGGGGCTTGTCAGTGGTACCAAAAGATGCCACGACCATTCAAAATAAAGTTAAAATTCGTAAAAAACAAAACTTTAACATATGCAAATATATATTAATATGAAAAACACAAACTACTTACAAATTGATTCCAACTAGAAAATTTTCAAACAAAATTTTGCATAAAATTAAAGTGGTTTTATTATGAATTTGGCTATCGTATATATAGTTGTTTTGTGTGTGTGTGCAAACAATAGGCGAATTTTAGCCATTTTGAGCTTTTTTAAATGATTTTATTAATTTTTAAATATTTTTATAATTTTTCTTTCATTTTTCTTTATTTTTTGATATATTATATGTATTTTTTCGAATTTATTTTTATTATTTTTAAATGATTTTTCTTTTTGACCCTTAAAAAGTTAGTTTTTTGGTCGCCGCTTCCGCCTGTGTATTTTCTAAACTTCTTATGCAAGGTTTTAGCGGTTTTTCTTTATGAAATATGTTTCTGTCTGCTGCTGTAGGCTTTCTTTGAATTTTATTAATTTTGTTTATTTATTTTTGTTATATATTATTTTGTTTTATTTGGTGTTTTAATTTTTATTTTTAATATCTGTCTGTGGTGTATCTGTATGTTCACGGTAGCCATATTAATAATTTAACAATTTGTTTTAATTGACATAATTTTATTTTTTGTTTAAATTTGGCTTTAAGCCCAACAATATAAATACACAGATTTAGGCTGTGAGGAAAATTCGTGAATACCACAAATAAATCTGATTCATAGTGAAATTTTAGAAAATATTTGTAGAAAATACAATGTCGTTTATAAACACAGATATAGATTCACAGGAATAACAATAATAGTATTTTCGATTCCATGCAAAATCAACACGAAAGTTTCATTCGTTTAAGCTCCGTCGATGTCAATAGCGAACTTTTCAGTTCACGAGTTTGTCGGTTTTTCGAATTGTATCTTCGGTCTCTCAGAGCTTTTCTCATTTGCCTCGTACTATAGTAGCTCTTGAACCCAGAGTTTTACCAGGATTTTAGCAATCATTGCAATATGGTTCACCTTGTACTGGTAACCACCCATTTGAATAAGTGTCCTGCGTCATTTATGATGGTAATCCAACGGTAATGTTTTCTTATGCACATTTCTGATGGTAATCCCCTTGAGAGTGATCGCATTTTTAATTTCCTTACCCATAAGGTACCCAGAACAACAATTATGTTCAAGATCGAAATTTTCACAACAAAATTTCAAAAACTCATAAAACTTTCCATCATATATTATTATTTTTATTGCAAACTCTATTTTAACTAAAAACAAATCTCAAATTTCAAATTTATGATTCCCTATTTCGATCGATTCGTCTTTCTACAGATGTTTCTAAAAACCATTAACCATAAATTTATTTTCCCAACACCATTTTAGCTGGAGTCTTCTTATTAGTTTATGAAAGTAGAACTCATCATAAATTGCAATTCCGGAAAAAGATCAACTGAAGATTCATACCTTTAATCAAGTTGAAGCCTCATTTTTTAGACTTCAACATTAGTAACTATGGAGACGAAAAGGCAGTTAAAATCTACAAACTTCCAGAAGCTGAAAATATGGTTAAGTATCAAAGAAAATTTGATTTAATATTTAATTTACAATTTTTCAGTATTATTATATATATTATTAAATAAATCATGTCATTCTAAGATTGTAATCTTCCTTAAAGAGTTTTGATGCTGATGAAATATAATTAAAAATGGGCTAACAAGAAAATTAATAGAAAAAGTGCATATTGAATTAAAAAAACACAAAGTGAACTAGAATCTATTGGAATTTGTATTAACAACATCATAAAATCATGATCCAACTCATCAGGCTTCCTTTTCATTCTTGTCCGTCTCGCCTTTCTCCGAATCGATGTTATCAATTGTCGACTGCAATATTAAAATTATCAAATTCACTCCTTACAAGCCATCAATTCGACTTACTGCAACAGTGCTCTCATCAGCCCCAGCAGCTGCTCGCTGTCGATCAATTTCCCGTTTTTCTCTCATTTTCCGTTCCTGCTCAATAGCATGAAAAAAGTCCTCTTCGGCTTTCACCACGAGATTCTCTTCTTGTTCGGCTTCGGCTTCTTCCGCTCCTCCTGCGCTCGGTCCGACTTTTTCTCCGTCTCCTTCCTTTTTCATTTTCAATTTCAATTCCCGATGTCGAGCTTCGAGAATCTTTTCCCGTCTGGTTTCCCTTTCGAATATATTCGAAACGAGATTCTTTTCATTCTTGCTCATCGACCAAAATCCCTCTGACAGTTCCAGAATCGTTGTTGTGCCCGAATGGCTCCCACAAGCAATCAAACGGCCTTGTTCTTGAACTCGAAGACAATTGAGCGACTCGTCACAGACTTGAATACGAAGAGTCGGCTCTTTTTGTTTGAACACGATATCCCACACGTCAAGCGTGCCGTCCATTTTTGTCGTGAAGAACACCGCCGGACGAACGGGGCTCCACATTCCATCGGTGAGTGCAGATAGGTGATATTTCGTCCACATGATGCTCGAATCTCGAATGTCCTCCGACCAGATTCTCGCTGTCCAATCACCGACTGTGAGGAAGTTTTTAGGAAAGAACGGATTCCGCTGTAACGCATAAACCGGTCCGAGGTGACCAGGATAAATTGCAGCGATCTTATCAGCCGGTGTTTTGCCTTTGCGGTTGCAGGACATTATTGATCCTTGTTCAGTGCCGGCCATAAATTTCGTTGGGATCGTCGATTCATATTCCAATGCGTATGCTCCTTGAGCCTTCTCGAGGTCTTGCTTTTTCGTCGGGTCCAATATCATTATCTCGGTGGGCTCCGCCATTTTTCTCACGTCCCACCAGAACACTTGGCCATCTGTGCTTGCTGAAAAACATTCGGTTCCGGTTTTAGACTGAATCCAAATAACTTTCCAAGCCGGATCTCGATGGCTATTTTCCACTGGAGAAACCTCAGTCGGTTGAGAACCTTTCCTGCGATCCCAAAGTGCTAAAAACGTTTCCATTATGCTTTGTTGTTACTATAAAATTAGGATTTACCAAGTTGTCCATTGTAACAGCCTCCAATTAGAGTATGAGAATCTTTAGGATTGTATTCAATGCAAACCAATGGAGAGACAGGCTTCAATACCAAGTCAGGTTTATTCGGATTCATTACATCCCAAATGTATGAATCTGTACTTGTATTAGGTGGACTTGATTGGAATTCCGTGTTACAATATGCAACTGCCAATTTCGTTGGTCCATCTGGGAACCAGCTAATGTGAGTGGCAGTTCTTTTCACTTCATTCATGTCTCTTGATTTGCATATTAATATAGGAGTTATCAGTTTTATTATTAATTACCTAAAGACATTTATCGTTTTGGCCGAAGGAGGCTCTTCAGATGCCTCAATATCAATTCCTTCAAAATAGTTATCGTAAATATCGAGAGCATTGTTTTGCTTGATGCAGTGTTCCATAACCTGCAAATAATTCACTCAGAATTCATTCATAAATATGTATATATAGTATTACAGCATTAGAGAGAAATATGTAAATACCCCAATTACAAAATGATTCTAGCTAACGCAAACAACAGATTTCTCCACGTTATAGTAAAAGTACATATTAACCTAAACCAGTAAATACTTAATGAGAGTTGGACTATTATCTTTTCATACTTTCATACGCCGGGTTTATTATAATATCAAGTAAGTCATGTGAATTATTTGTCAAAATGTGCATTATCTACACATATTATCAACAGATGGTTCCCAGCAGAGGTAGGCCAAGCCCCGAGCTCAAGACAGTCAAAATGTGGCCAAGAAATATGAAAAGGATTTTTGTAAATAAAATGAAAACGAAAAATCCATTTTTTAAATTTTAATAATTATTCGAATTTTCAGTTGCTTGATAGCTTTAAGGAATTAAAAAGTTATTTTTTTGGAGTTTTTAGGGGTTAGAAAAATTTACGTCATTGATGGAGGACTACCAATTTATTACATCCTGATACGCTTTAATAAATCTTTGGTTGCCAACAATTGCATTATCATTCGCTGTTTAATATCATTATAAATAAATAATTAATAAATTTTTCATTGTAATAATAATAATAATAATAATAATAATAATAATAATAATAATAATAATAAAAGCTTTCATTTATTGTTGAGTGAAAATAAATTTTGATTTCAAAAATAGATTACAACATTACCTCATTTTAAAAACAAAATAAGAAACTAACCACACTTAAATTTTGAATAGTGTTTGTGTAAGCTTCATCTTTTTCTACTTTTTTTCTATATCTAATAACTTGATCGGCTTCTTGTGAATTAACATCTTTAGGCCAACCACCTTCGGTATGATTAATTCCCCTGGTTTCTGTTTCATACCTTTCAGTGTTAACTTCATGCTCAGACATTTCTTGAACACATTGAATTCCACGATCAACAGGATTTTTCTCAATAAAATTTTCAGCCAAACTTGGATCTGGTGCAATGTCAACATGTAATTCAGCTGGTCGATCTTGAAAATTACACTGTCTACCAAATTCTGAACGTTTCTTAGTATATACGTAAACAATTTCCATTTTGTAATCTGTGAAAAATTAACTACTATGAAGTTAAATTTAATGTCTATATTATACAATTAAGTATTTTGAAATTCACAAGAAATAAATGTTGCCAAAGCAACACAATTTTAAACAATTCACGGTAGCATCAAAAAAATAAAAAATTCATCGTTCAAATGCTTCTTAAATGAATAAAAAAACACAAAATTGTGAAAATAATTGTATGTGTAAATAAAAATTTATATGTATCAAAGTCTATGCGATAGTAGCGAATAAATCTAATTTGTATTTAAAGAATATTATACTTGATATATATTCATTATTATAATGGAAAATATTGAAATAGAAAAAAGTGAAAGCAGTGGTTGCACTTTTAATAGACAATCAAGTAAATTTTCACTACACTCGATTAATGAAAAGCAAAGTCTTACATACTCTTCGTATTTAAATGTATTTTTGTTTTATTTTTAATTTAAGTATATTAATGAATTTTAGTTAGATAAATTGTTGTCCTGCCAAACGCTAATAGAATGCGGTAAATATACTCATGATCAACTGCTTTTTCAGATAACTCATCAAGGTAATTTATAAAAAAATAGGTTAAACATAAATTTCTCTAAGTCTATGAGCTTTGGTTCAAGCAAATAATTTTTGAAATTGATTCAATAAAAGAAATGTTTCAGCAAATTGTACAAGCTTTTTTATAATTCATAGTTTTAATAATTATTTTGAGGTTATGGATGAAAGAAATATGCGAGTGATTATTAATCGACTTACTAGAGTTGTTTTAATACTCAAAGTAAAGCTAGGATGAATATCTATTTACTTTTAATTTTTTAAGACATTGGTAGATCAGATCAGTATACTAGAAACAATGACGGCGATAGATTTTATGGACTTTAGAGGACATTTACAAGCTGCCTCAGGATTTCAGAGCCTCCAATTTCGTTTATTGGAAAATAAACTTGGAGTTTCGGAAGTAAAATTTGAATGTTCATAAATTATTATGTATATAAAAATTCACTATAAATGATCAAAACTATTTTTCAACGAAGATAAAATTTTTTATTATTACTGTCAAAGTTGAGCACTGAACAATGTGAGTTCTTCAACAATTTTTTGGATTTTTGTGGATTAAATTATGTTCAGACGATTATTTACTCCATATCGGTAACACTGCCATAATTTTGTGTTGGGGAGAGTTAAATTATAAGTTATATGAGGTTATTTATATATTAAAAAATAATACAATATTAATTTGAACCACTATATATATTAGCAAAACAATCACAAAATTAGTAGTGCCATTAAAATATTCTGCTTAGCCGAGGGAGGTGTGGATATCCATCTGCAGGAAATTATCGGTTTTAAAGAATTTGGCTTTTTTGGATGAAACAAATCATTTATTTGTAATTATTTATGGAAATTTTAGTGCACTACTCACTGTTTTCTATATTAAAAATTGTGGATAATAATTAGGTTTTATGTATTACCGCTTTTAAATCCTGAAATTTATTATAACGAAAAAAGTACGAACCAACTTGGAAATCTTGATTTTATGTGTAAAATTTGTTTACTTTCATTTTTTGGAAAACCTCGAATAATTCCTCATTTTTGTTTTTTATATAAAAATAAATAATTCCCAGCGGAATTATTAGAGGTTTTGCAGTAAATTATTTTCAGAATTTCTTTTTTAAAAAATGAATTTTTACAATAATTGCATCTTTTCCTAAAAAAGTATTTTTTCTCTAAATTAATTAATTTCATTGAAATGACAATTGAAAATGTCGGTGACGAAAATCAAGTAACATTGAGAATATTAATAAATTTACAAAACAATTATTTCTCAATGCTTCCAATGAAGAATATTGTATGAAATAAATTATTATGTGAAATTTCCAATATATCTATGCTCCACACCTTTCATATTATCAGTAGCTTTATCGTGTGATATTATTGCACTTTTGTTTTTGTCACTCTCATTTTCAGGGACTTATCTGAAATATGGCGAATTTCATGCAATTTATTATCACTCAGATTGTCATTTATGAGCAAATATAAATATTTTTATGTTTAAATAATATCAACATTTCACAAATAATGTCACTTTGACCTTTTCTCGTTTGTTAATCTAACTTCGTATATAATTATCCTATTTATTTTCGGAGTATACATCTACAAACTAAGAGTTGGCTCAGTTAAACTTGTTTTCTATATTTATCTCAATTTGCACATTCCCTTTCTCAGCCGCATAATTGCAAATCTGTAGTAATAACTGCTGGCAAATTAAATGAATGATTTTTTTTAATATTTTGACAATGTTTTTTTTTCAATCGGTAAATTTTTGGTTTTATGAATATTTTATTAGATATTTTTTGCCAAAAAATTGCAATTATAGTGTATTTAAAATTACAAAGAAAATTTTTCTTTTATGAATTTATAATTATTATTATTATTATTATTATTATTATTATTATTATTATTATTATTATTATTATTATTATTATTATTATTATTATTATTATTATTATTATTATAATTATTGAGGTTCCCAGATTATCAACTTGATGTCTTATATAAATAAGAACACAAATATATTTTATAAAATTTTTTTTTATTATAACACTGTTTAATACAAAAAAAGAAAAACAATCGCATTGTACAAATGATTATATTTTGTGTATATGTAAATAATAGATTTGTAATGTTATCAAATGCAGCTTCGTGCGCTCGGATATGTTTTATAGGTATGTTCTAATTTATGCTGTAATATCCACTAATGAATTTACAACTCTTCAGAGAATATGCTTTTATGAGTGGTTTGTCTAAGAAAAACTGTGGTTTAAATAGTTATTTTTTGTGGTTCTTCAAATCAAGTGATAATGATCTTCAAATGTCAGTAATAGTATTGTCGTTTAAAGGAGAACGACTCCGTCCGCCCTGAATCCAGGGTACCCTGACTGTAATCTCCAAATTTTTAACTTACCAAATTTTCAACTGTCAAATTTTCAAACTGTTAAATCTCTCAATTGTCAAATTTCCAAATTAAAATTTGAGAAATGACTGAATTGTCAACACGGAGCCGTTCTCCCTAAAACGACACTACTTGTTTTTAATCGATTAAATTTTTAAATTTTAATTTGTTTAAATTTAAATTTTCAAAGATTCGTACATTGGTGATTTCCTAGTTGAAAAATATATATATTTACAAATTGGAAAATTTTAACATCGAGTTATTGGAGGCCTCCGGCCGACATTCTGAATGTAAAATTACAAGTTGCCGGGTTTTTGAATTACAAATTACAAAATTCTAAATTATATAAATTTTTATTTTAAAATTTAAGAGTACCCTGGAAAAAATGGTTTATACATCTTCAAATGTATCTGCTTCAAGTGAAAATATTGGAATTCATTTACTCGATGATAAATTTCAAGTTGATTCACCACAAGTAAAATTTCGTGAATGCAACAAAACATTTAAAAATATTCAAGGTCTTAAATCTCATAACAAAAGTTGACAACATTTAATAAAAGTAAATGGTTTAAATAATTCAAATTCAAAAACATGTCAAAAATGTGGTGAGACATTTTTAAATTCTGGTTACGAATCTCATTTTAAATCATGTAAAGGATTGGGAAGAAGAGAAAGAGAAAAACTTGCAACTGGAAATAAAGAATTTGAAGAACAAGAACAAAAACATCAAGAATTATTCCAAAAAGAAATAAAAAAATATGGTATATCTGCTGTTCATTCAACTGTCAAAATAGGAACTCCACAAGATTCAGAAGGTTGAGTTAAAGAATATATTTTATTCAACTAGGATAAAATTATTCAAGAAATAAATATTGCAATGAAAAAATTTAAACATGTAAAATTTCGTGTAGATTTATACATTTCATATAATAGACTTCAAATTCATGATAATCCTTTAACCATTGCAGCAATGTCACCATTTTTCCATTTATTTAATAAACCTCGAGAGGATTCAATTTATAAAATTTACAAAAGTTTAGAAAAAGAAGTTGGAATAAAATCAAATTATATTTCTGGAAGTGGCATGACTTTATTTTCATTTGATTTTATTGAAATTCATTTTTGGAAAATAATTTCATTTCAACCAAAAGTTTATTCCAACACCTAATGTTCTCAAAAGTAAATATATTTTAAATGTTGAAAACAACGACAACAAATGTTTTCAATGGGCAATTTTTTTAACCCTACATCCTCAAAAAATTCATCCAGAACACGTTTCAAAATATAGAAAATTTGAAAATGAATACATTTGGAACATCAGTGAGAATCCAAACAAATGTTTAGAAATTACAGACCATTTTCTAGATCGAAATGTTGCCAAATTTGAAAAATTAAATAATTTGAGAATAAATATTTATCATCAACCAAATCCAGATTCTAGAATATTTATCCACTTTATATTTCTGAACAAAACAATTCCGAAGTTATTAGTCTTTTAATAATCAAAGGTAAAAATTTACAAAAACAAGATATTTATCATTATGTTTGGAAAAAAAATTTTCAAGGATTTATAAAAATTCAACTTTCAAAGTCTCACAATAAAAATATTCATGTTTGTGAAAGATATTTCAACATTACAACAACACCAGATATAAAAATTAAACATGTAAGACTTTGTATTAAAAAAAACTAGCAAAGATTAAAATGCCAAATTTTAAAACCAACAAAACCTTCTTTTATCAATGGTTAAAATTACTAAAACCTTTAGCAATTATTTATGGAGATTTTGAATCGATAAATGATCCAATGAGTGTTGTTGATCAAATTGAGGAAAAATTGAAACAAGAAAATTATGAAAATTACAATTATGTTTTTAATGAATTTGAAACTGAAATAAACAAGAAAAAGAATTCCATGATAAATTTTTCACATACAATAAATCTTACACATCAAATTCCATCAGCATATAGACTCTATATAAAAAGCAATTATCCTGAAATAATTGAATCTCGAGAATATTCTTGTCGAGGTGAAAATGTTTTAAAAAATTTAATAATCTTGAACATGAATTCCATCAAATTTTAAAAAATACTGAATTTGAATTAGACATGTCACAAAAACAAGAATTAGAATTTCAACAAGCGGATAAATGTTGGATGTGCAATAAAAAATTCCAAGGTGATTCAAGTTCAAGTGACGAAAGTTCAACCAATACAGTTGCAAATTTAACCAAGATTCGAGATCATGATCATTTCATCTAGTTTAATAATTATCGTGGTGCTGCTAATAAATCTTGCAATCTTAATTGTAAAAAACCATTAAAAATTTTAATTGTATTTCATAATCTTAGTGCAAGGGTGGGCAACCTTTTTTGGGCAGGGGGCCGTATGAAAATTAAAATAGTTTGAAAGGCCGCATGCTATTTTATTTCAATAATCAAGAATTCTAAGCCAGATCAGACAATAAAATCAACACATTTTGAGCAAATTAAAAAACTATAATGATATAACATACTGAATAGTTACTAGTGAATAACTCGTTACTAGAACAAAAACAGAGGAAAGGTTATTTCTGAATGAAATGTAGGAAAATAATATTTCTTTGCATTTTGTTTATTTGTTTTAAAAAAATATGTGAAAAGTCTAAAGGGCCGCATAAAACGTCGCCAAAATCATTAGCTGAAACAGCAAAAAACAAATTTGAAATAATTGGAAAAACAAATGAAAATTATATAAGTTTAAATTATGGATGTTTTAGATTTATAGATTCACTAAGATTTTTGGAATGAGTCTTGATCAAGTTGGAAAATCTTTAGCTCCAGATGATTTTAAAATAACAAACAAGTTTTTAAATGAAAGTAAAACTCCATCAGAATATTATTTTACATGTAAACAAAAAGGAATTTATCCATATGATTATGTGGATTGATTTGAAAAATACAAAGATACAAAACTTCCTTCAATTGAAAAATTTCATTCAATTTTAAATCAATCAAACATTACAGAAGAAGAATATAATTGAGCACAAACAATGTTTAAAATATTTAATTGTAAAAATTTGTGAGATTATACAGACTTAAATCTCAAATTAAATGTATACATTTTAGCAGATTGTTTTGAAAAATTCCGAGAAATATCAACTTTGCAACCTTCTAGTTTTGTATCTCTTCCTTCAATGGCTTGGAATATTTTATTACATCAAACCAAAGAAAAATTAGAATTGTTAACTGATATTGACATGTTTCTATTAATAAAGAAAAACATTCGAGGTGGTATTTCTTCAAACATGGGATCTAGAAAAATAACAACTAATAATATTCAACTATTTTTTAATTCTCGAGATCCTGAACCATTTTTACGAATTTCAAATAATGAATTACCAGATTTACTTGAAAAATTAAACAATCCAACTCAAACAAAATATTTTGATGCAACTGCATTGTATTCTGGAATAATGACACAATATTTACCATTTTCAAATTTTAAGTGGGAGACCTCAACAAGTGAATTACTAGAGAAAATATTATCAACTCCAAAAGATTCAAAGGTTGGATATTTTTTAGAAGTAGATTTAAAATATCCAAAATAAATTCATGACAAGATAAAACATTTTCCATTTGCACCACACAAAAGAATAGTAAAATATGAAGAATTATCACCATGGCAAAAATCAAGAAATCCACAACAAGATGATTCAAGTGAAAAATTAATATGTGATCAACATGATAAAAAATACTATCTTGTTCATTATAGAATGTTACAATTTTATCTTCGACATGGAATGAAATTGAAACGAGTTCATAATATAATTTCTTTCAAACAAAAACCATGGATGGAACTTTATATTAATGGAAATATTACAAACAGAAATATTGCAAAAAAGAATAAACAATCTTTTCTTGATACAATATTTAAACTTTAAAACAATGTAGTCTTTGGTAAAACAATGGAAAATCAAGATAAGTATAGAACAACAAAATTATTTACAAAATATAATCTTAATTCATATTTAAAAACAATTTCAAAACCATCATTTACAGGTGAATAAATTTTTTCAGAAAATCTTACAGCTGTTGAAATTGGAAATTATGAAAAAGTATTCAACAAACCAATATATTTAGGTTTTAGTATATTAGAATTATCAAAACTTCAAATGCATGAAGCTTATTATGATGTATTACAACCATATTTCCGCAAGGAGTTATCGATCGGAGGTTTCAAAGATAGAATTTCTTTAGATCAAATGGATACAGATTCTTTCTTTTTAAAATTTCAATCTCATGATGTTGATCAAGAAATAAAAGATGATCTTATTTTAAGTCAATATTTTAATGATTCCGGGAAAAATTATTTTCTTATAAAGATGAAAGACCGAATAATATAATAAATGAAGCAATATTTATTCTTGCAAAACAATATTCTTTATTCACTTAAAAATCATGTGGTGATAATATAAAAAATAAAGGAATTCAAAAATGTATGACTAAATTAATGACACGCGAAATATATAAAGATTGTGTTGAAAAAGACAAGACAAGATTTGAAATTGTTTATGTTATTAGAAGTATAAAACATGACATTTATTTAGTTGAATAAAATAAAATATCCTTCAATAATTATGATGATAAAAAATGGATTCAAGATGATGGAATAACAACACTTCCATATGGAAATCATTCAATAGAAATAATATCTCGAATTGATGAAAAGAGTAAAGAATATACAGATTTAGATTTAGAAAATTTAATAATTTAAATTTAGAGAAAAAAAATTAAATTTTAGAAAATATAAAAATCCAATGTGAAAAATGTCGGGAGTTTGTTTCATTTAGATATATAAAAAAACATACATCATGAATAAAATAAATTTTTAAAAATTTATTTTTTTATCTTGTTATATTATTTAAGAATAAGAAACCTGAAAGAATTAAAATAAAATGAAGATCAAGAATATCAAGATTACAAATTATTGAATTACAAATTCCAAAATAATAAATTCTTGATCTTCATTTTATATTTTTGTTTTAAGTTTTTAGTCAATTCGTTTTTAATTTCGATTTCTATTTCTTTAGAGTATTTAATTTTATTAATATTTTCATTTATTTCTTCTATTATTTTATTACTTTCCACTATTTCAGTAGGTGATAATAATCCATCTTCCAAAGCTTTAACTTGATATAAATATAACTTATTTATTCCATGATTTAATTCTTCGCCTATTTCACGATGAATCTTTTTCTTTTTTGAAGTTAAACCCATTGAAATTCCTTCACCGAGAAAAAGTAACAAAGCATTTGATGCTCCAAATATTGAAGACATTATAATTGAAACAAAAGTAGTTACACCGATTAAACTTATACCAGAAAATATGCTGGTTGAAATTGTAAGAATTCCAGTGATTGAAAGACAAGCAATTTTAATTCCTGTATCAGCTTTAGTCCGTCGAGATTTTTTTTTATAATGTATCTTTCATCTAGCTTTTTTTTCTAATAGGAATTCATTTATTTAATTCATAGAATCTTTATTCGTCAAATTATTATTCATAGGAGCTTTTATTTTTTCAATTGGAAGATTTTCTATACAATTAAAAACATTTTGTTCATTCAAAGATAGATAAATCTTTCTTTCTTGAAAAGTTGGATAAATTATTTCTTCATTAATCTCGTTTTGTTCCGAAGGTAGTCGCTTGCGTTCCATTTATAATTCTCTATTTTGACGCTTCTATATTTTTATATATAAAATCTTCTAAATATTTAAATTTCTTACCAGAAAATATTGGATTTGATCTTGTGGTTGAAAATAAATCATCTAATTTTACATTATTCATACTTGCTAATTTCCTATATATAAATTCTATTTTTTCAAATTTCCTATAACCTTGATTTATTCAAAGATCTAGAATTATTCCACTCCTGCCAATAGTTAATTTAGACATTGGTTCAGAGACTGAAAATGAATTGTTTCTAACATGTAAAGTTTTCCGGTTGTTTCCAATTATAGCTCTAATAAATGTTCCTTTTGAACCCATTATTCTAATTTTATTAGTTTCAATATTTTGACCATTATAAACAAACATAACAAAGAAATCATCGTTGTGGCGGTATAAATTAAAAGTATGATCCTTATCACCAAAAGCGTAGTTGGATTATTTTTTTTATAAAAGAAATCATGGATGAATGTTTTTCAATAGCATAATAATCAAACGCTTTGTTATTATATTTTATATCCTTGAGGTTTGATGTTTGTATATATTTTTAGTAACATCTTTTTTGAATGTTTCGAAATCATTCAAGAGTTGTGAAGATTCAATTTTATAATGACTTATTTAATTCCTGAGAGTATCAATTACCTTCATTCGGTTATTCATCTTGGATGATTGGTTATTCATTTTACTTAATTCAAAATTTATTCTACTAATATTTGTATTTATTTCATTTATTTGTTTTTATGTTCCATCTCTAAAATTGTGATATATCTTTTAACTGAATCATCCATAAATTTTTTATTGACTGCATCCTTTTCATTTTTTGGAGTTGGAAGATTTGAAATTGAATTATTATTCATGTTTAATTCTCCTCATCCTATCACCATTTTCATTTACAAATTTACTTTCAACTTGTTCCAAAATTGCGTTAGTATTTAATGCCATTGTTCCACCATTAATATTTTCAGGAATTACAATACTCATTTTTAAATTTTATTTTATTATAAAATATCTAGAATAATTTCTTTGAAAACAGTCGCTTGCGCTCTAAAGATAATAAAATAAAAATAAATAATTGTTCACATATTTTTGTACTCTCTTTTTGAACTTGCAAAGTATTATAAATATAACCATCTGTTAAATATAATTTCATTTCTTGGATTGGAATAATTCCATATGAATCAAAATAAATTTTATATTTTTAGAACAAAGACCCCAATAAGATCCATGTTCTTTTGTTGTTTGAAGATTAAAAATAATATTATCAGAATTTAAATAATTTTTAATTTCATCTCTCATTATTATTTTAAATTTAAGATTTAAATCTTTTAAAATATCACGTAAATAAAAATTAGGTGTAGTATCTCGACCATATTTATCTAGAAATTTATTCAATTCAACACGACATTTTTAAAGAATTAAAGATTATACTCAAACCTGACGTAAATGTAAACAAAAAGAAATATTTTCATTATTAAAATTTATTAATTTATCATTTTGATCTACAATTTTAAAATTTATACTTGAAATAGTTTTTCTAATCAATGGAAAATATCTTGATGTTGATACTCGTTCTATAATTCTACTTTCCTCTCGAGTTATTTTGTATGGAAAACTTTATACAATTTTTAATATTTCCATTGTGATGTTCCTGAAATCAAATCACATAAAAAATTTATAGATGTTATTAGAAAAGAATTATTATTTAATGTTGCAAACCATGATAATCCAATTTCATTATCACAATCTAGATTTAATTATAAGGGAATTTGAAAGTTTGTTGTAAATTCTGATTCCCTATAATTAAAAGTTAAATCTGTTGAATATTTTAAACTTGTTGATTCAATAGATTCAATAGATTCAGCAGATTCAAGATTATTCTTTGTTTTTAAATTAATTACAATTTCACAATCGTTCATTTTTCAAAAATTTCATCCATTTTAATATAAAAAATTTAAAGAATTAGACCTGTCGTAAATCGCCTGCGCTCAAATTTGTCTTAGATGTAAACAAAAAGAAACATTTTCATTATTAAAATTTATTAAATTATCATTTTGATCTACAATTTTAAAATTTATACTTGAAATAGTTTTTCTAATTAATGGAAAATATCTTGGGGTTGATATTTGTTGTACAATTCTATATCCACGAGGAGCAGTTCCATATGGAAAACTATATTTACAATTTTTTCTTCTAATATTGTGATATGTTCCTTCAACCAAATCACATAATAAACTTATAGAGGTTATATTTGAAATATCTACAATCTTTTCAGCAATATATAATTCATCAGTTGTATTATTTTCATAAATTTTACCAGTGAATCCAAAAAATTACCAAATTTATTATTTACAAATGAAACACTGTATCCTTTTTTAATCAATATGTTTATTTTTGCTGTTGAAATATTTAATAAAAAAGTAACAATATTTTCTTCACCATGTCTCTTTTTAATCAATTCAATTATTAATTTAAATAAAACATATAATTCATATGCTCCAGGTTTAATTGTTATCAAACCATATCCATTAACAACATCCATAGTATTTGGTTTTCTAATACCAAATACATTATTATCTTTTGTAATATTAAAAATTGTATTAAATGTTGTAAACCATGATAATCCAACTTCATAATTATAATCTTGATTTAATTTTAAAGGAATTGGAAAATTAGCAGAAAATTCTGATTCGTTAGAATTAAAACTTATATCTGTTCAATATTTTGTAGATAAAAGATTAATTATTTTTTTCTAAACTTTTCTCCATTTTAGAAAAAAAAATTTAGGTTGAAATTCTTGAATTAATTTGGTAGAACAATTACAAAACCTGAACCTTCATTTTCATCAACACTTGATTTTTGAAAAGCTTTTTTATATAAATTTATTATTTCTTCATACTCAGGAGTTCCAGGAATAAAAAATATTGTTTTTGGTTTTGATAATTCCAACAATTCTTCAGGAGTATATACTAAATCAGCATCATTTGATATCCCTTGAACTTTTCGTTTGATACTGGTTGGTTTTCATCCAGAAATGGCTGAGTAGAAATCTCCATAATAGATTTCATAAAATCACAAATTCCATGACCTTGATATGGATCTAAATAAATTACTTTTCCTTCTGGAGATTTTTCTTGTGAAGATTTTCCTTCTAAGGAATTAAGAATTGTCGCCTTTGAAGCATCAGCTAATTGCGCTTCCTTAATATTTTTAACAGCAGTTGTTATTCCACCTGCTACTCCTGCTGCAGCTGTAATTCCTCCAAAGACTAATGGTAATAATGCAGCTAAAGTTAAAATTCCTCCTGAATGTTCAGCTTCTTTTTCTTTAATTTCTGCTATTTTCTTTTTACCAATGTATTATTTTTTACCATCATATTCAGTAGCAGCAGGTTTGTTTGTTTCTATTATTTTTCTTATTTTTTCTCTAAATAAACAACAGTCTGTATATAAATAATTTCATCAACCATTTTTAATAGAAATTATTAAAAAATAGTTTTCTGAAGTTCATTTTGATAAAATTTATCTAGAATTTCTTCACCAGTCAAGTCTTTAATTCCACAAGTTATTGGTTTTGTATTATTAATTTTTGAAATGACAAAAATTTCTTTAGACCATTTATGTGTTGAACCTTTTTCAAATTTATTTTTCCATTTGAATATTCTAACTTTATCACCAATATTAAATTTTTGTTTTTCTTGTAAATCTTCATTAGCATAATTGTTATCATAGGTAATTTCTTTGATTAGTTCAGGATTCTCACTTGCTTCTGTTGGTGAAACTCTTATTGTTCTATGAATTTTAATATTATATTTATTAATAATTTCTGGTAATACATCTATCCAAATTCTATTTCCATGTCTGTAAATTTTTTATACGTCCAATTTTTCAATGTTCTATTTAATCTTTCAATTATAGGATTATGTAAACCATAATTTGATCTATCATCAGGTGAATTAAAAGTTGAATAAATTTCAATATCATTTTCTTGTCTAAATTCTTCAAATATTTTATTATAAAACTCTTTACCATTATCAACATATAATTTTTTAGGAATTCTATCTGGGGTTTCTTCAAATAAATACTCGAAACCTTCTTTAATTGAATTTGCTGTTTTGGATTTTAATGGTAGAACCCAAGCATGTCTAGTATACAAATCAATAACTGTTAGAATATATCTATAATTTTTATTATTTTTAGGATTTAAAGTTTCAATTAAATCTGCTGACCAAATATCATCTTTATTGAAAACTTTTATTTTTAAATATTTTTTAGGTTTTCTATATTTTTTGTGCAGTTCATTCGCTAGAGTAGTATTTTGATTTTCTAAGTTTGTGGGTATTTCTCCAGTTTTCTATTTTTAAAAGTGTAGACAACATCTTTTTAAGGGTTATCCTTATTCCCAACATCCATGAGGTTATAAATGTAAGAATTGATACCTATATATCATAATTTCATGTATTTTATCATTTTAATAGTTTTTTTTATTAATTACAATAATTATAATTTTTGATATTTTTGTTTAAATTGATGTATTTAATATTTTATAATATTCTTATAATTACTATTCTCATTTTTATTCCATTATTTTTGTTCTATAATATTATTATTATCTTTATCATATCATTTTTCCTACTATTATATTAATTATTATTATCCCTTTTCTTATTATTATTATTGGTATATTATTATTATCATTATTGTTATTACCATTATTACTATTATTATTATTCTTATTATTACTTATATTGTTATATTATAATTATTATTACCATTTTTTATTACTACTATTATTAATATAATAATTATTATATATTAAAAGGTTTCAAAAGATAAATATTCGTCTTTTTTCTTGCCTTAAAGCCAAACTTTGCAAACTTATTTGATGTCCAGTGCATAGGGATAAGTGTATAACGATGTTAACTTGACACTTTTTTACACTTACCTGCCGCGAAGAGAAATCTGAGCGCCTCCCGCATAGTACTGCTGAGAGCCACTATCTCAAAACTAGTATACTATTGGGAATTGCTCTGGATATAACTTATTGTATTGTATTATTACTTCTATTATTATATTATAATTACTATTAACACAAATATTACTGCTATAATTATTATTTTTTGATTTAATTTTGAGGCACTTGAATGTCATTCAAGGTAAAATGACGTCCTGCGTCAATATATTTTTAATTACATGAAGTCATTTGTTTACAAATTATTGTAAAACTTCATTGTCGAAAATAAACGTCCCGTTTTCTGATGCTGTCTATGTGCAATTGTCACTGACGCTTTAAAAAATAAAACTAATGTATTTTTAATCATCCCCTAGAAGTCGTTTATAAATTAATTGATGAATTTTATTTGTGTTTTTATATG
This sequence comes from Schmidtea mediterranea, assembly GCA_022537955.1. NCBI lineage: Eukaryota > Metazoa > Platyhelminthes > Tricladida > Dugesiidae > Schmidtea > Schmidtea mediterranea. The sequence goes on from CM039679.1 coordinate 258,650,981, forward strand.
CATGGTGGGTTTTGTTCGGTCCTTTGTTCATTATTCTAATCTATGCTATCGCCAAAACAACCAGACATAACAAAAATTAAAATACTACAAACAAAATTAATATTATCATCACAAAAAATATAATAACAATATATTGAATAACATATATAAATAATAAAAGTAAAATCATCAAATTTCCATGAATTTTCATGAATTGTCATCCATATATATGACATATTAAAAAATACTTGACTATGAATCAGTAAAGATATTGATGTTTTTTTGATATCCACGAATTCTCGGAACAGCCTTTTTTGAGTGATTATATATATATTTTCTATACCTATTGCATCCAAATTTTTTTAATAGCGCGTCCATACACCAATGTACTCACCCATGTTCTAACATTATTATTATTATTATTATTATTATTATTATTATTATTATTATTATTATTATTATTATAATTTTTATTATTATTATCATTATTATTATTATTATTATTATTATTATTATTATTATACGTCAGGAGTCACGAGTTAGATACAACAAGCAAAATTATAAATCAGTATTTGAAAAGGACCCAATAGCTAAAGAAAGAGTTGAAAATTCTCTTGATGAAGAATCTTTGCAAGTACTATTAGAGGTATGATTATATTATTAATAATAATAATAATAATAATAATAATAATAATAATAATAATAATAATAATAATAATAAAAAAAATAATACTTATAATTTTTCGATTTCTTGGTTTCAGTAAGAGATAAAAAAGTTATGATGTACTCAGTATAATTTAGTGTATGTACTTATAAATCCCTATTTTTGGTGTGATTATTTTTCGCCTTGTCTGAAAAATAAGTGTCCAAGGAGATACAAATTAATCTGATCCAATTGATAACTAACAATTTTTTTATTTAATTGACTTGTAATATATTTATATTGGATAAGGCTACTATGGCAGTGTTTTATGTTTGATATCAACCTGTGACAACATAACTTTTAAGTTTTAATAAATGCTCTCCATTTAGAGGTGGCTCGAAAGAACGCCTGGTTGCAATGATGCTGATTCGAATTTTTGGGAAAGTTATTGTCTAGCAGTGAGAAGATATCTGAAAGATTGTTATGAGGATCAAATTGCAGTGAGTTTTCCGGTAATAATGAACTTCCTTTCTTGAATTAGTTTAGAAATTGCAAGAAGGTCCTGAAAAGAAATTATTAACAGCTGATTATGAAAAAGAAAAAGTTTGATTCTTAAAATATTATATGATATTTCGCAATTAAATTTTTAATATAATTATGAATAATGATATATTTCTATGTTTACTTGTCCTTTTATGTAAATCAGATATAAGTTCCACTGTCATATTCACATAATCATCGGTGACAGTCTAATCTTTCGATATTTAAACACTAAGAATCTTCGATATAATGAGAAATTCAAATCCATCTTATGTGTTTTAACGTCCATGTAGTCTTTCTCATATTTAATAACCGCTTAGTTTTCTAGTTTCAGTTTATCCATTGAGTCAGTTTTCCTATTATCTCAAAACTATCATATTGTGGCATAACAGATTGATTGCATCTTTTCCTATGCTTTCTGTTTTTTAATGCACAATAAATTTCTTTTTGTCAAGATAACTAGATGAATATGAATTTTCTATCTAGTTCTTAATTGATTTCTTAAAATTTATCTGGTGGTGTATATAAACCAGTATCGGTTGCTTTGGTTGAAATGCAACAGAAATAAGATAAGAGGATTGGTAGATGGTTCTTGAACATTATCATGGATTTATTGTAAATCTATTAATAGTATAGGTAAATTGATTGAATTAATCCATAAGAATAGATATTCTAAGTCAGTGTTTCTCAAACTTTCTGGTACTTCGGAACCCTATCAAATTTTTTTCGTTTTCGCGGAACCCCTTCAGGAAATTTTTATAGCCAGATGAGTATTATCCACTTATATTATAATCCTCATTTTTGACATATTTGTCGATCAAAAAGGGTGAATTTATTTTAAGCAATTTAAAGAGAAATTTTCATATTAATAAGCTTTCATAGTAAATTTTTTGAAAAACTGCCACAATGAAAATAAAAATAAAGTTTTACACTAAATTGTTTTTATATAAGTAAAAATAGCAAAGAAATTTTTTATTAAAATTAAATATATATATAAAAGTTTAATAAAAAAATATTAATTCAAAAAAACATAGTTTGAATAGTTTGAATTGCTTGGTCACTTAAAACTTCAGTTTAAAAATATAGAAAAAATATTTGTAAACTTTTAATGGCCTACTTTACATATATTTATATTTAATACACATATATATAATACATATAAGCATATAAGTTTAGAACTAAAAATATATACTTTTATTTTATTAAATTACTTTGTGAGAAATAAAAAATAAGTATATATTTATTAAATATAAATATATGTAAAGTAGGCCATGAAAAGTTTGCAAATATTTTTTCTACATTTTTAAACTGATATTTTAAAAAAATCCACCGAATTGTTCTTATGTTTAAAAATGTATTAAAATTGTAACTGAAACTCTCATTAAAAATTCTATGGTTTCTCCAATGTTTTTTACATTAAAATTCAAATTCGAAGGGAATTTCTCGCGGAACCCCAAAAATTTGTTCACGGAACCCTAGGGTTCCGCGGAACACAGTTTGAGAAACACTGTTCTAAGTCTTTTGACAACGTTTGTTATGTAAAACTGTTGATTAATGGGTTTATAACCTAAGTGAGATGATTGGTGAGATAATTTAAGCCGGTGTTGATCCGTATAAGTCACTTGAGAGTGATACTGTGATTAACTCGGAAAGTAATGCAATGAATATGATTGAATTCAATTGATTTCAATAACTTTAATAAAATTAATTAAAGTGATTTGTCTGCTAAGGTTGATGTTGTTATTGTGATGGTTTTAAAATTTTAGAAAAGCTATTCTAAAAATATGATATGTCCAGTAATAGATCTGTGACATCATTTGGTCTAGTTTCTGAAATCGTATTTAGTTTTAATTGGAATGGGTTTAATGCCACTTATTACAGAGGCTGACAGTCATCTGTGTAAAAGATTTTTTAAGCAACCTGATTGTTTCGAAACTGTAATATTATTGAGCATAATAAGACACAAGTTAAAAATTGATATTTACAATTTTAAAGTGTTATTTAAGGGTTTCAAAAACTATTGGAAACATAATACTTGTGACGCCTTGATTTTTATAGCATTGATAGAATGTTTTTATTTTTCCGAGATGTTTTAAAATTATTCCTTAAATTAAGGAAAAGTAAAAAAGCGCAATCTATGATATAAAATCACATTCTAAATTTTCAAAAATAATACAATTTATTTAGAAATCTTATGAGACAATAACAGATGAAAATCATTACAACGAACTTATAAAGAGAGGTACACAATAAATAATATAATGAAATTACAAAATAAATAAAATTTTGAAGGTGAAAAACGATTCTCTTACAACGCTTTCAAAGGTGCCTTGATGATTTCTCTGTACAGGGATGAGACTCGGTTTTCACAGCCGTATCAAATGTTGAGTCTTATTTTAGATATAGATGCATTTCTAACTAAATGGAGATGTAAATTAGTATCTTTGTGAATTTATTTATAATTGTTTTGAAGATAATCACGTTATAATGGTGCAGCGTATGATTGGTAGTAAGCTTGGAACCGGTGGATCATCTGGATATCAATATTTAAGGTCCACTGTAAGGTATTCTTTTTAATAATTAACGATAACATAAATTGACTATAAATTCATAAATACTTTAGTAATAAGAATAATTTTGAATAAAACCCATAAATAAATGTCAGTTGATTGCTAGAAATTAATGTTGCCACCAGACCGGTTTTCGTCGGGACAAAGGTTCTTTTCATATAAGTTATGTATTTTTAAAAATATTCAATGCATATAATTAATTTAAACTTGACACTGGTGTGATACTAACTGACGTGTGAATTACACTTCGCACATCTCAATTATTGCAACTGACAGTTGAAAGCATAATATTTTTCTAACCTACAAATAAATATTATCAATAATTGTACACCTTGTATTAGAAAACTGTAAATTCTAAACAAATTTAATGATTTTAGTTCATAATTCGCGTTAAGTAAATAATTTTTTAACACATTGTTGACCAGTAATTTTACGCTGAAGCTATCTCATGTCACCGTTATTATATCGTAATTAAATGTGGAACTGAAACAATATAACCTTGAATAAATTTTATTTATACATAATGAATTGAAATGAAATTTTGTACATATCTTTTAGATAACTTTAATATTTTTTTAGTATGATATGCTGTATAGCAATCACCTACGTGTAATGTTACACAGCAGGTTTTGCAAATATATCTTGTTTCGCTGCTCTTTACTTTTTAAGAGCATACTCTGCACGTTCTAGTGGGATTTATTTTTACACCGGTGACTATTTTTCTAAAACGTGGTCTTTTAGTTGTCGTGACAGCCTGAAAGGTGGATCATTGTAGGGAGCCCTTTTAGAAGTACGAGAAGAAGTGCCAGGTACAAAGCTGTATTCATTTTAATCTACAGTTATCCATTTCATAGCAACTTCTAATATAATTTTTTTGAATCTAAGTTTTTTTTGTAAGTTAGAGTTACAGTAAATTTTAAATGCACTGAACAAAGTACAAATAATGAGAAAGAATGCAACGTTTTTAGACCACTTTTTACTTTTTCTAAATATGCTGCTGTTTGCCAAATACTAGTCTGCACGATCGACTCCTTTAATGTATTTTTTGTATTGTATTATGAACATAGGTTTAACTACATCAACCGCAGAATTTCTCTTTCGGTTTCCAGTTGATTTCATAGAGGTATTATGAATAGTTTATATCATATGCACTAACCTTTTATCTTTCCATGTTATAAAAACAATGGGTCCTTTCCGTACAAAAGTCATTTTCCCTCTCTGATGATTGTTTGACTTTTCTATTAGTACTTTTGGTAAACCACGGTTCTCTCGTATTGTACCACAGACAAGTGTTTTATTTTTTAATAATATTTCAGCTGTAGAAACGCTCTTGTAATAATTATCTTGATATACATGGTGCCAATAACCAAGATATTGTATTAACACAGATAATATAGTTTCTTGTAGCTTTTTTCCTTCACCTGTATAAATCTCAATGTTACAAATGTAACCAAACTCACTTTCACAAAGCATTCTCACTAAAATCTCATATTTCGTTATCTTTGTCTGATTATATGTTCTGAAGCTGATACGTCCTCTCAATGGTATTATTGCTTCATCAAGTGATAACTGATGTTTAGGCGTATACAGAGATTAGAATTTTGGAATAATATAATCCAATAGAAGTCTAATCTTATAAAGCCTGTCACCATTATTTGTATTTTGTGTATTATCACTGAGATGAAAAAATGTAAGTATTTGTTCGAACCTCATTCTGCTCATACTTTTAGGGAATATTGGTGCTTTAACCAAAGGGTCCGTTGACCAATAATCTCTCCAATGGGATTTTTTGGTTTGTCCCATCAATATCACTAATCCGAGAAACTTCTTCATATCGCTAGTGATAACTTTCCCCCATGACAAAATTCTAACAGAGTTTTAATATAATTCATTCATTTGACAGTGGTATAAATTTGTTTGAGAAACAAGTAAATTAAAAAAATCATCGTCGAAAAGTAACTCCGTTACTTTACTAAAAACTCGGTGCATCAATAAGTTTGACAGATACACTCGAAATATTTGAATAATCCTTCAAAGTTGGTGTAATATCCCTTTCAATCTACTCATCTTCAAAATCACTTTCACTATCAGATTCTAGTACATTTATTTTTTGCCGTTTTTCAGATTCATAACTATCTTCCGATAAACTATTACTTTCCGAATCACTACAATTTATTTACAAATCATTCGGACAATCAGAAAATTCATCCGCGTATAATTCATTGAAAAATTCTTCGCTGCCATGGTTGCAATTTTTACAGAACTAAAATTGTTATAAAAATCTGAATATCTAGGGTTTGATAAATTGCTAATATTTATTTATTATTTAGTTTATTTTATCATTCATAATGTTTTAGTTGCAATTACACTGCAATCATTTTCTTCTTAAATCATAGTTAAATTCAAATTCAAATTGTGAAACAAAGCAGTGCATTTAAGCAGTTTCAGAGACAAATCATTTTCAATTACTTTTGAATTATTTATTCTTAGCAAACTATTCTCTAGAATTTGAAATGAAAACATTAGTTACATTGATTTTTCATTTCCTCTAAAAAACTGCTATCGAAAAATATGATAATTTTACTAAAGATTCTACCTAACTGTTACAAGTGATTTAATCAATAATAAATTTATAACCACTTTCTGTAAGATAAAATTATCAGTAAACTTTGTTAGTAAACAAGCACTCAATTGCTATTACCTTTTTATTGTTTAACTTTTTTCTTTCAGAAGTATCTTTTGAAAATACCAGAAAATGATCACAATTTATTTCCAATAAATTCAGCTACTTCTACTAATGATTGAAATTCGTTTTATCCACTAAATTCGTTTTTATCAACTCGACTTTAAACTCTCGTTCCTGTTTATTTACAGTCGATTAAAATTCTGATTGAAGCTTCTACTAGCTCGACTACTTATTTTACTGATAATTTCGATATTTATATTTGGTCAACAATTTTAATTTTGTTAAAATCCGTCTGTAATCTGATTTCTTGCAAATTCTAATCAAATGAAAATTTAATCTGTTATTTATATTAAATAAAATTCAATTAATATATTTTTATTAATAATAAATTACTTTTAATAAATATCAAAACGCCTAAAATAATATCTAATAATTATAAATTTTCTATAAATAGACAAATACTATTTTTATATTTTAAAAATTACTATAATTACTTATTAACCATTTTTATCAATAATCGTAACTAATTATGTTTAAATATTATTTACTTAGAATTCCTGTTGGCGCGTCTTAACACATATATTGCGAAATGATTATATAATAGCGATACATCTTGCAATTTCATTTCGACTAGATTACGATAAATTTCGAAGATTTATTAAATAGATTAGAAACTTTATTTTTATTACAATCAGAAAACTAACTTGAATCCATCTTAAAATTGTATTTATTGTTTAATTTTTTGATTTTCTCGTGGGTAATCGAGACCATTAATACTTCGTTATGAATTGATGTTTTGGCAAGCATTTTCAATTTTGTTTATCAGTTCTTGACAATTTTTTCATTTAGCGATCGGTACATGCCATTCTGTGACCTATGCAACTTGTCGACATACTTGATTCCAAGAGAATACATTCCAAAGCTCAGTTCGGAAATGCTTCGACGACTGAGCCAAATGGATTTTAGTTATAATAGTTAAATTTAAGTAAGAAACTTCGGTGGAAAGTTTATTGGAATTTATTTTAAATAAATATATAGTCTTAAAATTTGTTAATGAAAAATAAAAATACGAAAATAAAAACTAAATAATAAAGTAACATGTTTATAAATAGTTGCAAATATTTTCATTCTTTCAGACTGTAAATCAATGTTTCTTACTAGCGGTACCGCGAGATATTATAATGAATAACAGTAACAAATAATTAAAATTAAACGTGTATTGATTTTTGATTAATCTTAGCAATTTTCTTTCCATTTTTTTCTTATTTTTTAATTTAGAATTGAATAAAAAAAAAGCCTTACATTTTCACACCCTTCATGAATCGAACAGGTATTGTGTGGTGAGCCGCTCAACGGCCTTATCGAAACCTATATAAATAAGTATGAAAAGAAATGATTTTGAAATAATATATTTTGGAGTATTGCGAAAAAGTATAATAAAAATCCAACAAAACACCAAAATGGCAAAATTAATTAAAAATTTACATAAATTCGAAAATAGTATTGATCGGGTGAAATCGATATGGTTGAACGCCAAATTGAGAGGCACGCAAAGAGCCTCGGACTAGATCGACTTTCCGTATGTGGCGATAAAAAGGGAGCCAGGGAGATGCGGGGCCAGGCCGAATACTAACTAACGCGCCTCGAAGCTCATCAAGAAGAGATAAACAGACAAGTGGAACAAGCCAGGCGGTACCTGAGACAGATCAATACGGATATCGCGGTGGGCAGGATACCCAGCACTGACGGGTATGCCCCGCGCTACAATGTCTCCTACGAGCTAGACGATCTCAAAACCAGTGGTTACATCACCAACGTTGCTTATCAACGGGTAACCATTGGGGGCAAGAAAATATTTACATCTGGGGTTAGGGTCATAAAAGCCACGAACCCTACAATCATTTTAATTAATTTTTGTGTTTTATATTTTAATTTTATCTTCCTCATGTTTGTAGGTGTTTATGGGTCTGATTTTAAATCTGTATGTTGTATTTGCTTGCGGTTTCCAATTCATTTAAACAAAATTCAGTGCTGGCCCAACATATATAAAGCGCTACTAATTAGACAGAAATCAGTATGATTTTAAAATTTTAATTTCGCGTATTCTCAGAACCAGTGTATTTTTTATTTAAAATTTTTATTTGTGTTTCGTATATTTCGCAATTCTGAAAAATTTTTTTTTATGGAACTTTCCATTTCAATAGGAAAAGTAAAAATTTGTTTGATTATGGTGCTATTGCTTTTTATTTATTATGATGATAAATTGTTGATAAACTGTTGTTTTATAATTTCATTAATGATTGTTTAATTTTCTTTACCGAATTACTGTATTTATTGATGTTATTTAATTTTAACTTTCTATGAATCTAATTAAATTCAAAAATTACATACACGGAAGTAGCAAAATCAGATCAACTGTGGTGGCGTTTTACTACGGACCAGAAGATGAAGCAGCCCATAGGATTTTCCACTAGAACTCTAATCACTAGGCCGTCTGTAGACTTAGGCCAGCCCTGGGAAAGTCATTATATCTACGAAGAATAAACTCACTAGAATGAAGCAAAACAAAGACAGAATTCTGGAATAAATAATTTTTTAAAGCAAAATATGTCCAGACGAACCAAGCTAGATGTTTCAATGAGAAAAATAATGAAAACCACGACAAGATTTGCAATTAATATGAATTTTATTTATATACGAGTTATGATCAACCGTATCTTATTTTTAACCACTAATTAAATTATTTTCTGTTCGTAATAATATTATATTTTTCTAAGACAAAATAAATTATAAATTAAGAACTTCATATAATTTTCACCTCTGATTGCTTTTTAATAATTTTTTATTAATCGACTAGAAAATGTATGTCAAATAAGAAAACAAAACACATTCAAGTACAAAGTGACAAGGAACCTCACAAACATCATCCAGGTATCATTATAAATATTTTTGATCCCAGAATCACAGAAATGATTTCCTGTATCAATTCAACATTTTAAATTAAAAATCGATAATCTGGACGTCGTCAGCTATTGTCGCATTACGAGAACCTTCTACAACACGTCCCACAATCCATGCTCGATGACCCGCTATTGATGAATATTCATCGACGAATGATTCGGCATTTTCACGCTCAAAAACCACCAGAAGTCCTCCAGACGTTTCTGGAGAAAATCCAGCTCTCAACTTCATTGAGCCGTTAAAAGCATTGTCAATTTCCATCGCGTACTTAAGACATGGTAAGGAATCGATGACAAAATCCACATTAGCCAATTGGCATTCGACGAGATTGGTCGCATGCCCGAGTATCCCAAATCCTGTCACATCGGTGCAAGCGTGAGCTTTGTATTTATGCATTAATCTTGCCCCTAAATTTTAGTCAATAAAATTATTCCTTCAACATTCGGAAAACCTTCGTTGTTTAATGTGGTCATTTGATAAACGGCAGATTCAAGAAGTTCATTTATTTGGCTGTCAGTTACAATCGTCTTAATAGTTCTATATCTATCTTTATTGTCACACATCCATTGGTAAGAATTAACAGAAATCTGAGTACCCAGCGGTTTAGTGAGAATAAGCACATCACCAACCTTGGCATTATTAGGCCTGAGAAGTAACAATTTAAATAAATTACACTAGACTTTATAATACATAATAATGTTTTCTAATGGAGCAACGGATGTTGCAACACCTCCGATTATTAGCCAAGGATTTATGACGGTCTGACCCCCAGTTACGGTTGACCCAGCTTCATTTGCACAATCCTAGAGAAGATTAGCAATAAACCTTTATTCCTTCATTGATTTACTTGAAATCCATCAATAACCAACGGAATAGCTGCATTTTTTTCAACGACAGACATCAAATTGCTAATCCCAAGTAGCATTAGCATACTATCACAAGACTGTACTCCCATTGCATATAAATCACTCAAAACATTGCAACATGCAATTCTGCCCTATAAAATTATTGATTTATCACAATATCTCCTATTTTACTAGACGTAAATTGATATATACATTCCTTAGATAATATTTTAATTTATTAACAAAAAATTAACATTTAATAATGAAAGTAAAAATTAATATAGTTTGTAAACAAGTTTACTAATTTTATGGATGTCATTATCACAAAAGTCTTTATCCATAAAAGAGTGCAACATCGATCTATTTGTTTCAATTTAAAATAATATTCTCACCATGGTATAAGGATCATCTATTAATGGATAAAAAAAATCAGTGGTCTGGATTAAATTTAAATTATGATATTTTAATGGAATAACACACGAATCAAGTCCAATACCTATTAATAAACCATTTATATCTTCAAGTATTACCTATATTACCTATTAATGGTTTAATAAGAGATGATTTAACACCACCATCATTAGACAAACCACTTCTTTTAAGTCCCTCAAGCATACCTTTAAGATCTGCTTGGGGGACTTTACAACCTCATCCTTTCAAAGTAGTAAATTTTGTGAGCTTAAAATTATTATCTAATCCATTTGCCAAAGCATTACATTTACCAGAAATTTTAGTCGCCCTCTAAACATTAAATAAAAGTAATATTACAGAAAAAAATTTTACATCATAATGAAAAGAACGGTTAAAAATTTTGTTAATTTCTCGCCACATTTTTAAAAGTTCTGCAAACGATAAATTTAAACAATAAATAAATAATGTCATTTTTACAATAATATATTATTAGATAATCGCAATAGTAATTTATTTTATTATTATATTAATTATGGCTAAAAAATAGCTAATATATCAATTTTTTTCTCAATTATATTTAAAACACCAGGAACATTTAGGAAAATATTGTGTTTAAAGAATTGTGTTTAAATACTTAACTTGTTACATTCTAGTGATAATTAAAAGTTTTTCGATGTTTCACATATTTATAATTATTAGTTTAAAATTATTGTTTATGACTTATATTTTTAAATTTATTGATAATTTAGATGACAAATAAAATTTCTGGTAAATGTAATGCTTTGGCAACAGGATTAGATAATAATTTTAAGCTAACGAAGTTTACTACTTTGAAAGGATGAGGTTGTAAAGTCCCTCAAGCAGACCTTAAACGTATGCTTGAGGGGCTTGCGACGAGTGGTTTATCTAATGATGGTGATGTTAAATCATCTCTTGTTAAACCATTAATAGGTAGTAAATGTAATACGTAAAAATATAAATGATTTATTTATTCTAGGTATTGGACTTGATTCGTGTGTTATTCCATTAAAGCATCATAACTTAAATTTAATTCAGACTACTGATTTTTTTTATCCATTAATTGATGATCCATATACCATGGTAAGCGAATAGGATTAATTTGTGAACATTCGTTTAAATAAAATATTTCGAAGTTTCTTAAGGTAATCCAGTTAAACTATATCAAATTATAATGCTGATTAATTAAACTAAAGATTTAATAAATAAATATTTTAAATTTACTGTTCATATCCGATAAATAACAAAATAATAAAATATTTATTTTTTCTAAACAACTTTAGATAAATCGAAATCTTTTTAAGGAAATTTTGCTTATATATAGAGACACTCAGCAAATTTTTAACATACTAATAGTTAATTTATTTTAATTTTTAAATATATTCATTAAATTTTTCTTCTCACATTCACAATTTTTTAAAAGGTTTCATCCATTCTGTCTGTAGTCATTAATTTTCAATCATCCATCTTTACTTCAAAACCTCTCATGTCCATGTTCAATAATCTTTCCTGGCCCTTCATGTTTATCATTTTTATTTCTAATATCTTTCTTCGCTAATATCTAGTCTCTCAATTTGAATATTCTGTTGGCATACTGGTGGAAATTAATTGGTTTAATTTAATTCAAGTGTCATCTACTGAAAACCCCGAATGCTGCACAAGCAGTTGAACGCCTCTTCAAGCACTACTCCTTGCAGAACCTTCGCTTTTGGGTCCTAGGTGGCTGATGAGGTCTTACGTCAAATACTTTCCTATACGCAATTGCTCATGTCACCTTTCACCAGGTCCTTATAACCTCACCACTTCATGGATCCTTTCACGGCTGGATATTGGAACTTAACACCCGTTTCCGTCGCATCCCCTATCTAGAATCATTAGACTTTTCTATCCCATAAGTAAAATCTTCCTTTGTGAACGAGAATTTGTACGTCAATTAACTAACTAAACCGAATTCTAACTTATTATAACGAAAATCTTCCAAAATCTAATTGAAAATTTTTACATTAAACATTTTTAATAGAAATCATCAATTTGTTTAACTTTATTAAATTAATTAATCGTCACTTAAGCAGCCTTGGAGACTTATGAACAGTTTCTGATTCATATTTTTGCAATTTCTATCTTAACTTAGACTACAGGAAAGATTATGGTTACGAATTTCATTTTTTAAGGTTGGGTGGAATTTACTCTATGACCTTATTTTCTATAAATTCAATATAAACTAGTGTTATCATATTACTCAACACATCGTAAAAATAGAAAATTCATTTAAATTATTTTCTATTTTTTGTTACCAAGAGGTTTTATTTGGTCGCCATTTCCACATGTCTTTTCTTAACCACCTTTGCGATTTTATGTTTTGATACTGTCGGATATTTCAGAATTTATTTACATTTGTTTTTAATTATTTTGTTTTATTTGGTGTTTGATTTTATTCTCTGTATGCGGTGCATGTGTATGTCCAGCAGCAATATTAATAATTTCAAATAATTAATTTAATTTTTGTTTTAATTTGGCTTCTAGACCAACAATTATATCAATTTCTTTCGCTTTGTTTTAATTCTTTGTTTAAACATTCAATAACAATTTCTGAATTGTTGAATGTAACAGAAACTCTATCTTCTTTTAATTGGCAATAAATGTATTTGCAAATCTTAAATTCCCTGTATTATTTTGTCCTAATCACCTGAAGCTGGAAATTATTTTGGCCCCTTGAATTCCCATCGCTTATGACTTTTACTGTATAAATGTAAGAATGATTCCAAATTAATGAAATATAACGTTTCATCAACACAATCTATCAGTTGATACAACCACACTATGATATTTTTATGCATTTCCCTTATTTTTGTCCTTATTCTATTAATAATTTACATCTTGTTTGAAATAAATGTTAGCTAGTTACTTTTAAAAACTTATAATTTCAATAAATGAGTGCAATTGTATTAATCGATTTTTATATCATGCAGATCTCTAAGCCTCATAGAGAACTGCTGTAGCGTCACTGACTATGATCATGGTTGTGATTCGCTGAATATGATACATTTTCTAGTGGCTGTTCTCTTTTGACAACCATTGGTGAACATTTTGAGTTTAATTTATTGATTGCTATTTTTATAAATTGCTAAAGTCAGCTCCCCATAGTAATAATTTTTGTAAATTTTTTAATGAGTAAACTTAATTGTGGATTGACTTAAATTCGGCAAGCATGCAATAACTAACGAAACTGTGTATGTTAATTTGCTTTTTAGATTTTACGAATAGTCCAATTAACATTATTTCCTTTATTCTGTTGTAATTGCTGCTTAATTAGCTAATAATTAATCCTGTCGAAATTAGCATGGTAATAATCGATAGTGTAATGTTTGCAGGGTCGTATTGCTTGCTGTAACGTATTGAGTGATTTGTATGCTATGGGAGTGGAATCTTGTGACAATATGCTCATGCTTCTTGGTGTCAGCAATTTGATGTCAGACTTTGAAAAAAATGCTGCGATTCCTCTGATAATTGAAGGTTTTCAGGTGAGATGAAACTTTCGATTATTGATTGTAAGCCAGTGTACATCTAGAAGTGTGCAGAAGAAGCGGGATCCAGTGTAACTGGTGGTCAAACAGTCGTTAATCCCTGGTTGATTATAGGCGGTGTAGCAACCGCCGTCTGTAAGCTAGATGAAATAATCATGTTTGTAATAGAATTTTTATTGACATTTCTCAATGTCCATTGTAGGCCCAATAATGCCCAGCCTGGAGATGTATTAGTTTTAACTAAACCCTTAGGTACTCAGGTAGCCGTCAATGCATATCAATGGATGAATGATAATACGCCTCGATATGAAAAGATTAAGGATTTGTTAACTCGAGAACAAATCGATCAGATGTTAGAAACTGCAACCGTTCAGATGGCAACGCTGAATAAGGAAGGTTCTGATGAAAATACATATTATGCGATGTTCTCATAATTAATATTATATTCAGGAGCTCGTTTAATGCATAAGTATGGAGCTAGGGCGTGCACTGATGTCACTGGTTTCGGTATTTTAGGGCATGCGACAAATCTTGTCGAGTGTCAGTTAGCTGAGGTTGATTTTGTGATTGATACTTTGCCTTGCTTGCGTCATTCAATGACAATTGATACTGTACTTGGAGGGGTGATGAAATTAAGGCGTGGATTTTCTCCCGAAACATCAGGTGGACTACTTGTGGTGTTGGAACCAGATAAAGCTCAGGATTTCGTGGCTGAGATGCCCATCAAATGCCTGGATTATTGGTCAAGTTAAATTAGGCTCGCGGTGTGCGAGAATCTCGACTGACGCTCAAGTAATCGATATTTAGGATTTTTTTTGATTTGCGGAGACAAGCATTCATAATGATGAATCTCAGGTCGGAAATAGTTTCTATGGATCTGATATGATGTTTTATTGATTGTCTTGTCGCTGCAAATCAGTTGACCATACTTTAATAATACATTTTTGTGTACTGTCGCAATCACCACTTAATATGGCAATGTGGTTGATGAGCAATATCAATTTATTTGTGTTAATATGCATCTTAATGATCTGCATCAAAGTTATCGTTGCTTTTAATAGTCATACATGATAAATAAGGTTTAATCACAGATTTAGGAAATGAGAGTTGTGTGATTCGGAATATAACCATTAGACACACGTGACTTTGGAACTGTATCCTAATTGGCAGTACTCAAGAAAAAGTAAATAATTATGAGTTCAGGACATTAAATAGAAGCTCTCGAGCTTATTTTCAATTATTGTCCCTGTAATTATTTATAGATCAGTATTTAAACAACACATGATAATTTCATTGCGACTTATTTCAGCATTTAATGATTAAATATGAAAACGCTAGGATTTAATAGTGAATTTAATAAGGTATTTATCATAACAATCAATATTCATCTTTTTGTGGATTCAATGTTGCTGAATTTAATCTCACAATTTCCGTATTTTCTGGTTAGGGATTATGCAATTGAATCCGATAACGGAGCGTGAACGCAGTATTCTTGGGTTTGCAAAATTCCTTCATGTTATTAATGATTGGCTCCTTTCGAGTGTCAGCTCGTTATATATTGAATTTTCCAAGACCCAAAATTTGTAATTAAATCTAATTAAAAAATTAATTAAGGTAATAAAAATAATAAATTAGGTTAGTTACAATTATACAATCACTGTATACAAGAACTTAAAATGATTTGGGAAACAAGGATAAGTGATTAAGATGTAGTTCTGGAGCTTAATAAAAAGGGAATGAAAAAGAAATGTCGAATTACGAGAAGGGAATAAGAGAAAATCAATAAAAACAAACAATTAAGTTAAAGACGGTCATTTATAAGTAACAAGTGCAAATTTAGGAAAACAAAAGGAAAAGAAAAATTTGCACGTTATTTCGAAAGCTATTTTAAGATAAGGGAAGGAATGTTTTTTGGGAATCCAGGAAAGGGCATCTCTGAAAAATTATTTATGTGGACAGCTGTCAGTAATTATAGTGTCTCAAATGGAATTAGTGGTAAAAGATATCAGAAATTCTATTGAATATCAGTAAGTATTATTGGATGACGGAGTATAAAAAGGAAGCGCAATTGGAATCAAAAGGAGACAAGAGATTATTAGAGAGAAATTGGACTAAGGAGATAAAAAGAGATTAGAGAAAAATTGGAATAGGGAGACAAAAAAGAAATTTGAAACAGAAATTAAGCAAGGTCAAAGCAAAGCAACTACATCAGAGTTACCGATCTCAGAAACCCGTCACAGTAGTCAAATGATTGTGAAATCCAATTGATCCTAAAAGTGCTATTCTTCCCGAACGGTCGTAATAAGCACCAAATTGTGATTGATAGATAATTGGTTGTGTCATTTTAAAGTGGAGATAAAGTGTATTAATCAATAAAGTTTATATCTTTTGGAGTTCATTATTGTTGTTTAAAAGCACGCTGGAGTCAGATTGACAATAATTCCTATTCGAATTCACCGACAACCCCAACAAAATTAAAGGCAAACATTAACCCGCAAACGATTTTTTGGACAAAAATGTCCATTTTGTTTTTTTAGTGACGTTTTCTTGGAAACTGAAAAACACCCTGCTTTGTGAATCTATGACTTTGTCAATTTTTTTATGCTTTATTCAAGTAAAACTAGCAGACATTCATAACTACTAAAATAAAAAAGTTATGACAAGTTATTCTGTTTTGAGACAAAATGGACATTTTTGTCCAAAATTCATTGTGTATTAGTTTTTAGCTTTTTCAGTTGACAATTCATGTCATATTTTCTGGCATAAGCGTTAACTCATTTCAACAAATATCGGAGTAAAAATGAAGCTGATCAGACTTTTTTAAACAATTATTGTAACTGGCTGACAATATGATATGTTTATCACATGATGGCGGATGGAGTTCTTACAATAGAGTTCATTGATTACATATCTCTCCATCTCTGCTTTGGCATGAATGGTCTTCCATTAACCACTCTCTGACCATAAGTTGCTTAGTCTACACACAAGAGAAATTTAATGTAGTATCCGTCTCACCAACATCTTCAAAACAGTTCTGCAATCATATTAGTTAGCTTATTCGATCTCGTCTATTTTGTGAAGTAGGCAGTCTATACCATTTTACACTCATGACATTGGTACTCTGTCTGTCTCTCTCTACTCATCCCTCACACACAGACGTCCTTAGAATACCTCATTTCAGGTATCAAGTAATAATGCACGTGACACTTACAATTGACAATTGATATTGGAACCAATGAATGTCTCACATAATAATATTCTCTCATGATCTTTCCCACCTGGATTTGTTCATGCGTTTGTCTGCACTTTGTCATACTCTCATTATAAGTGTGTGAGTGTCGTGTTAGAATACAACATTTATACTAGTAGGGTAGAGGGTTTGCTACTACATAAACATATCACAATTGACATGAGTTCTCATCCACGAGCGGCAAAAGCATTTGCTCTACGTGCTATCCTAAGAGAAAGTTCTAGTAGCAGTAGTGATAATGAAGTTGTGCTGGAAGCTGACGATGTACATGAAATCAAAAGTAATGACGAAGAACAGCTGTCTTATGATGATACTGAAAGTGAGGATGCTGACAATCTACAAGTTGAAATCAATCCAGCTGATCTTCATGAACAAGATGATATCAATAGATTCACCGATTCTAATGGAAATGTATGGGTTACACCTATTGAAGGCATTTCAGGTCGAGTAAACGCAGCAAACATTCTCCGCCCATCCCTGGTATAACCCGTTGGGCTACTCAAAGGATTGGGGAAAATTCCGTGTTAGACTGCTTTAATCTTCTATTCATAAAATGTAAGTCAATTTATTATGTACACTAAATAAAAGTTATAATATTCTTTTGACTTTAAGCAACAATGGAAACAATTTTGATTGAGACAAATCGAGAAGGATCAAAGTTGTATAACAACTAATTTACAGCGCTCTCGTTAAATGAGTTGAATGCCTTTTTTGGCATTCTCATTCTTCGAGGAGTATATCGTGCTGCTGGAGAAAGTATAGATGAATTGTGGTCAGCTGAACATGGACGTTTTATCTTCCGGAATACTATGTTTCTCAATCGATTTAAACTTATCCGACGTATTCTGCGGTTTGATAATCCCGACACAAGAAAAGGAAGGCAGTTACGTGATAAATTGGCGGCTGTTAGATTGTTGATCGATAATTTTGTTGAAAATAGCCAAAAGTGTTATATGTCCAGTGAATCTGTCACTATAGACGAGCAACTTTATCCATACCGTGGACGTTGCAAATTTCTTCAATATATGCCTTCTAAACCATCCAAATACGGCTTGAAATTTTGGGCTGTTTGTGACTCACAAAACTATTATTGCTAGAATCTACGTTTTTATATGGGAAAAGAAGATGATCGGGATATGTAAGTGTCGTACGGTGAGTATATAACAATGGATATGTTGCAGGGACTATATGGTAGTGGAAGAAATGTAACGTGTGACAACTTTTTCACATCATTGAATTTTTCAAAGCGATTGTTTGAAAACGGTATCACCATAGTAGGCACCATTCGTGCATCGAGGCGTGACATACCAAAGCATTTGACGAGGTACCAGGGGCGTGAAGTTTTTACAACTATTGAATTGATAACAACAAGTACAGCAGATCGTAGAGATAAAGCCTTGTTGGTTAGTTATGTTGCTAAAAAGAACAAAGTTGTCAATATCTTATCTACTGCCCATAACAAAATAACTGGATATGTCGGTTAAAAGCATAAACCGGACGTACTTCTCTTTTATAATGCAACAAAAGGTGGAGTTGACACAATGGACGAAAGAGTTGCAACATATACTACAAAGTTTAAATGTCGAAGATGGCATGTGGCATTCTTTTATAATATATTAAAAATCTCAGCATTCAATGCATTTGCCTTGCACTATCTTGTGGAGCCTCAATGGAATGCGAACAAGCCAGATAGACGAAGGCTATTCCGATTGAACTTGGTAACAGTTTAATAAGTGCGTATGTAAAAGACAGAAGAAGGACTGCTGCCTCCGACTCTCTATCGTCGACTCCATGTAAGCGTGGTGACTGCTACATGTGTATTGATCGAAAACAGTGCACTGTCACATGTGTTAGATGTAACAGATTTATATGCAAAGAACATTTACACAACATTTGTAAGAATTGCTCATAAATTATAGCTTTTTTCTTGGTATTCTGTCATTTTTGTGTACTTGGACATTTTTGTCCAAAATGAACAAAATCGTTGATTTTTATTTCCATCGTTTGCGGGTTAAATAAAAAATATTTTTTTAAATGTTGTGCGAATTGCTAATTATCTATCTCTGGTTTTAAATATAGTAGCTTAACAATCGAAAGAAAATAAACACAAAGAACCAAGAATATATTACCAATTTGCAAAATCAAGACGAGAAATATTACGAGAAGAAAGAACCAATTCGAAAATTTAATTGAAAACTGATAAAAATCTTCAAACAAGGAATAATCAGATAATTAAACTTGAAAAACATTTCCCAAAGAACGTCACGAATAAAAAAAATGTGAGAGTCCATGAATTCTTTTTACAAATAACAAAACAGGAAATAACAATAGAACCTTTTGTGATATTGACGACTCTAGTGAGAGAGCAAAGTTATACCTAATTCCCATTAAATTCGTAATTAAATTCGAGAAGAACCAAATGTATAAGTGCTGGGAAAAACTAAAGTATAAAAATTGTGTTGTTATCTGGCGCGACATCCGATAAAATTCGGGGTGGAAAATCCAAATGAACGGAAAATTATCAAATATTGTCTATTTGGCGAAAAATAAGACAAAAATTATTAAAAAAGGTAGAAAAATACAAAAAGAATATGTAAAAAATAAATTAAAACGTTTAAGAAGAATTAAAAAACAAAACATCTTGCAAAATTAACCAACTTCATCAAATTAGCTCCAAGGTCATCGAAAACGCTTATATTTTAGAAAATAACTATGAGAATTAAGCATAGGATGTAATTAGAAACCGTCATAAAAAAGAATCACGAAAATCCGTTAACCAGTAGGAAATTGATGAAATGTGGTAAAAACGTAAAGGCGTTTTGTTTTACCGCATCAAAAAACATGCGTGTAAAACACCTTTATATAAGGCGATTCTAGATCGACATAATTTAATGCTATTTCTTCAAAAAGTTATCGTAACCTTTGAAGAACTTGAGAAATAAGGAAGATGTTATTTTTTTGTTATCATATATGATTTATGTTCTAATTAGTTTATTTTTATTGTTACCTTTTTTTAAATTTAAGTTCTAATTAAACTATTTTCATGGTTGTATTTACCTCATTTTTATTGTCATCAATAGTTAATTTGGATTTTAATTACCCCCACCCCCAATTTTATTCTCGTGATTATATTTTTATTTATGTATGCCTTGTCTAGTATATCATGTGAATTATAATATATTTGGATGTTAAATAAAAAGTTTTTAGGAACCAGCAGAATTCATTATCACTATATTATGTTAGTAATACGTAATTACATTAAGCTTAAATCAGATCTCAGAAAACTATGGCGAGTAATGTCCAGTGTAAAATTTTTGTAATCTTTAATAATAAAGGAAAAAGAAAACTTATTTTGATATGAAATCATTTATTTTTCAACAAAGATGATTACCTAATAAATTTCCTTGCATCAACCAAGTACCACAAAAGCCTCGCTTCCATTGTACTCGACCAATGCGAGATGTCTCATGATTGAATCTTTATTACCATTATTATAAGATTTATAATTATTAAATTTTTATTGTGTTATTGTTAAGAAAAAAGATCCAAATTTTGCTATTAATTATTTATGCATTGTTATTATTATTATTATTATTATTATTATTAATTGTTATCAATTTAAATTGCTATTAATATGACTCTCAAAACACATTAATGCAAGAAAATGAAATTAATTTCACCTAACTAGTCTCGCGCTAGTACCTCGAATAAGAGGTACCCACAACGAATATTAGTTTGTCAGGTCAGTTCTATTCTCCAAGAACCTCGATGTCAGACATTCAATGGAGGGCGACTGATCACTCAAAGTAAAAGAGAAATATATGAACTAGAAAAATAGAGAAGAAATAATGAACCAAAATAGTTATATATAAATGAAACAATTGAATGGTCAAAAGTTTGTTCAGAATAATTCCGAAATTCATTCAACAAGCCAACAAAAGAAGAAAAAAGGATAAACGATAAATGAAAGCTCTATACCAGGTACTCGTATTGAATATGAGTACATAAGTTAATAATCACCAAGTTTAAATTCAAAAATTATTTTTATATTTAAAAGAATTTATTTGATTTATACTGTAATGTCTCATTTCAGGACGTAATAATTTTAGGTATATTGTGCATAAACTTATTTTTATAATTATTAAAAATATTTTGATAATTTATTTTTCGTAAATTTTCATCTCCGGAACAAATCAGGATACAGTGCAACTAGTATCTACAAAATTAATCTTCCAGCTGAAAACGAGACCAATGATGCGAAGGCTGTACATATTATCGATCAGCTTTTTTTATTTTACATCAACATTTAGTGCATAAAAATAGAAATGTAATCCTTGATTTGTATTTTGATTTAGGAAGACTAAACTTATTCTAATTTGCATTAGAATAATAAAAGAAAACTTAATAATTTTCACTGCTGTATTATTTAAATGTTAAAATATTACGAACTCTAAAAAATAATTTATTGAATCTAAATCTAATAATAATTGCATAGAATTCATGAAGAGAAAATCGATTGTGGGGAAGTTTTAGATAAAACTTAGACATCGAGACTAATGCTAAGGATCACTGTAAAATAATGATCCAATGCAATTTAAATTAGCCGAGAAAATTTCCAAAAAATTTGTTTTTGAATTTTGATTGAGGGGAATATTGAGGGAATTTTGATTGTCAATATATAGAACCCCTCTTGTCAAATTATAAAGTTGATTCCATTGAGAACGACGAGGGATAAAGTAGCCGAGAGAAGCTTAATGAATCATATGATATTTACAGATGATAAAATAAAAGTTAAATACCTGTCGAATATGCCCTTGATAAGAATTAGTCAAAACTAGAAAGACATTCTAAGAAATTTAAGGAAATACGGAACAATTTCCGAAAGCGAACTAAATAAAAAATCAATAACTAACATACAATAACTAAATTTAACTCTCACCCGAGTAATGGTGTTAATTAAGAAAAATTCCCTCTCACTCAACATTAAAACAAAAACTTAATTTTGTTTTAATTAATAATTATTTACATCTCGAGTTTTTTTTAACGGAGGAGTCGCGAATTATCAAATTCTTACACAGATGTTGATTTAAATTAATTTATGAGGACTCCATAACTATGTTGTTAGAGGGATATTATTTTTAATCTAAAAAATTGTATAAAAATGAATGAGAATTCATAATTGAAATCAATAATTTCTTTCCCTAATATTTTGCATAACATTCCAAAACCGATTGTCGATTTTATTTTCAAAATATACATAACCTTCTAGTGCAACAAAATCAAAATAAAACTTTGGATGTGGAGAAGTTCCAGCGAGACGTGGTCTATTACCAAAACGAGGCTCTGAGGCAAAGCCAGTGAGCCAAATCAATGATCCGAAGATGCCGCAGTATGGAAGAAATATGGACATGGCCAGAACAGGCAAAGAAGTTGATCCAGCATGATGATTTATTGAGAGTGCAGCACGCCGAAACGTTAACCGAAATGAATCAATTAAAGAAAGAGAAGTACTAACTAAAACTGAAAGAAACAATCCGAAACGAAATTGGGCACCACTCAAGTACAACTATGAGCATCGATTCAAATTTCACCTGGCCTGTACCAAGCTCTAGCCAAACCAATCTACCCAGCAATACCAAACCAAAACCTAATCTGAAACACAATAAGCCTCGTCCCAGCAAAGCCGAGCGAGAAAAGCGAAGAAGTCTCAAGACAACTCGATTTACCAGCCAAATAAAGAAATTCGGGCCAACCTCTCTCAATAGTATATGATAATATTATTGTAAATTTTAATAAATGGTTTCCCTAGTTTGAATCGATAGTCGTTTTTGGAATAAACATAAATTATTTAATAAATAATAACATTAAAATAAATTAAAATAGGCTAACGAACGATGTTATTTCAATTAAAATAATAATAAAGGGACCTTCTATTTAAATGAGCATGAATACTTTCTATAGTAGCTCTTGAACTCAAAGGTTTTCTATGGTATTAGCAGTCATGGCAAAATGGCTTATCTTTTATTAGAAACCGTCCATTAGAATACATTTTCAACCTCATTTTTGACGGGTATCCTGTGGTTATATCTCTTGTGCGCACATCTGGTAGGAATCCCTCAAAATTGGCCTCGAAAATCTTATATCATTTTACGCATCAGGAGCTCAGCATACGCTGGACGGCTATCATGGATAATTTTTATCATGAATTTATTCTTTCCTATTTCTGGGTACAGAAAGAATAAAAAAAGCCATTAGCCCTTAGACTTTCAGTTGGATGAGTATGTGCATGAGAAAAATTAACATTTGACACCCGTCACAAGTGACGTTGGAAATGTGCTATATCGGGCGGTTGTCAGTAATGTGTGAGTCCTATTGCCATGACTGCTGATACTCTGACGCACCATAGGCTCACTAGCTACTACAGAAGGATCCGTCCTCTTTTCTTTATCCGGTCCCTTCTTATAATTAAATTACTTAATTTGAAACAATGTCAAAATCCAGACAAATATTAATGTTAGTTTATAAAATTGTACTAATGCGCGTTGAAGAATAGTGTATAGAAAATATGTCAGGACACAGCCAAGTCACCTGTAAAAAATAATGTCTCGGAACAGCTGGGTCCCTGTTATGTAAAATGATTTTTTATTGCCAAAAGTTAAATAAATTACAAAGTAACAAAATAACGATAAATGTATTACTAATCAAATATAAAAATAACCAGTTATTTTGTCTAGATGTAAGAAAAAAATCCGAGGATACGATAAGTTTTAATTTAATTTAGTTTGGCTTTTCTTTAGGTTTTATATCCTTGTTTGTTTGCTTATTGAATTTTGTTAATTTTTTTCCTCAAAATTTGTACATGCAGACAAGGATGAGTCAACACGTGAAAGTATGCACAGTATCTGAGAGATAATGTTGGATTTGGTAAATGGATCTGAAAACTGGTACATACACCTGTTTCAGTTCATTAAAAACTCCTATAATAAAATGAAAAAATCAATAAAGTTATAATATAGGGACATACATACTTACCCGTGTCTGCATGTAATTTGTTCAACTGAATAAAAACTTATATTATAGGAAGGAAGGAATTAGAAGAAAATTTTTTTTAGCATAAAAACATAATACATATAGTAAATAATGCATGCAAACTTTCAAAATGTAGAAATGTTCAGTTCAATGAAAACTCTATATAAAACTATTTTTAGTAACTTTTTAGACAAGTTTTTTTAAATTAAGACCGAAAATTTTTGAAAAAAATACCAATAACTCTACTTTGAGTTGTAAAGAAAATTAAGAAATAATTTCGTAAGATTTTTCATGAAATTCAATCAATTTAATTTTTTTACAACTTTTCAGATATTTAAAAAATATCCATCGAAACTCTAGGTTTTACCTCATTTGCAATTTACCAGGAGCAATGGAACCAGAACCTTCAAATGAGAAGTTTAAAAAATACGGAAAACATAAGTTTTCCGATAACTTAAGTTTTAAAAAAATCTAAATCATTAATACCATTGAAAATGAGGAAGATTTTTATAAATTTGAGAAATTAACAGAAATTTCCAAAGCCTCATAAAATCAATAATTATCGAAAATTTGGATTTTTTAAAAGGTATAAAAAATGGCACCCAAAACAAATTTCCAAGGAACAGAGGAATAGTTTATTCGAATATAGAAACTTTTTAATAATAAATTTTATTTTAATAAATTTTAATTTTCAATTAATCGGACTTACATTTATTCGAAAATAATTCCATTAATTTACATAAATTGGCATAAATTCCTAAAAAACCTAAAAAACTAATTAAAACTAAATTTATAATAAATGATGATGAAAAGTATTATTTAAGAGCTTGAATAATGATCTCATAAAAATACGAGATCACAATCCCAGCCCTAAAATATACTTTATTAAAAAAATTACTTGACAGCCATTTTAAAAATGGCTAATTCATAAACTTAACCATAATTGTAATTGGTTGTTCATTAAAACTTCTATTATAGAAGTTTTTAATGAACTGAATCAGGTGTAGTAATTCAACAAAACTCTTTATCCCAGCACAGGACTTAAAATTTTGGATTTGTATGCTGAACCTTATATGATCGGGTGGTAAGTAGTAAGTTTCTTATATAATAAATGTTACTGGTTTGTTTCTTTTCTCATTATATATTTTCTTAGCCGCCGATCAGAATCAATTGTCATCAACTTAAAATATGTTAAGTAATTGACTGTTCTGACTTGAAGTTGAAGAAGCTGGACCGAAAACGGCCATTTCACTAAGTTATTAAAATTGCAATAAATTAATTTAGTTTTTTTTGAAATAAAGTAATTAAGAAAAAATAATTAATTAATAAAAATAATTAAAATTAATTAAATCTAAATAATGTTAAAATGCTATAAATAAAATAAACATAAATAAATAATAAAAAATAAATAATTAAATAAAATGAACTAAAAGCAAACTGTTCAATTAACACATATTTGATGACCTTAGCCTGGAAGTTAATTGAGGTCAAAGTGCGCTGTAGTCCTTACTTCTTACTACTAATTTTAATTTTTTATTACAATTTGATTTTTTTTACCTTTTTTTTACTTTAGTTTGAATTTTAAACCTAATTATTTTATTTTTCTCTAAATTTTATGTATTTTTCCCTAATTTTAATAATTTTTTGATGTTACCATTTTAATCTAATTGATTCTAATTTTTCTACTTTGTTTGAAAATTGTGTTTTTGTCTATCAGACGGCCAGCAGTTTGGAGTTTTCTTCTTTGGCGTATACCAAAAATAATACCAAACCGTTTATACAAAAAAGAATGATAATTGAAGAAATTGGCTATTTTTGGTAAGAAAAACTAAGTCAATAGCCAATGGCAAATTTATGATTGATCTCAGTAGTGAAATCCTTTGGAAATCTACACTAATTTAAATAGGTAGTTATCGCGAACCGAATATTTTTTTGATATATTATTGGGCTAAAAACCCAGTGACCCTGAAATTTGTTTAAACGAATCAACACAACACACAAATATACCGAGTCTAGGGCATCTCCCCGGACATATACCCCGACATATCACTACCGGAGATCTCCCTCCGGACTTCCCCTTGTCATTTACCCACATTATCTTTATACTAAATTAAATTACAATTGTATTTATACAAATTTTTATTTATACAGATTTTTATTTATACAAATTTATACAAAAAAGTTTAAAGATTTTTTAAAAGTTTTTATCTTAGCTCTGAAGATCATTTTCAGAAGTAAGGTAAACCTGACCAGGTAAGTATAGTAAGTAACTCAATACTCTTGCTTAAGGAATTTTAGTAAATATAAAGGCCTTAGCCGAATCTAATGTCTTTTATCTGGCGGGTTACAGGGTTTCGAATCTTGCTTATCCTCATGGTTGCCCTAGTAACGCCATACAAAATGATTCTGATCGCCACTTGGCACCCGTTGCTAGGCAACGTTGGTAATGTGTTCAAGTGGTGGATTGTCCGCAAAAATTGAGTATTATCGCTAGTACTGTAGTTGCTCGGACAACCCTCGGGTTCACGAGCTGTCGATAGAAGACTTATGCTCGCTTAGCTCTGTCCCTGTAGAAGTAAATTCATAATCGAATGTGGAGAGATGACTTAAAGTTGCGCTGCGAGTAATCATAACAACGTCTGCGTGTAAGTGCCCTTAGGAAATACTTTAACTATAGGTACAATTATTTTATTTAAATAAACAGAAATGTGAATTATCAAAAGTTAGTGGGACGGTTTTGATTGTTGTGCAGCTCGGCGTCGAGCACGTTCTTTGCGTCCCGGCCGACGATTTATTGATTGAGTTGAGGACTGGTCTACTGGTTGAGGATTCTTCTGCACCATCTGGGACGGGGCGAATACGAGCGGGTAGGTGACCGCTTCCCCCTCCCAACAAACGGCTAGGGCTACTTCTAATCCTCGTATCTGGGTGCGCAGGCTCTGATTGAGCTGTCGCTCTTCAGCCCAACCTTTCTGTGCTGCAGATATTCGGTGATATAACATTTTGACTCTTTTCGGATCCGACCAAGTCGCTTTGATCTGTTGGACCTCTCTTGTCAGCTGGAGTATTTGGTGAAGGAGGTCCGTATTTGTGTTCCTTGTACGGTCTAGTTCCGCTTGCAAAATTTGACTGGTGGCCATAACTATGAATGATAAGTTCGTTAAATTTGACTCTAATAATTTATATAATTTATTTTTATCATTATCGTAAACATATCGATTGAAACGAATATTCTTAGACAAATGATCGAACGCAAAGACAGGGTAAAGAACATTTCTTTTCGATAACAACAAAAAAAATCAAACTAGTTCGTATTAATCGTTAGTGTCTTTGAGATCTCTATTTTTCAGGAAACGACTTCTTTCGGCTCTTTCTCGGAGGAACCACAGGGTATGGGCGTCGGGTATCGCGGACTGGGCGAGGTGAGTAGGCTTCTGCGATTCGCCCGGCGAGGATGTCATCTTCTACATTGGCGAGGTACATCCTCGCCTTGACCACATGCAGATCCACTTGCTCCTGCACCCGTTCCCATTGGGTGAGGAGGTCTCGCGCGTGGATATACGATTCCGCTGCCGGGTATTGTTGTCCAGCGAGTCCGCATGGGTCGCTATTTAGGCCCAGTACCCTCCAAGTAGTGGGGTACGGCCACTGTCGTCGAATCTCATTGAATATTTCTGCGTTTGGGTGCGATTCCTTCCGGCATTGTTCGTCGGGCATTCGGGCATTAGTCCATTCGATCGGCATATTCTAAAAACACACCAAAATCAGTTATTGGCATATGGGGATGAAAAACAGTTCATTTAAGTATTTCGCTTAGATTATATACTAGACTCACTAGCGACCAGGTTGTTATTATCATTGGGTCTATCACCAGTTAAACTTATCGAATGCTAATTATCCGTACCATCTTTCGCAGATTTAATGGGTTGTGCGTCTCTGAGTCCTTGGGGAAGCTATTTAGTCTACCACGCTTTCATCACGGCACTTCTATTCTAGTGGTTGCCCTAATTGTGAGACGTTGGGGAAATTCTACTGCTATATTAACGAGTGAGTCTGTACTTACAAATCCACCGGGTATTAATGTTCGTCAAGTCAGGGTTTGTCGCGCGCATGGTGGTGCTATTTATTAGAATTCATTTAAAAATTACTGAATACCTAGTATTGAATAATATTTGTTATCAATTGATTCTAAATTTTAATAGATGTAAGGCTTATCATTTATCGGAGTGGGTTCAATACTTGTTAAATACATAATATCAATTAAAAATTGTTTCAAGATTTGTTACATTCTACGAGTTGACGTTGCACGCGATAATTTACAGATTTACCAACTTACGATATAGATAGGCGTTACAATAACGTGTATAATTCCGTAGTGGTGTTTATCGATTTGTATTTACAAGTTGTATGACATCAACACAACGGCCTTTGGTAAGATTTACCTTAACTTGGGCTTACGTTTCTACATCCGTTGTGTTTCGAAATGTGCCGCAATGCTTAGCTGACCTTCGCCCTAGATTATCTCACCAGCGTGGGGCGTCTACATCCGTTATCTAATGCGACTGCGTTAGTGAATGACATTTGATCTGTTTATCCGGTACGTCTAATGTCGACGGAAATTTCTATTTCTCGGATTGTATTAGTTTACTAAAATTTGGACTTACAATTTCCGGTCGACTTGCTTACTATTTCGGATAACTTTGGTTCTTAGTTAACTACTTTCTGATATTACGTCGTGGCATCTACTATGGTCGTGCGCGGCGATGAGGCAATTTTGGGATGTGTCAGGTACGTCTGTTATTCTTATTAAACCTTTTATTGCTTAATTTTAGGAAAACCAGTGTCTTTGATCTCCTTACGGTATTCCGCGATTAATAAATCGTTTCAAAGAAGACTTATCTGTTTGATTCTCATCTTATGCATATTAACGTTTCGTTTCGAATTCGCATTGGACTTTTATTATATTGTTACGTCATGTTCGTCTGCGAATATAATGTGGATTGTATTTGGAATTATATAGGTATTTGAATGATGCAGGCTTTTATGAATTTTTCGGGTGGAAGATATTATCATGATCAGGTTCTTAGTAAATTTTTGATAATATTATACTACCAGCTTTCTCTTATGTCAACGATTCTCATGAATTTCGTGTTGATCGATTTGGTTACATTAATTCTATTTAAGCGATCTATTTATTTGGTTTACTTTTGAATGACCTATTTTATTCTATCCTTATACTCTTCGTGAATTTAGCTTCCATCAATAAATTATGTTTAGATTGAATTTTATTTCAAATCAATGGATTTTTGTTAGTTTTATTCAATAATTACTTTGTTGTTATTAAATTAAATTACATTAACTGAATCAACGAATTGCTTAGTTTTTTATCAATAGTTGCCTTACTTTTAGACAATGAATTACCTTATATTGAATCAGAGGATTAGTTTGTTTTAGTCAATAACTACTTTATTCAATGGTTTTCTATTAATTTACCGGTAATTTCAACTAATTTGTTTCAAATACGCATTTAATTTACTTTTAGTGATGAGTTTTACTTAACTTGTTTCAAAATATGCATTAATTTACTTTTAGTAATGCGTTTCATCTAATTTGTCTCAAACATTAATTTAAATCTACTTTTAGTAATAAGTTTAATTTACTTTTAGTAATACGATTTATTAATTCAATTTACCTTTAAGAATAAGATTTATTAGTTTAATTCACTTGTAGAAATAAGATTTATTAATTCAATTTACTGTTAAAACTACGATTGATTGATTTAATTTACCTTTAGAAATAAGTTTTATTAATTTACTTTTTTAGAATTAATTTAATTTACTTTTAGAAATAAAATTCATTAATTTACTTTACCTTTGGAAATAAGTTTTAGTAATTTTAAGAATTTATTAATTTAATTTGCCTTTAGAGATACGTTTATCTAATATACTTAAACCATTTAATTTACTGTTAGCAATAAATTTTAGCTAATTTATTCCAAAATATTAGTTTAATCTACTTCTAGCAATAAGTTTCATCTCATTTATTTCAAAATATGAATTCAATTTACGTTTAGTAATAAGTTTTATCTAATTTATATGAATTTAATTTACTTTTAGCAATAAGTCTAATGATTTCAAAACATTAATACGGAATCAGTTATATCAGCGATTTCAATTTAATTTATCCCCGTACCCTTTCCCTTTAATAGACCTTAGGCGCATTTTGTGTTCATATTATATTTACTGAGTGCCCACTGGACTACTCGGTGTGATGACTTTGAGCCGTGTGTAATAGAATTTTAGGTCGATTTTACAGAAATGAGAAACGAGGAAGGAGTCGGAGACTTCTTCCTTATTTCTCGCTTCGGCTATAGGGATAATATTGACGTTACGACCCCTGCGTTCCTCACGCTGAGTCTTCACGGGTACATATCATTGGCGGTCTTCCACGCACTTACATGCATCTGTACTATGTAGATTTTGCTTTCTTGCGTTATGTGTTGGCTGTGGGCCGGAAAAATTTCGACAGAAAAATTTAAGTTTAGTTTATTTAAACATATAAAACAATGTGTTAATATTAATAATATTTATTAATTATAAACAAATAAACACAATTACCATTCAATGTCAATCCATAAAATCGCATAATATTTCATATAATCAAATAAAACAAAAATACCTCTCCCCCCACACCGACATCCAAGCAGAGCTCTATCGAGGTTGCAAGGATGCGACGTGGAGAGAGGGTTCCAAAATGAACATTTCTCACCTAAAAATAAGTTGAAAACGGTTTGAAAATAGCTTTAAAAACAAATTCAAAAATGGTTTGTAAAATGGTTTTAAACACAACTTCAAAATTGGTTTCAAAATGGTTTTTGTTAAATGTGAAAATGGATCAGTATTTATACCTATTTTTCTCGCATGTTAAATTTGATGTAGTAAAACAAAATTCGACCTTGTTATTTTCTAGTAAATTCTATTCTTTAATTTTATTATTTTTTGATTTATTTTTATAATTTTTCATTTAGAATTTTTATTGAATTATTACTAATTCAAATTTTTTGATTTAAGTTCCATTTTCATGAACTTTTATCAATTTTTCAATTTTGTCGAATTTGTTGTGTTTTCTTGTTATATTTGTGTTGGTATCGTGCGGATCTTGGTGCGTTTTGTTATTATTTTAATTTATTTTTATGTTTATTATTTTATTTTTAATTCCCTTTTTTCTCATATTTGATAGGGTTTAATTGGTGTTTAATAGGTTTATTTAAATTTGCATGTTATATTTGCGTGTGTGTTACTGATCCATTAAAACATTCTCCAAGGCCGTTTACGTTCTGGCCCAACATATCAAAGAACTAAGTAAATAATTTTGGAATTTGTATTCTACAATAGAGATTCAAAGTCAAAGATCGGTTAATTACCGTATTGATTTGAGTATTTATACAAATTTTATTTATACAATTAAATTTATATAAAATTTAAACCAATACATTTTTTGAAAAACCCATAAGATGGAATTGGAAACTGTTGCGAGTATTCGAGGAAAAACTAAAGTTGTTCTAAATGGTTTTGTTTATGTTAAACAAAAAAGCTTAGCAAACAATCTTATAAATTATGAGTGTGAGCGTTGTCAAAGTGCAGGGAAAAGTTGCCTGCACGAGTACACTCGTACTGGTGATTCGGTTCATTGCAAGGATTTGAAGGTCTGGACAAGTATCAAAGAAAAGCATGGGAAACTGAAAAAACACCCTAACAAATTCGGGGTCAAAACTACAGCAACTAAGCCATGTTAAGATGGTTCCAATTCGACATATACAAAGAAACATAAGAAGAGTTAAACAGAAGAAGAATGCAGTTCACCTTCTTCCAGTCGACCGCACATTTGAAATTACAGAAGAATACAAAATATTGCTTGATGGAGAAAAATTTCTGCTTTACAACAGCGGATGTGATGAGCCCAACCGAATTTGTCCTATTTTATGCGTGGAAAAGTTCGGGGAATATGTCGGGAGGAGAATATCCTAATACCAAATATACTATAGAAACACTAAAATAAATTAAAAATAATTACAAAAAGCTCGAAGAACCTCACGAGAGTTACACAGAAACAACACGGTAACACAGAAAAACTTGACAAAAATGCAAATTATTCAAGAAATTAAGGCTAATAAAAGTTATTTCGAAAAATAAAATAAAATATAATGAAAATAATCACAATTTAGGAATAAAAGGTAAATAAATAGAAGTAACTAAACCAAAATAAGAATAAAATAAAACTATCACCAACGTCAAGTTTGTTTAAATGCAGTAATTTACACACACCAGTGCTCACCGACTAGAATAGGTGTATATACTGATTCGTTTTTACAATTTTTTAAGCAATTAACCTTTGAAATCACTTTTTTTCTTGTGAATGGTTGTAACCGCTTTTCATAGTAAAATTTAGCTACTATTTATTTGCCAAGATATCGTGTCAAGAGTAATTTGAACCAACCAAGAGCATCGAATTTCGATAAAATCTATCTATATCCCGCCTCATCGACACAAATCTCTCGGATCACGAGGTCGAGATGATGACCATGAACGTTCGATCCACCACTTCAGAGAAATGGCTCGGATAGGCTAGCTCAAACAAGTTAAGGGATTAAGATGCTATTTTACTTGAAAGATCTAATAACTCAATGTTTTCCCATAATGGAACGTCGATTACAAGGAGATGAATCGTCGTGAACAAACGGAGGAAAGATAACCCACTACACCAAATTGGAAGGGAGTTACAGAATCAGAGACAGAACAGTAAGAAAGAGAGTGCAGAAGTATGAGGCTGACCACCTTGAAGGTTCACAGACCTAGTCAAAGTGAAAGAGAGGGAAAAGATCTAGTCACAGCCGTAAGATAGATGAGTAGGATAGACCCAGACTGCGACTTAGTTCTCAACCAAATGCAATATGGGAACGAGATAAGACGACTTGGTTACTGGAATTTAATCACAACTACATTTGTAACTGAAATAACTAAGATCCATGTGGTTGACTCGAAGTAAGACCCAGTGTTAGAGATGTTATCGTAGAATAAAATAACGGGAGCAGTGAAAGGAGGAACTAAATGCGAGATTTTATTATCACATTTACCATGACATCAATCATAATCATATTACTACATTTTTGCCGGAAAGTAAAGTTGCATCTAACAAATAATCTCGTTACATTTTAAATAAAAGTGAGTACAATATGTTTGGTAAAGCAAAGGTTACTCAAGCCAGAGAGCGAATCGACGACTAATAAAACTTCCTTATATTCAGTATTCACATCTCATTATGATCGTTACTAATTATCTCATATTAGGTGCAATCGGAATGAAATTTCGCATTGAAGTTCATGATACGGTGACGAAAGAAAGACACTAAAGGTATCAGCTCCAAAAGCAGCATGGAAGCGGCGGGCTCTACCGGGTATGTGTTGTCCACCATCGGAGAACCAGAATGGCCCATACGTCAGCCCTGACAAGACGGAGATGTGGAGGTTCCCAGTGTGGCGATTAAGAGGGAACCAGAACGGAAGCACGCCAGTGCGCAGAGTAGGTGTTACTCCAGGCGGAAAGCGTTGAACAAAAGGTTAAATGAAAAACGACACTTGCAAGGCGCCACCTACCCTGAGTGAATGCAGAACGAATCCAGAACACAAATAGGCATGCACCAACAAATGGAGTCTCCAATTAACTGGATGACCTTTCACTCCGATCAGCCGAATTTTTCACCCCTAAACGCTGAAACGGCTCGGAAATAGACAGAATATTGTATATCACTCTTATGCTAGCTGATATCCCTACAGACGATGAAAACTCTAGAATCGAAATCACCGACATTTTTAATCAATTGACAGTTTTTCACTTTTTGCGAAATTAAAAACTATTATGGCGAATGTTAGTTTAAAAATAAACCTAAAGACTTATGCTCATTTTTGTTGGTCATTTTTTCTTACGATATATAATGCGAGTAATAAACTAAAATACTGGGAGATCAGGCAGTAATCCTGGATTAAGGACCAAAGTGGACGACCCCAGCCGCCTAGCAATTACGATAAAATATACGTATTTATAATGGTCGAACAATAAAACTTAAATACGGATGAAAACGATTAAATTAATTTAAGATTGTTAAGGTATGGAAGTTATTCAGATGTCGGAAAAGAGATGTGCAGATTGCCGCAGGATAACTAGGATCTACAATGCCAAATCTTGTAAATGAGCTGGGAGATCTTACAGGTAAAGGCCACTTGGGTAGACCGATTACGCTGATCAATTCAACTTTTCTTAAAAACCAAATAAATCAATCTTTGATTATTAATATATATTTCCATGAAATATCGGATTTTATTATATGTTCACTGCGCTGGAAAGTCTCACTTCTCACATCTCAGATATTCATGTGTTTCTTGTAGACAAATATCACATGTGATTCAATAAAACGAAATTTACCCAGACATTCCCAACCTATTTTTCATACACGAAATCAGTCACAATTTCCATCTCATCAACTCAGAAAATAATCAAATTTATCGATAATTTTTTTTTAAATTGGTGCCACAATTATAATAACATTGTAGCATATTCACCACGGCAACCACTGGTAACCGTGGACAAAGTCGAAAGTATCATGCGATATCGCTAGTAATTAACAACAGCTTATTTCGAATGAATCAGTATTGTTGATTATCAATTTACTGAAAAAATTATTATAAAATGTCGTTTTAAGAAAAGACCACGAGCTCCTTGACAATGAGATAGAACAAGCTTATTCATATAGAGCTGTCCGACTCATGAGATAGGTTTTGCATTTCCGACAAAGAAAAGAACCATTTAATTAATACATAGTAATTTATAATAATTTTTACATTGTCAATTGACAATCTCATCGGATAGTTGAAAATTTTTATAATTGTGTGCCATCAATTGGAATCGCGCACCGCATTACTGCCAAATTGAACACAAATTCTGTGAAAATTTATTGATTGGAATATTTTCGCAATTTCTATTGGTTGAATTATTTGCATTAATTAGTACATTTTAGAATAAACTCTACAATGACTCCTCACTCAACAGGTCACATTATTAGCACTTGACAACTTGAAAAATAATTTAATTTGTTTTTAAAATCAAGGAACCAAAATTTCTAAACAATGTAACACCACATATTAATTCAAGAGATATTTTAAAATTTGTTATTTTCGTTATTCAACAAGTATTTAATTATTATTACATTAATTTGCTGAGTTTATTGTTAAATAATTATTTTTATCAGACCACAAAAAATGAGACTTTCGTTTTAAGACGAGACTTATAGACAAATAATACGATAACAATAAATTGTTTACGGATATTAAAATTTTGCTGAACAAAAATAAAATCAGTATTTTAATATTAATTTTCTATCATTTTTATCAAATATTCAACCCATAAATTAGGTTAAAATTACATTTCTTTTTAAACTATTTTTATTCAATTTTTAAAATTAGTATTACAAGTATATTGCTACATTAGATTATTTTCTGTTTCTTTTTTATGTTTTCCCGATGATTTAAAATGATTTTAAAATGATTTAAAAAAGTTTAAATAATGTTATTTAATAAAATTAATTTATATAACGGTATGTCAAAATATACTTTTTAATAATCGAAACACTATATTTAATCGAAGAAAAAATTTCAATATTCTATTTTTTATACTTCATTAAAATTTAACTTGATCAATTAATTTTTAACGTAATAAAATTTTAAGGATTAGACTTCATAAAAATAAAAGCAATTTATGACTTGGATTTTGTATAAGAAAATCCTTGTTAATATTATTTTTACTTAATACATAAATTTGTTAAATAAAAGGTAATGAACAGGAAGTTTATCAAGGAAATATTTGTTTAAAATAAGTAATTGAGGATTTGTTACTTAATTTGCTTGTTTAACTATTAACAAAAGAATTGAATTTAGCGTGTGATTGTCAATTGATTTTTCAGATTTAAAAAGTCTATTCATGATACAAAAGTAATTTAAATGATTTTATATCAACATTAATTTAATTCAATCAAGTTTAAGAGTAATTTTTATATATAATTATTATGTTACTAAGTTCCAAAAATTAAGCTAAATAGAATTAGTTAATAAATTAATAATTTTAATTGTATTTAACTTTTAATTAAATAATATTTTTCAATAGTTTTTAGATATATTTACATTAACAGATGACAGACAGAACATCGCTAGCAAAACGATTGATCAAAGACCTAGTGATTCCCAAACCAGACAATATAGGACTAACTGGTCGTGAAAAATTGCCAGATTCTGAAATATCATCAGATGGTTACGTGATTGTGTCATTTAGTAATCGGAAAAAAGCACAGATACAAACTGCAACGTTTTCAGATGTTTCGAAAAATTCATCGGAAGCAATGAAGTAAAATAAAGTTGATATTGTAGTAAATCATAAGAGTAACTGTAAATAGTATTTTGAAAAACCAAAGCAATGTAATTAATCACATAAGTAAAGGTGATGATCAAAATATGCCAGATGAAGATAATTTCTATGGTGAAGCATTCTGGATTGGATCAGAAGACGAAGAAGAGCCAGAATTATCAGATGAAACGAAAGCAATCACCGGCGGAAGTGGAACAGGAGGAAATAACGGATTTAACAATAACAGTATGACATCAATAACCAATACAACGACTACTACAACTGAAAGCGATAAATCTAGCCAGAACAACGACAACGAGTCTGTCAACAGTCACACACATCCGCCTAAACCTAAAATGTCGCGATTGACTGCATTATCAAAAGGTTTATTGACCACTGAATTAAACGCCATTAAGAAATCAGCTGGTAAACATAAAAGGTGGGTTTTAATTAACTAGATTATTATTGACAGAATAGAGGTCTGAGGATGTCGATTGATATAGAAAGGGGGTGGGGCTTTCCGATTTATTCTTATTTCTATGAGATATGGATATTTTGTGTGAAAATTAAGCAAGAAGATGTGCAGTGATCACTCGAGTCCTCCCATGAGGTTTAATTACTAATGAGTAATTAGCTCAGAATTATTATAATAATATTTTTCACCTATTTTTTTATCACTGATAAGTCTATTAATGCGTTCCGCGTATTTATTATTATAACTCTGATTTTCAGCTATTTCGGCGATAGCAGAGCTGTTTATTACGGCGGCGGCGAAGACGGGCGCAAAATGCTCCGTTGCAGAGAATGCGGCAAGCATTACCGCAACGATTACAGTCTCAGACATCACATTTGCTTGCGTCGGAAGGAAGTATGGAAAAAAGGCGACGTTCCAAAGGAGCTCGTTGATGGCCAATTGATTTATTTCTGTCCGACTTGTTCGAAACCGTTCAGATGGATGGGAAATTTGACTCGTCATTTCTATGTGCACACTGGCCAAAGATTTTTCAAGTGCGATATTTGTGACAAGGAATTTTTCTCAGCCTATCAAGTTCGCCGCCACATGAATTCGCACACCGGGATGCGTTACAAGTGCAGGATTTGCGACAAACCGTTTACCTGTGTTTATGCGTGCACGTGGCATATGCGACAACACAATACAGATTCAAGTAATCCAATTTCAGATTCGGTGCTCTCCATTCCAATCACCTCATCGTCTTCATCCAGCGACACGTTGGCTTCCAAGATGATTATCTCCGTGCCTTCTAACAACAACAACATTTCCACAGTTTCTAACAAAAAACCTATTTCTTCAAAGCCAGATATCACGGAAAAAAATTGAAAAATCCGCGCCTTATTCGGATTGTACAGCGTCAATACTAATCAAGCAACTTATTGCTTAAAATTTGTTGCTTATTCTTTCCATTAATATTTGCTCATTAACCTTTATGTTTCATTATAGAAAATTTTAATATATTCTCACAAATTTGATTCGTGTACATACGTTTTTTTTGTGTTGATTATTAATAAATAATTCTACTGATTAGTTTATATTTCTATAACAAATTTACATGATCATAATCACTCGCCTTACCATCGCAGCTGCTGCTATCACATGGGAACTTGAAATGTTTAGAAACACAATTATGCTACTGTTTAGTATATGCATTTTAATGCCAGTAGCAATGCCAATTACATTCTGACAACAAAAACAGACAAAATCCAACAAAATAAATTATTTCATTTTTCGTTGTTGCATAGAAATAGTACTCTAAATATGACAATTGGTGGCTTAACTTTTTTAATTTCTTCATTCTAGCCTCTCGGATATTTCTTGAACTAAACATCAGATATTTTATATCAGTAAATTATACGAATTACATACTTGTTGTCACTCGGCACAGGGCTTGCTACGGTGTCGGATTCGATGTAAATTGCTGTCAGAACGGACGATTCGCTACGCAAAGTTAGAGAGGATTCCGAATTCAAATCATCCATTTATACCACAATAATCCCTTGTCAACAATTAATTGTCCATGCATTTAAACAATTGTATGTATTCTATATAATTTCATAATTATTATTTTATATTGGCACTTTAATTAATAAAAAATTTGTGTTGTAAGCCATTTTTATTAGACGTTGAACTCTAGTGGGATAGAACTAATAAAAGGAATTTTAACTGAAAAAAGACAAGGGATTTCTATTATATATACTAATCTAATAACGTTGATTTTACTTGAGTTCTGTTCTATATTTTCCTTGTTTACTGGAGTTCTTGGATCTCTGTCATTCAAGTAGTTGCTGAATTTAAGTTTTGTTGTTCGCAGGCTTCGTTGATTTTTCTCATCATATTGTTGGCGAATAGGGTTGTGGTGGGTTTCTGGATTTTGAAACTATATGGTTGTTACCCAGACAACCCCATACAAATATTTCCTTTGCTTACCACTCGGCACCCGTTGCTAAGCAACGTTGGAACTGTGTTCGAGTGGGTAGATCGTCCGCAAAAAGTGAGCGCTATTGCTAGTGCTATAATTGACCGAACGATCCATGGGTCCAACGAGCTACCGATAGAAGGTCTGTGCTCGATTTCGATTTTTTGGTCCCATTATTCTCCTATCTCTGTCAAATATTAACCTATACTCTCATATCATCTATCTTTATGTCCATTTGCTTGGTCCTTCTCATTATTGTCCATGCTGATGATTATTCTTTGGCCTGTACACCCTTTGTTATGTTAAATATACCCACATTATGTCTTTCACCCTTATCCCTATTATAACTACAATGTTTCCCATTATTATTACCAGCATTATTATTGTTGCCATCATATGTATTACCTTTATTAATTGTTGCTACTATTTCCTATATTATTATTTTTGTTACTATAACTACCATTATATTTATTGTCATTACTACTATGATTATTACTACTATTATTATTATCATAATTATTATCATCATTACTACTAATACCATGATTATTATTATTACCATTATTATTATTACATTATTATTATTATTATTATTATTATTATTATTATTATTATTATTATTATTATTATAATTACAATTATCCTTATTTTACGGTTTTATATTTTCATCGATTCGGAAAATTTGAGAAGCGTTCCGCCCTTATTTTACGCGTTCCACTTTTACTTTACTATTTTCAATAAGTATTTTCATCAATTCGGAAAATTTGGGCAGCGATCCGCCCTTATTTTACAGTTTCATTTTTACTTTACTATTTTTGTTAAGTATTTGAGTTGGAAGCTGAAATTTATAGAGTTAAGGCAAGAAATAGAAAATAATGAAAAAAAAAGATTAAATGAAGAAGAATACGAAAACATGAATAATATGTTGTTGAAGACATGGTGTTCGCTCCCAGAAACATTTAATGCGATGAAGAAATTGTCTTTAGCTATTCTAACAATATTTTCATCAACGTATAGCTGTGAAAGTCTATTTTCGATTATGAATAATATAAAATCTGATGTACGAAACAGACTTACCGATGAATGTGGGGAGGCTTGTATTTCATTAAAATTGTCAAACTATGATCCGGATATTGATGCATTATCGAGAAATATTCAGCAACAAAAATCCCATTAAAAAATATGTCAGCATATTATAGAAATGAATCTATATATAATTTTTAAAAGCATGTATTTTCATTTAATAAAAATAATTTGTATTGGCACGCATGTATTTTCATTTTATAAAAATAATATTTATTGGCACGCAGTCAAAAAAAGGTTCGCCATCCCTGGTCTAAATTATCATTATAGTCGCATCAATTATCTATCCTGTCGTATCAATTAACTGTTTTAATCAAATAAATCATCACCATCATATCAATAATCGTCTCGTTAACTATTCTCCTTTATCTCTTTATCGTTTATCCAAAAAAAAATTCCTTAATCTCTAGGCGCTATGGCCTTTTTACTTAACTACTCTCGTCTTTTTCCTAAACTTTATCCGCTATTGCTCTATGAGTCTTTTTATTTAAATCTTCTTGTCTTTTTCCTTAAACTTTATTCGCTGTGATCGTTTTTCTTTTGATTCATCCCCTTCATTTTTAAGTCTATTTTGAATTATCTATATATAGTCTTATCAATCATCTATGTGGTCGCATTAATTATATATATTACAATAATAAAATCATTATACTCATACTCTCATTCAATCTGTAAATTATTTTTCCTATGTCTCATTGATTTAAAAATCGTTTACTTAATCCTCAGTCGCTCTATGACCTTATCATTCCGTTGGCTCTCTGGGGCCTTCGTCATCTTATTTCTAACTGGCATTCTGTGGCCTTCAATCTCTAATCTCATTCCAACTGGCACTCTATGGCCTTTAATATCTAATCATAATCATATCTCATCTGGCACTCTATGGCCTCTAATATCTAATCATAATCATATCTCATCCGGCGCTTTATGGCCTCTAATATCTAAACATATTGTCTCATCTAATCATATCTTATTTAATCATAATCATATCTCAACTTTAATATCTAATCATATCCTATTTAACTATAATCACATATCATCTTTAGTATCTAATCTTGATCACATCTTTACTGTTATAACCATATCTTATTTCAAGATCATCTCTTATCTTTAACATCTAATCATAATCATATCTAATCATAATCGTATAATATCTGTTCTCGTCTTTAATCATTTCATATTATCTTTAATCTTAATTCTCATGTTCATATTATCTTTAATCCTAATCGTATCTCTTCTTAATATCGGAGTTGAGTTTTATCAGTGACTTTTGGGTGAGTTTGAGGCCTCACACTGACTCTCAATCCATGGCGTCTTTTGTCTAGCGCATTTTACCGGTTACGCCTTCCTCACCGCCACTCGGATATTTGGTACTCGGTGTGGGATCCGGGTTGTTGTACCAAACTCCTCGCTGGGAAAACTAAAAAAAAACATTCCCTCAGTACTCGGTGTGGGATCCGGGTTGTGTACCTCGGAGAATATAAAAGTATGGAAATGCCTAGACGTTCAATCAAGTTCCAAAAATGGTTTACTTGATTTCCCGAATAGTGAAAAGAAAAGGAAACGATAAATGGGCGCAGAAAATTTTCTCAATAAAACTATCTAATATCTGCTCGCTCTCCCGTCAGATTTCCGGCACAATTCGGCCGCCCTGATCTGATCCTTAGTAGGTCCTTTCGAGTATGAACCATTTACCGGTTAGTTCACATCTCGCCTACCGTTTGGTGTCCTCGATACTCGGTGTGGGATCCGGGTTGTGTATCGAGTCCCGCCCAGCAATAAAAATAAATTCGTTCGATACTCGGTGTGGTATCCGGGTTTTTGTATCGAACGGTCCAGCGCCATCAGTCCCTTGGCTGATAACATCCTGAACACGACAGTCCGTAGCTGTCCTCTGGTGCCTCACCACCAGCTAGGGAAAAAAGAATATCTTTAGGTACCTTTAACGTCTAAATCATGCGCATTTTTCAATTTTTATTTTTATTTTCGGTTTCCCCTTCACTTTCCCAACTCAAAAATTGTAGTAATCGCGTTGGTTTGTTCCCCAGAGAGATGATCAATCTCTCGACAGGAACTCTCCAACTTTGCGACGGATCCTACTACCTTCTTCTCCTCGGGTTGATCAAGGTTCCCCATCGGAATAAGCGTACTATCGTTATGATAGCTCGGTTTTAAATCTTACTTTCCAGTATCATTTCCATATAATATAATATAAATAACACTACAAAATACACTAACAGAAGGATGTATCGAAACTTTTACCGTACCTTATGTGTGATTTTTCAGCTTTCACTGTTTAAGTTGTGTCTTACTTGTCCACTCAGAATTTATTTAACGGCTTTCATGAAGTTTTCGGCTTTTTCCGTATGTTTTACACCTTTCGGTTGCTATTGTTGTCTCATTTATTATTATTATTAATCTCAACTCATCGTTTTCAATCATCATTTTCCTCTGGCTGCTAGTTATTATTCTCGTAATTCATTATTATCTCTAATCCTTTATTTTCATTAATAACAAGCATCATCATTTTATTCATCTACGCTCATTTCTTACTATTCATTTCATTTACACCTGAACATTTCCTTTTATCTATGCCTAAGTTTCTCCATCATCTGGATTATCTTTTCGTCAATTTCTAACTTAATCGATTATCTGTTCTCGTTTAGTATCTAATTTGGCTTTACTTGGCCTCAAGTCTTTTGTAATACGTACAATCAATTGTTCGTTATTTCCGCTAATATTTCTCATCTCATAGGAGTAGGGGTTCGAAATCGTTGCAACCTTTTCCGTTACTATTTTGATCTTTAAATTAATTACTTTCAGTTTATCGTTTATTACGTTTAAACTATTTTAACTGACTTGATTATCCCGTCTTATTTCAAAACAATATTAATCCGGCAATTTCTATTTTTCCAATTTTTTTACGAACTCTTACCGTTGTTCCTATCTAATTATTATTTACATGGTTCTGAAATTTATTTACATGACATTTACACGACCCCTTTTTTTTGTGGTTTCCCCTTTTCTAATCGCTTTATCCCTAGTAATTTCCACCTTTTCCCTGCTTTTATTATTTTTATTTTATTTATTTTTATATTTTTATTCTTACTTCCACTGTTTTGGATGATATTTATACGATGATTCCATTGACTTATACAACCTACCCATAATTTTATTTTTATTTATAGTTTCCTGGTTCTTTGATTTCTGCTCTACAAATATTGATAATTTTATCCCCACTTTCCTGTTGAATCGTTTCATTTTTGAAATTTTTGTGTATCTAATATTTTAATTTATTTACATATATTGATATTTTCCTCTCTTATTACAATACTCGTCATTTATGAGTTTTCTAAACTGTTGTTTTGTTTCATCATATTGTTGGGGTTGTCGGTGACTTCGAATAGAAATTATTGTTGATCTGACTCCAAGCGTGCTTTAAACAACAGTAACGAACTCCAAACGATATAAACTTTATTGATTAATACACTTTGTCTCCACTGATTTACAAAAATATTTAGAATTCACTTTCAAAATTTTTAATTTCTTCACAATTCTCTGAATTCTAGAGTATTCGAAGGTTTTGACCCATTGTAACTTTTTATCAAAAGTTCACACGATTATAGTTCTATGGTAATTTTTGATCGTCTTATTATTCTACACCATATATCAAAATTAAAATTTTTTGGCCAAAATTG
This sequence comes from Schmidtea mediterranea, assembly GCA_022537955.1. Lineage (NCBI taxonomy): Eukaryota > Metazoa > Platyhelminthes > Tricladida > Dugesiidae > Schmidtea > Schmidtea mediterranea. The sequence continues at coordinate 258,695,096 of CM039679.1, forward strand.
TGACCCTTTATAACTTTTTATCTAAAGCTTTGATGACTAAAGTTCTATTGCCAATTTTGCTTGTTTCGTCGATCTCTACAACATATCAAAAATTAAAAATTTTGACCAAGGTTTTGACCCTTTATAACTTTTGACCCAGGAGTCAGACTGCCATACTTCTATAGTAAATATTGCTCAGCTTCTCAAGCTCTACAACAGGGATGGCGAACCTATGGCACGCGTGCCCAAAGTGGCACGCAGCTAAATTTTCGCTGGCACGTATAATATTTTTCATTTTCATACATATGTAATGTACTGACTAATCCAAATGCATTTTTGATATTGGAAAAATTGTGAACTCAATTCAAATTTAATGCATAAATTTTGATATTTAAAAACAAACTTCCAGATTTCTGGCGCCTTTATTCATAACGTTATAATATAATTATATTATTTGCGTATGTAGGTATAGGTATGTACAAGTATGAACATGTAATTTTAAATATAAAAAAAATGTTAAAATGAACATAGTATGCTTTGGATTTTCAAATATATACATACATATATATATGAACATCTGCATTCTCGCCAAAATTGAAATTCACTAATTCTAATTCAGTTCAGTTAAAAACTTTGTAAGTGCGATTGAAAATTGTGTTTTCTTATTTTAGTATTATTTTTTGCTAATAAAAAAAAATCTATTTATATTTTTAGAAGACAATTATAATTGATTTCAAAAGATAATTCATTAACAATTTTAATGATAAATAAATAATATGTTTCAACTTTAGAATGTCAGAAAATAAGAAAAGGAAAACAGAGGCCAGCTCTAACAGACCATTTCAAGATTGGTGGACTGATAAATATGGAATGATGAAAAGCAATAACAATGCCCTGTGTGCGTTGTGTGGAAATACAGTAGTGTGCAGAACATCCTCAGTAAAACGTCATTATGAAACTACTCATTCATTTCTTTTATCTAAAAGTGATTCAGAACAAAAAGAATATATTGCACGTGACGTTAAAAATAAAAATTTACAATCAAACTCATTCACTACATTTTTGAAACATACAAATTATTTAGCTGCTGCTAGTTTTGAGGTTTCCAAGACTATTGTTACTCATAGCAAACCATTTAGCGATGGAGATTATATTAAAGAAGCTTTCATTAAATGTGCACCACATTTATTTGAAGATTTTCAAAATAAAGAGCAGATACTTAAGCGCATTGAAGAATTAAGTATAAGTCGAAATACTGTTGTAGAGTCTACAACATATCAAAAATTAGAATTTTTGAAGGTTTGACCCTTAATAACTTTTTATCCAAAGGTTGGAAGATCCTAATTTTATCACCACTTTTGCCATTTCATCGTTCTGTATAACATATTAAAAATAATTTTTTTGACCAAAGTTTGAGCCTTTTTAGCTTCAAACCTTTAGAAGATATGACCATGGTTCTATTGGCAATTTTATTAAGCTCATTCTTCTCTACAACATATCAAAAATTATATTTTTGGTCAAGGTTTGACCCTTTACACCTTTGAAGTTCGATAAGATACGACTATAGTTCCATTGACAATAATACTCAACTCGCCGTCCTGTACAACATATCAAAAATAAAAGTTTTGGCCAAAGTTTGACCCTTTGTAACTTCGAACCTTTAGAAAATACAACCATAGTTCAATTGGCATTTTTACTCAGCTCATTGTTCTCTACATAATATCATCGAACTGTTTTCTCATCGTCAATAAGTCGATCGTTTTCCTTTGTTTGTTGTTAAGTTCCATTCTTTAGTTCACCCTCTCTCGTTCCGACATTTCTGTTTAATAATTAAACATTTGCTTTTATTTCCTTGGGTTCTTTGCAAAAACAATCATGTTGATCCCGGCTGAGCCCCCAAATTTGTATGGTGGGCTAGTCGTTTATTTCCTTGACATTTCTCCTTATCTTGTAGTCAGGTTGTTCGTTTTCCATCAATCGTTCTCTGGGTTTTGTTTCATGTCGTTCTCATCTCTCTGGGGTTCGACAAAATGTCGTCCCGACATTTTCTATTTAATAATTAAACATTTGCTTTTATTTCCTTGGGTTCTTTGCAAAAACAATCATTTTGATCCCGGCTGAGCCCCCAAATTTGTATGGTGGGTTTCTGGGTTTTGATATTTTGAAACTATATGGTTGTTACCCAGACAACCCCATACAAATATTTCCTTTGCTTACCACTCGGCACCCGTTGCTAAGCAACGTTGGAACTGTGTTCGAGTGGGTAGATCGTCCGCAAAAAGTGAGCGCTATTGCTAGTGCTATAATTGACCGAACGATCCATGGGTCCAACGAGCTACCGATAGAAGGTCTGTGCTCGATTTCGATTTTTTGGTCCCATTATTCTCCTATCTCTGTCAAATATTAACCTATACTCTCATATCATCTATCTTTATGTCCATTTGCTTGGTCCTTCTCATTATTGTCCATGCTGATGATTATTCTTTGGCCTGTACACCCTTTGTTATGTTAAATATACCCACATTATATCTTTCACCCTTATCCCTATTATAACTACAATGTTTCCCATTATTATTACCAGCATTATTATTGTTGCCATCATATGTATTACCTTTATTAATTGTTGCTACTATTTCCTATATTATTATTTTTGTTACTATAACTACCATTATATTTATTGTCATTACTACTATGATTATTACTACTATTATTATTATCATAATTATTATCATCATTACTACTAATACCATGATTATTATTATTATTACCATTATTATTATTATTATTATTATTATTATTATTATTATTATATTATTATTATTATTATTATTATTATTATTATTATTATTATAATTACCATTATCCTTATTTTACGGTTTTATATTTTCATCGATTCGGAAAAATTTGAGAAGCGTTCCCCCTTATTTTACGCGTTCCACTTTTACTTTACTATTTTCAATAAGTATTTTCATCAATTCGGAAAATTTGGGCAGCGATCCGCCCTTATTTTACAGTTTCATTTTTACTTTACTATTTTTGTTAAGTATTTGAGTTAATTCGGAAAATTTGAGCAGCATTCTGCCCTTATTTTTCAGTTTCATGATAATCTTATACCAACCGTTGAGTCACATTTCACTTTTATTTTTCTATTTTTTATAAGTATTTTAGTTGATTCGGAAAATTTGAGCAGCGTTCCGCTCTTATTTTACAGTTTTTTATGATAAGTGTTTTAACTATTTCCAAAAATTTGCGCAGCGTTCTGCCCATATTTTCCGTTTCAATTTAACATAGTTTATTTAATTCTTATTTAAAAACATTATTTTCATGATTTTGGTCGTTCGGATTAATCTTTTTCTGGTGGCTATTCATTTTAAGTGTTGCAACGATTTCGCAATTTTCCCTGCTACCCATTCCCTCTTTTTGTCCTTAAGATCTATGTATATTCATTTCATAGTTAGTGAGTGCCCACTGGTGTGTTAGAGATTTTGAGCCGATTGTAAAATCATTTAGGTCGATTTTAAAGAAATCGAGAAACGAGGAAGTAACCAAAAGACCACTTCCTTACTCCTCCTTTCTTCTATACGGAATAATATTGACGTTCCGATCCCTGCGTTCCGCACGCCGAGTCTTCATGGGCACAGATCATCGGCGGTATTCCACGAACTTTCACGAATCTGAATACTGTATATGATTTTACTATCTTGCAATGTATTGGCTGTGGGCCCGAAAATTTTCGACAATTAGAAAATAATTTAAGCATCATAATAATTTATTAAAACCAAAGCTAAATTACCGGCTACTTCCGTTAAAATTCATAAATTCAACCATCCAAATTAAAAACATTGAATTAAACTTCCCATAAAAATCCATAAATCTATATCCTTCCTAAATAACTCGGATACATCCATAAAAATCCATAAATCCATATCCATAAAATTCATAATTATCCATAAAAATCCATAAATCCATATCCTTCCTAAATAAATCGAATGCATCCATAAAAATTCATTAAAAACATCGAATTAAATAATCCAAAGTGAAACTGCTGACAACCAGTGTCAAAATACGATTTAAAATCAATACTGAAAATTAAGATTGGATATTTGTCAAATCATATCAGTATATATACCTATAATTTGGCCTTAACCTTGCGTGTTAGTTTTAGTGCGATTAAACAAAATTTGACTTTGAAATTATTTGTGTTATCTAAATTAAATTTTTATTTATTTCTTAATTTAAATTGGTAAGTTATTTTTAACATTTTTAATTAAATTTATTCAGCCAAAAAATATTTTATTTTTATTCATTTAATTCATTAATTTTTACTTTTATATAAATGGTCATTTTACGGTCGAATTTTCTTGTTATTATGTTATTTTTTATGTAAATTTCGTGCGGTTCTTGATGCATTTTGTATTTATTTTATTTTACTTTTATGTTTTTGATTTTATATTTATTTATATTCTCTCAGATTTTAAAATGTTTAATTGGTGTTGTATATTATATTTTAAGTTATCTTGGTGCTAGGTTTTCGTGTTGTATTACTGATACATTTAAACAATTCTCAAGGCTATTTGTGTCCTGGTCCAACAGTTGGTTTTTATTTATTTTTTCTAGGGTTTTTGTGCATCTACCCCCTAAACGCCAGCAAGATTATTATTCTATCCCTGGTATGTACCCATGGTGATTTCCATGTTGGTACTGTACATAGAGGTTGAAAATTCATGAGCAGGTGAGCTCCATTTCTAGAACTACTCCTCATGATATTTTCACTTTCGGGTTCTGGACTGCCGATGGAAGGTCTTACGTCTTTCTCTTTCTATATACTGGTCCATACTCGTCTATTCCTACAATTTCTATGCTTATTTGTCGTATTTACCCATTATTTATAAATGTATCTTTCAAAAATTTGGGCAGCGTTCCTTCCTTATTTTTTGGTAAATTTCCTGTTTCATTTATTTAATCTTGGTATCGATTACATTTGTCCTAGTTTACCTTTATATTTCCCTATTTTAAAAATTTGATTAACAATTCCTTAACTCCGGTACATTTCCCATGATTTTAAGTAGTTACAACCCTCTATGGTCACTTCAATAAACATTTCTCTCTTCTGTCAGATTATATCATTCACCTTTTGGAAAAATACTTTCAACTTTACATTCCTACACTATCCTATTCTTTCCTACTCGATTTTCCAATTAATTTCCTGACGATGTTCGTAGACTTAGCAAAATCACTCACTAGTACTATTTAAAATTTTATTAATACAACAAGTTCTTGATTTATATGAATTGAAGTGATTCTGCTTAAAATCAGCCAATCGAGGAGGTTAGTAGTGGGATGTGTCACCGCTAGATCATGTCACCGCTGGATCAACCCCCCCGGGGGGGGGTAAAAAATTTTTTTTTCTAAGTCTAAAAGTACAAAAAATTTTTAAGACAAAGACAATGACTCATTCAAGGTCATTGAAACAAAGACCATGACTCATTCAAGGTCATTGGATGACTCATCAAAAACTTTCAAGGCCATTGAAACAAAGATCATGACTCATTCAAGGTCATTGGATGACTCATCAAACACTTTCAAGGTCATTGAAACAAAGACCATGACTCATTCAAGGTCATTGGATGAGTCATCAAACACTTTCAAGGTCATTGAAACAAAGACCATGACTCATTCAAGGTCATTGGATGAGTCATCAAACACTTTCAAGGTCATTGAAACAAAGACCATGACTCATTCAAGGTCATTGGATGGGTCATCAAACACTTTCAAGGTCATTGAAACAAAGACCATGACTCATTCAAGGTCATTGGATGACTCATCAAACACTTTCAAGGTCATTTAAAAATTTTCAAGGTCATTCAAAATTTCTCAAGGTCATTCTAAATTTCTCAAGGTCATTCGAAATTTTTCAAGGTCATTCTAAATTTCTCAAGGTCATATTATTTTTAAACATTTTTAAATTTAAATTTACTACAAATAAAAATATGTAGTATATATTTTGTAAATTTATTTTATTATTATTAAATTAAATTGTTTGTTTTAATCAAGTCAATTATTTTATTATTATTATTATTATTATTATTATTATTATTAATATTATTAATATTATTATTTTTATTATTATTTTTATTATTATTTTTTATTATTATTATTTATTATTATTATTATTATTATTATTATTATTGTCAAGGTTATTGGATGACTCATCATAATTTTTCAAGGTCATTCAAAAGTAGGTCAAGGTCATTCAAAAGTAGGTCAAGGTCATTCAAAATTTCTCAAGGTCATATTATTTTTAAACATTTTTAAATTTGTATTTACTACTTATTTTACTAAGTAGTATATATGTTGTAAATTTATTTTATTATTATTTTTATGATAATTAATATTTTTATTATTATTATTAATATTATTATTACTTTTTATTATTCTATTATTACTTATAAAAAATTTTATTAATACTTATAAAAACTTTTTTTATTATTAATATTAATATTTTTGTAATTTTTATTATTATTATTATTTTTAATATACTTATTACTTATAAAATTTATTAAAATTTTATTATTAATAATACTTTGAAAACTTTTTATAATATTATTATTATTATTATTATAATTATTATTTTTATTATTATTATTATTATTATTTTTAATAATATTATTATTATTATTAATGTATAAAACTTCTATTATAAGGAAATAATTTTATTATTATTAATATTATTATTAATATGATTATTAATATTATTAATTAATATGATTACTTAATAATATTGTTTAATTATATTTATTTTTATTATTATTATAATTATTATTATTGTTGTTTTTATTATTATTATTGTCAAGGTCATTGGATGAGTCTTAAATTTTTTTTCAAGGTCATTTAAAATTTCACAAGGTCTTAGTATTTTTAAAAAATTTTATATAAATTTACTACTTATTTTTATAAGTAATGTTTTAATGTTTTTTAATTTTAATTTATTATTATTATAATTTTCTCAAAGTCATAATATTTTTAGTCATTTTAAATATAAATTACTACTTATTTTATAAGTAATGTTTTAATATTTATTATTATTATTATTTTCAAGGTTATTGGATGAGTCATAATATTATTTCAAGGTCATTTAAAAGTAGGTCAATGTCATAGTATTTTTAAACATTTTTAATTTTAATATACTACTAATTTTTTTTTTATAAGTAGTGTTTTAGTGTTCTTTAATTTTTATTCTATTAGTATTATTATTATTATTATTATTATTATTATTATTATTATTATTATTATCTTATAAGTAGTGTTTTAATGTTTTTTAATTTTTATTATTATTATTATTATTATTATTTTTATTATTGTTATTATTGTTATTATTGTTATTTTATTATTATTAATATTACAAGTTTTTATTATTATTATTTTCATTATTATTTTATATAAATTTTCAACAAAGTATATAAAATTAATATTGAATAGAAAAAGTTTGTTCAATTGTGGTTCATAGTATACAGGGATAGAACAATTGTAAATGTTTGTAAAAAGTTAAAGAAAAATTCAAATGTGTGTGTTAAACCATCGATATGTTACAGTGTTTATGGAAAATTTTTAATGAAAATATGTGTTATTTTTCAACAATTTATGAAATATTTATTTTATGGCTAATAATGTGTATATGTTAAATGATAAAAATAGTTCAATATTTATGTAAAGTTTGAGATTGTTAAGAAAAAATGTAAATAATCTATGATACACACGTGTTTTTTGATTGAAATATAGGTGTTTGTTTTACCGATATAAGAAAAACTATGGACATTTTTTAAGAAAATACACGTAATTTATGATTATCATGGGATTAGAATTTGATTAAAGTTGTGAGAAAGTTGTTAAATTTGAGACCTTAAAATAAGACCTTCAGCAAATTGGTAAGAAAATAGTAGTTATTGAGTAATACTTATTAAAATTACCAAAGTTTTATAATTTTTGACAAGTCTTGATAGATCTTTAATAAAATTTGTTAGTACTTTGAATAAGAATTTTTTTTTTAAAAAAAAAAAAGTTTCAACACAGTAGCAAATCGTAAAGAAACTAGTATTTATCAGTTAATTAAATTAACTAAGTTGTAAAATAATTGAAAAAAAAAAAATTTGTTAGATTTTCAAAAATTTTAAGATTGTTAGGTATTTGTTCTAGGTACTTGTTGAATAAAAATTAATGTATTTTATCAACAGCTCATAGTTTTTAATCGTACGATTTCTCTTCATTCCTGGAAATAATCGTAAATATTTAAATTATTCAGAAAATTATCAATAACAACATAAGTAATGGGTAACATAAATTTTTTAAATACTAATCAATTTTAGTTTTTAATTAAATTACAAATATAATAATAAAATCAAATAAATACTTGAATGCATGAATCGAAAAATTTCTTAGAACTGAACACGTATCGTATATTTTATTCAGATTCCAATAATATCATTAAAATTAACCAAAATCTTATTGTTATATTTTGATAACCCTTAAGTCAATGAAAATGTATCGATTTCACTAAGTATCCATCTTTTGACATTGATATCCAACCGAATAAATCACCCTAAAAGTAAGATTCCCCCTCTTGACCTATCGTTTTCCCCTAAAATAATATAAAATTTACTCTCAACCAATCATTTCTCTTTAAATGACAATAATCCCAGCTATATTCATTATTTTCATAAAAATCAACGACTTATATCGATATTCAACCGAATAAATTTCTTGAAATCCCCTTAAAATAAATTCATCTCTTGACCAATCTTTTACCATCAAATAACACTTTCTCCTACTTTACCATATTCATTATTTTTTTTTTTTTTATAAAAATCACCTATTAAATAACGATACTTAACCAACTTAACCCCTTAAAAATATCAACAAATCTGTTCTTAATCGATTATTTCCCTTTAAAAGATCATAAATTCTCTTCTTAGCCAATTGTTTCCCCCTAAAATAAAATTTACTCTCAACCAATCATTTCTCTTTAAACGACAATATTCCAAACTATATTCAATATTTTTCATAAAAATCACCGACATATCGATATTCAACTGAATAAATTTCTTGAAATCCCCTAAAAATATTATAAATTCCTCTCTTGACCAATCAAATTACCTTAAGATTATCATAAATTCTCCTCTTAACCAATCATTTCTCTTTAAATGACAATAATCCCACCTATATTCATTATTTTCATAAAAATCAACGACTTATATCGATATTCAACCGAATAAATTTCTTGAAATCGCCTTACAATAGAATTCATCTCATGACCAATCATTTCTCCTTAAAAGATCATAAATTCTCTTCTTAACAAATCATTTCTCTTTAATTGACAATATTTCCACTCTCTCAAAAGATTTACACACATATTGATATCTATCTGAACAAATCCCCTAAAAATATTATAAATTCCTCATCTATATTTTCCATTTAGAAAATATTTACCCTTTGAACACAGATATTCAACCAACTCAACCCCTTAACAATGACAAAAAACTTGTTCTTAATCGATTATTTCCTTAAAATATCATAAAATTTACTCTTAACCAATCATTTCCATTGAAATAACATTTCCCCCCAACTGCACCAATAATATACATATTTTTTAAAAACCTACAAGGTAAAATTTCTTTAGAAATCTATGTTTAACCGACTCTACTCCTTAAAAATTCATCATTCGAATCATATTTACTATATGTATTCAACCAATCAAATTCCCTTAAAATTATCATAAAAATTTGAATTTTACCAATAAAAATAAATTTTCTTTAAAGTATTACAAATTGTTATCATCATTTTCCATCGAAAATCACCACAATTTTGTTCTGGCAACAATTTCAAGCAATTAAAAAATTCATCAAAAATGACTTAAATCGAATAAAATCTATGTTTTCCACATAAATTAAATTATTGTAAAATCACAAAATATATATCATATTGCTCATTAAAATTAATCAGTAAATCAAGTATAAATTCAATAAAAATTACCAGTCAACCATTAGAGATAATTCAATGATTTTTATAAGTATACTGATAACCACACTGAGCATCCCCTTAAAAATCTCTAAATTATACTACTTTTGTGATTGATATCCATGAAATCAATATTAGATTTGAAAATGAAAGTAATTATTGACCCCTTTATTTACACTGTAAAATCAATTAAAATTTTAGGTTTCACTAAAATATTTTTAAAAATTAACTGATTTAATCAACTATTTAAATAGAACATAAAATTATAATTAAAATATCATTTACTATTCAAAATCTATCAGTCAAATTGGATTCTAATTGGTAAATAATTATCTTAAATAGATGTTTCATAAACATTTTGATCCTAAATTTATTTATTTATTTATTTTTTATTTAAAATAATCCTAAAATCAAGTCTAATCTAATAAATTAGGAAGAAATTAATTGTTTCTAAAATTATAGATTTACCCTAATTTCTTCAATAATTTCATTAAAACATAATCAAACCTTAAATCCATTAAAATTCAAAAAAAAACCATAAAATTCACAAAGATGATTAAAATTTACTAAAATAAATACCTCGTAAAACTAGATATTACTTAATTTATAATAAAATTTCCCTAAAAGCTCTAATTGATTTACATAGCCTAAAATTATTTTATTTTTGTCGAGTACAACCTAATCTATTGAAAGATGTAATTTATTTAGTTAAATTTTCATTGAAAATAACAAGTCAACAAATGGAATTTTAATTAGTAAAGATTATATTCTATAAAGAAAATTTTCAGTGAAGAAGTAATATTGGTGAGATAGTACATTAAGTGACTAAAATCGTTGAAATTACTGAAAACAGTGGGATAGCTAAAGATATCTACTAAATAGATGAAATATCAATTGATATCTTAATAACTTACAAGGGTAATATACTTTGAATAGAGAAAATATACATCGAAGAGAAAAATATTCGTTGAAGAGGAAAAATCATTCATTGAATAAGGAAAAAATTAATTGAAGAGAGAAAATATTCATTAAAGAGGAAAGCAATCATTAAAGTGAGAAAATATGAATTGAAGCTAACAAATATTCAGTGAATCGAGAATTGCTTATAATAAATTAGTTGGTAAAATTTCTCAATGATGAGATGAAATATCAATTAAATATTGTGAAATACTTGAAATAAATGGTCTGAATTATTCAATGATCAACAAATATACATAAAAGATGAAAATATTTACTGAAAATCAATTGTACTTTAAGAGTGTATTAATTACTATTATATTAAATTAAAAATTATTAACAATTGAGTAGATTTCATCGGTTAATTATATTTAAATAGGGATATATATTTTTGATGGATACTTATGCGCGGAAGAATAGTTATTAAAAACAATAACCGTGCGCGTATACTGATTAAGAACAGATTTGTTGATATTTTTAAGGGGTTAAGTTGGTTAAGTATCGTTATTTAATAGGTGATTTTTATAAAAAAAAAAAAAAATAATGAATATGGTAAAGTAGGAGAAAGTGTTATTTGATGGTAAAAGATTGGTCAAGAGATGAATTTATTTTAAGGGGATTTCAAGAAATTTATTCGGTTGAATATCGATATAAGTCGTTGATTTTTATGAAAATAATGAATATAGCTGGGATTATTGTCATTTAAAGAGAAATGATTGGTTGAGAGTAAATTTTATATTATTTTAGGGGAAAACGATAGGTCAAGAGGGGGAATCTTACTTTTAGGGTGATTTATTCGGTTGGATATCAATGTCAAAAGATGGATACTTAGTGAAATCGATACATTTTCATTGACTTAAGGGTTATCAAAATATAACAATAAGATTTTGGTTAATTTTAATGATATTATTGGAATCTGAATAAAATATACGATACGTGTTCAGTTCTAAGAAATTTTTCGATTCATGCATTCAAGTATTTATTTGATTTTATTATTATATTTGTAATTTAATTAAAAACTAAAATTGATTAGTATTTAAAAAATTTATGTTACCCATTACTTATGTTGTTATTGATAATTTTCTGAATAATTTAAATATTTACGATTATTTCCAGGAATGAAGAGAAATCGTACGATTAAAAACTATGAGCTGTTGATAAAATACATTAATTTTTATTCAACAAGTACCTAGAACAATTACCTAACAATCTTAAAATTTTTGAAAATCTAACAAATTTTTTTTTTTCAATTATTTTACAACTTAGTTAATTTAATTAACTGATAAGTACTAGTTTCTTTACGATTTGCTACTGTGTTGAAACTTTTTTTTTTTTAAAAAAAAAATTCTTATTCAAAGTACTAACAAATTTTATTAAAGATCTATCAAGACTTGTCAAAAATTATAAAACTTTGGTAATTTTAATAAGTATTACTCAATAACTACTATTTTCTTACCAATTTGCTGAAGGTCTTATTTTAAGGTCTCAAATTTAACAACTTTCTCACAACTTTAATCAAATTCTAATCCCATGATAATCATAAATTACGTGTATTTTCTTAAAAAATGTCCATAGTTTTTCTTATATCGGTAAAACAAACACCTATATTTCAATCAAAAAACACGTGTGTATCATAAATTATTTACATTTTTTCTTAACAATCTCAAACTTTACATAAATATTGAACTACTTTTATCATTTAACATATACACATTATTAGCCATAAAATAAATATTTCATAAATTGTTGAAAAATAACACATATTTTCATTAAAGTTTTCCATAAACACTGTAACATATCGATGGTTTAACACACACATTTGAGCCATAATTAGTTTTGATATTCATTTGCACATATTTTCTTAAAAATATAGAATTTTTCTTTAACTTTTTACAAACATTTACAATTGTTCTATCCCTGTATACTATGAACCACAATTGAACAAACTTTTTCTATTCAATATTAATTTTATATACTTTGTTGAAAATTTATATAAAATAATAATGAAAATAATAATAATAAAAACTTGTAATATTAATAATAATAAAAATAACAATAATAACAATAATAACAATAATAAAAATAATAATAATAATAATAATAAAAATTAAAAAACATTAAAACACTACTTATAAGATAATAATAATAATAATAATAATAATAATAATAATAATAATAATAATAATAATAATAATAATAATACTAATAGAATAAAAATTAAAGAACACTAAAACACTACTTATAAAAAAAAAAAAAGTAGTATATTAAAATTAAAAATGTTTAAAAATACTATGACATTGACCTACTTTTAAATGACCTTGAAATAATATTATGACTCATCCAATAACCTTGAAAATAATAATAATAAATATTAAAACATTACTTATAAAAATAAGTAGTAAATTTATATTTAAAAATGACTAAAAATATTATGACTTTGAGAAAATTATAATAATAATAAAATTAAAATTAAAAAACATTAAAACATTACTTATAAAAATAAGTAGTAAATTTATATAAAATTTTTTAAAAATACTAAGACCTTGTGAAATTTTAAATGACCTTGACATACTTTAAAATGACCTTGAAATAATATTATGACTCATCCAATAACCTTGAAAATAATAATAATAAATATTAAAACATTACTTATAAAAATAAGTAGTAAATTTATATTTAAAATGACTAAAAATATTATGACTTTGAGAAAATTATAATAATAATAAAATTAAAATTAAAAACATTAAAACATTACTTATAAAAATAAGTAGTAAATTTATATAAAAATGTTTAAAAATACTAAGACCTTGTGAAATTTTAAATGACCTTGAAAAAAAAATTAAGACTCATCCAATGACCTTGACAATAATAATAATAAAAACAATAATAATAATAATTATAATAATAATAAAAATAAATATAATTAAACAATATTATTAAGTAATCATATTAATTAATAATATTAATAATCATATTAATAATAATATTAATAATAATAAAATTATTTCCTTATAATAGAAGTTTCATACATTAATAATAATAATAATATTATTAAAAATAATAATAATAATAATAATAAAAATAATAATAATAATAATAATAATAATATTATAAAAAGTTTTCAAAGTATTATTAATAATAAAAATTTTAATAAATTTTATAAGTAATAAGTATATTAAAAATAATAATAATAATAAAAATTACAAAAATATTAATATTAATAATAAAAAAAGTTTTTATAAGTATTAATAAAATTTTTTATAAGTAATAATAGAATAATAAAAAGTAATAATAATATAAATAATAATAATAAAAATATTAATTATAATAAAAATAATAATAAAATAAATTTACAACATATATACTACTTAGTAAAATAAGTAGTAAATACAAATTTAAAAATGTTTAAAAATAATATGACCTTGAGAAATTTTGAATGACCTTGACCTACTTTTGAATGACCTTGACCTACTTTTGAATGACCTTGAAAAATTATGATGAGTCATCCAATAACCTTGACAATAATAATAAAAATAATAATTATAATATTAATAATAATAATAATAATAATAATATTAATAATAATAATAATAATAATAATAATAATAATATTAATAATATTAATAATAATAATAATAATAATAATAATAATAATAATAATAATAATAATAGTAATAATAATATTAATAATAATAATAAAAAAAAAATATTAATAATAATAATAATTAAAGTTTTTATAAGTATTAATAAATTTTTATAAGTAATAATAATAATAATAATAAATAATAATAATAAAAAATAATAATAAAAATAATAATAAAAATAATAATATTAATAATATTAATAATAATAATAATAATAATAATAATAATAATAATAAAATAATTGACTTGATTAAAACAAACAATTTAATTTAATAATAATAAAATAAATTTACAAAATATATACTACATATTTTTATTTGTAGTAAATTTAAATTTAAAAATGTTTAAAAATAATATGACCTTGAGAAATTTAGAATGACCTTGAAAAATTTCGAATGACCTTGAAAGTGTTTGATGACTCATCCAATGACCTTGAATGAGTCATGGTCTTTGTTTAAATGACCTTGAAAGTGTTTGATGACTCATCCAATGACCTTGAATGAGTCATGGTCTTTGTTTCAATGACCTTGAAAGTGTTTGATGGGTCATCCAATGACCTTGAATGAGTCATGGTCTTTGTTTCAATGACCTTGAAAGTGTTTGATGAGTCATCCAATGACCTTGAATGAGTCATGGTCTTTGTTTCAATGACCTTGAAAGTGTTTGATGAGTCACCCAATGACCTTGAGTGAGTCATGGTCTTTGTTTCAATGACCTTGAATGAGTCATTGTCTTTGTCTTATAATTTTTTTGTACTTTTAGACTTAGAAAAAAAAAATTTTTACCCCCCCCCGGGGGGGTTGATCCAGCGGTGACATGATCTAGCGGTGACACATCCCACTACTGAGGTTGAACGATCGAGATAAAATTTTCGGTTTATTATCATTTAATTTTGAGAAAAGTTTTGTCTCAATAGAGTTCCACTCCTCGAAATTTCTCTGGCTTTACTGATTTTCATCGGTTATCTGATCCGGCTTTGCGCTATAAGTCATATTCGAGGGTTTGACA
This sequence comes from Schmidtea mediterranea, assembly GCA_022537955.1. Lineage (NCBI taxonomy): Eukaryota > Metazoa > Platyhelminthes > Tricladida > Dugesiidae > Schmidtea > Schmidtea mediterranea. Next base: position 258,710,695 of record CM039679.1, read on the forward strand.
TAAAGAGCAGATTTGCAGATATTTGAAATAAAATCCATAATTGCTTCAGATGAGACAATTTGGGATTTGAGAAGATCCATCAATCTTTTACAACTCGATTGCTGAAAATCGAAATGTTTCTCCAGCGGATCTAATTGGCTCGAAAGAGCATCATTTAAAATTGTTTGGTTTTTCATTTTATTTTAAATATAATATTTTTAAAACAAAATAAAACTATTCTATTGTTTTATTTTGAATTTGAAATTATTTATAATAAAACTTTAATTGAGAATATATAAAAATAATTTTTAATCAAATTAAAAATCAATTTATTGGCTTTTTAGAACGCCAGTGACATGATAATGCCATTTTCTTGAAGAATTTGCGATGTAAACTTTTAAATTTATTTAACCGCAATATTTAAATATTTGCAAATAATTAAATCTCATTTACATTTACATTTTATTTATTCGAAATAATATAGTTGAAAGTAATCATTTTGATGGATTATTTTGATAATTTATTTTGTTTTTGTTTACTTTTGAGGTAAACTTTTAAATTTATTTAACCGCAATATTTAAATTATTGTAAATAATTAAATCTCATTTACAAATAAAATATTTACATAATTATATGAAATTTACCTAAAATATAACACACAAGCTTTTGGAATGGTTCTATTGAACTAAAACTTAATTTCTTTCTAAAACATCATTTTTATTAATTAATTTAATTAGGTATAATAATTGAATATTTTTTGTTGTTTTAATAGAATTATATCACAAATTTTAAATATTATTTACCGCAGTTTTTAAATTTGAAACTAATTAAATCTTCACAATAAATTATTTACATAAATTACTTGAAATTTTAATAAACAACACAAAATATATTAAGAATATTAACATATATTTTTTAGCATAGATTACTAGAATACTAAATGATTATCTGAATGATCAATTGATCATTAAAATTGATAAAAGTCGATAATAATACTAGTATTCAATTAAATACATAAAATTTGTTAAAATCTAACACTTTCCATATGTTTCAAGCTGTAGCATACGAAGTCATGTCGATTATTTTAAAAATTAGAGTGAAGATTAGACATACTAAACCATCTGACTTAAAATTAATCCCAACTTCATTTAAACTACTTATATAATAAGAAATGTTATTGATCTAGGTTGATAACAATAATTGTACAGATTTTAAATAATTTTATGGGTAAATATACGCAAATGCTACTTATTTAGAAATTTGAGTAATAATTTAGAGGGAAAATTTGATTAAGAAAATTAAATGAACCAAAATTTTGACATTAAAACTATTAAGAAATTATATTTCAGAATTAATACTAGTATTCAATTTGAAAATACTACTTCTCTGGTTATTTAAGAGTTAGTTATCAAACTTTTGATATTCGATTAAATATTTTTTAGTGTTAAATTGGCTTCAATATGGAATTTGTGTTTAGTTAGACTAAAACTTGTAATAAGGTATTAAATAATAGCAAGTATATTAATTTATCATATATGTCCACTTAGTATAATATAAAGCCTGTAAAATATTTTAGTTTAAATTTAGGATTCTCGATATAGTTTTCATGAATTTTATATCTAATCGAAGTTCAATTGAAGAATTTATTGAGAATTTGACGTAAGCTTTTAAGAAAACTGTATCAATTTTAGAGAGAGTATTCCAACGTATGAATATTTCAGAGTGTTAGATATAACGGAAAGGTTAGATTTATTACTATGGATTGGAATTTTGATCAATTCTAGTATGCTTTACAAGTTGGAATATCGAGTTTAGATGTAGTAAGTTACTAGTGGAAATATTGAGTGAGAAATTTAATCGATTAATTATAACGTCATAATAATTTGGATATCATATTATACAGTGTTAAAAGAAATTAATCAAAGGTAAATATTGAGTAGAAATAATCATTTAATGTTACATTTTACATGAAAATTATCAGTAATATATCAATTTTAAGGGATAAATTATGGCTAATATTGAGTATGTGCAGATAAATATAGGGTTTTTAATGAAAATGATCAGTAATATATAAATTTTAAAGTGAGATCTTGTCGCTAAATATTGAGTTTGTGTCGATAAATATAGGGTTTTTAATGAAAATGATCAGTAATATATAAATTTTAAGGGATAAATAATGGCTAAATATTGTGTATGTGCAGATAAATGTAGAGTTTTACACGAAATGGTCAGTAATATATCAATTTTAAGGAGAATATTATGGTTAAATATTAAGTATGTACAGATAAAAGTAGAGTTTTACGTGAAATGATCGGTAATTTACCAAATAAATGTGATAAGTTTAATAATTGGTTACGATTGAGGAGTCTTAATCAAATATTTGTTGGGATATTAGGGTCTTACTATTGCATGTAAGAGAAATTCATTAAAGATTCTTACTGCATTTTAATAAATCTAGCTATTGCAGGATTTATGTAAACAAATTTCAATGTGGTAATTCATTAAATTACAGTAACTTTAGGGGTTAAATCCAATGTAAAGTAGAGAAATCAATAATTAGCTTTACATGTAGAATTATTGTCAGTAAATTGTAGCTTATTAATGCAATCTTTACTGGTAACATGATAGATTTTAGGTGAATCGAAGATGAATTCAAGGATTGAGTAGATTTATCCTTTTTGTCGATGATTTGTGGTATTTATTGATACTATAATAGAAGTTCATTAAAATTTTATCGAAGATTTTAAGGTGGTTGGATATCCATTTGGACATTAAAGTATATCAATTTTTATCAATATGCTAACAAATATTGTTTTTCTTATACTGTTAAATTCATTTTGTATTCAAGAAAAGTATGTGTAGTTCAATAAATTGTTAAACTTTTAATAGGAATAATTAGTATATTTTTATAGATGCAATTCTTATTGAACGGTAACCATAAATTACGACATTTGATAGTCAATTTAACCAATATTTGTTGTACATGAAAATTTTCTAGTCAATCTATTTGCTTGAATCGTTATAATTACAACTTTTTTAGATTTGGAAACATTGGTGAGGTATTCTTTATAAGGAAACTTTAGAGTAATGAATTGTGGTAGCGTTTTACAATGCATATAATTAGATTCGGATAAGTGTTAAATAAAATAAGTCGGTGATTAGCAACAAGTTCAACATTATAATAATTTTAAATGACTTTTGTTGATTTATTTAAAAAGATTAATGAAATTATGTTCGATTGAATAGTATGATTTCCTATCAACGCGGTACCAATAATATTTAGAAAATAATTTGAACATTAAAATTTGAATTAATTTGAGTCGTTGTCATTGGTAATAAATAGAATTAACCAATCAAAATCAAGTATTCTATAATTTCATTTTCAAATAATTATTTTCATAAAAATTGTAATTATTTTAATTGATAAAATTACTAGTATTTTCAATAACCGGTTTTAGTTAAATAATAAGTTTATTGAAAAATAGTTTGTGCGTTTTCAAATTATTTTCAAGAAAACTGTAATAATTTTAATATATTTATTAGTATTTTGAGTTTAGCGATTAAATTTATCAAAAAATAATGTCTTTGTCAATAGGAATAGTAACAACCAATCAAAATCAAGTATTTGTTTTGTACGTTTTCAAATTATTTTCAAGAAAACTGTAATAATTTTAATATATTTATTAGTATTTTGAGTTTAGCGATTAAATTTATCAAAAAATAATGTCTTTGTCAATAGGAATAGTAACAACCAATCAAAATCAAGTATTTGTTTTGTACGTTTTCAAATTATTTTCAAGAAAACTGTAATAATTTTAATAAATTTATTAGTATTTTGTGTTTAGAGAATAAATTTATAGAAAAATAGTGTCGTTGTCAATAGTAACAGCCAATCAAAATCAAGTATGTGGTTTCTACTTTTTCAAAATTAATTTAAAGAAAAGTTATTTAAATATGATTTTTATGTTGTTTCAAGAATAACTTTCTATTAAAAAATAAGTTCAGTCAATAATATTTCTAATTAACAATAGCATTTAATCAATCAATAATTTTACGAGTTTATTTTAATTGACGATTAACAAATTTATATACTTTTGAATTTCAATAGAGATTTTCAATTTAATATTCTTAAATTAAAATATTTATTCATATTTTCAAACCATTTTTAACTGGTACTTAAAAATTGTCAACGATTTTTAAATATATGTATGTTTTTTACCAACTACTCTTTATTAAAGACATGTGTTTACTTGGTATTTAGTAATTATTGGTTTACATAAGGTTATAACTTTTAATCACATAGGGTTAAAAATTATCTTTCATCTTTTAGGGTTAAAATTTATCTTTCATTATTTAGGGTTAGAATTATTAAATATTTCATTACTTTGGGTTAAAATTGTTACCTATTTCTTCACATAGGGTTAAAATTCTTAACCTTTTAAATAACTTTATAACAAATCATGTAATAGTTTATCCATAAATTTATCGAAAAGTATTATAATATACCTAGTTTGAATCATAAATTATTGAAATATTTAATAGGTATCACCTGATGAATTTTTAATGGTTATTTAATCAATTTTTGGTTACATAAAGCTTTAATGTTCGAAATTAATTAGCATGTTGTTAATGAATTTAAATCTAATTTTACACGTTTGGGTATCAACATTTAATTAGTATTTAGATCAAAGCTCTTATTAAAAACAAAAGTTTATTTAGATATCAATAGTATCCACATGACTGATATTGACAATTCAATACGTGTTTGTAATAAATTTACGTGTGAAAAATTGTCTTTTTTATTGTTGTGAAAATTAAATTATTATCAATAGCAATATTATTAGCAATAATTAATCCAGTATGTGTGAATTTTTAAAAAATATTGATATAAAACTCATAGATTCTTTATCAATTTATATAGTGAGACTTTCATTTGTAAACCAAGTGACTTATTTTCATAAAAACACTAAAAACACAACGAACTTAGTTGATGGTATCGCTAATAATTTATAGAGTCGAATGAACTTGTAAATTAGTATCCGACTAACTTGGTGAATTATTATCAAAATATTGAATTTTCATTAGAAACAGTATATTTGCTATAAATTTATAGAATTTGGTTAAGTATTTACATGTAAATAATCCTATTAATTATTTTCATAAACTTTATAAATCTAATGTTTAAATCATATCTTGAATGAGTTATTTTCAAAATTCTTACATCAGTGGTGTCGGTAATAATTCGTTGAGGGGTTCAACTCCTGTCGTGGGCGAATTATTTTTTATTTTAATAATTAAATTTTTTAATAGAATATAAATCTGTATATTTTATTTGATGTAAATTTAAAATTATATAGAAATTGGTAAAGTAAATCTTGTATAATTTAATTTTTTATATTTAGTTAAGTTGAAATTTTAAACTTGTTGAATTATTTTCTTAAAATATTGTAAATCCTGTGTTCAAATTTAAGTTTTGAGTGACTTATTTTTAATAATTAACTAAATATATATATACATAGTGCTTTTAAACTTAAATTTTCATGAAAATTATTAAAGTTTTATGATTATTTTGATAAAATTGTTATGTAATATACTACTAACAAATAGTCAGTAAGCTAAAGCATTTAGGATTGAACATTTATTTTAAGACGCGTTTGATGATAATTTATTATGTTTAATGATTATTTTATAATTTTTTATGTAAAAATACAATTAACAATTGAAAATTTCATGTAAATATAATTTTTTATAAATTATTAATTATTAAAGTTTTATGATTATTTTGTTAAAATTGTTATGTAATATACTACTAACAAAATAGTCAGTAAGCTAAATAATTTAGGATTGAACATTTATTTTTAAGACGAGTTTGATGTTAATTTATTATGTTTCATGATTATTTTATAATTTTTTATGTAAAAATATAATTAACAATTGAAAATTTCATGTAAATATAATTTTTTATAAATTATTAAAGTTTTATGATTATTTTGATAAAATTGTTACGTAATATACTAATAACAAAATAGTCAGTAAGCTAAATAATTTAAGATTGAACATTTACTTTTAAGACGAGTTTGATGTTAATTTATTATGTTTAATGATTATTTTATAATTTTTATGTAAAAATATAATTAACAATTAAAAATTTCATGTAAATATAATTTTTTATAAATTATTAAAGTTTTATGATTATTTTGATAAAATTGTTACGTAATATACTAATAACAAAATAGTCAGTAAGCTAAATAATTTAAGATTGAACATTTACTTTTAAGACGAGTTTGATGTTAATTTATTATGTTTAATGATTATTTTATAATTTTTTATGTAAAAATATAATTAACAATTAAAAATTTCATGTAAATATAATTTTTTATAAATTATTAAAGTTTTATGATTATTTTGATAAAATTGTTACGTAATATACTAATAACAAAATAGTCAGTAAGCTAAATAATTTAAGATTGAACATTTACTTTTAAGACGAGTTTGATGTTAATTTATTATGTTTAATGATTATTTTATAATTTTTTATGTAAAAATATAATTAACAATTAAAAATTTCATGTAAATATAAATTTTTAATATATCACATGCAAGTAACATGAATCTATGAGGTAAATGAAACTCTTACATTTATATGAAGTAAAAAGTATAATAATAATACCAATAGTACTAGTGAGTGATTTTGCTAAGTCTACGACTTAGACGTAGACGTAGTTGTAGACGTGTTGGGCGCTGATGAGTGCGGATTAGTATGGATTGGTTTGGATTGGTACGGATTGGTACAGATTGGTACGGATTGGTACGGATGGGTACGGATGGGTACGGATGGGTACGGATGGGTATGGATGGGTGCGGATGGGTGCGGATGGGTGTGTGTGAAATGTTTAAGAACCAAAGGTTCTAGAAGGTAGGTATTTGGAAGTATCTAGAAGGTATGTGTGTGTGGAAGTTGGTAGGTGTGTCGAAGGTTCTAGAAGGTAGGTGTGTTGGTCCACAACTGCATGACATAATAAAGTAGGTGTGTGGTAGGTTCTAGAAGGTAGGTGTGTGGAAGGTTCTAAAAGGTAGGTGTGTTGGTCCACAACTGCATGACATAATAAGGTAGGTGTGTGGTAGGTGTGTTGGTCCACAACTACGTGACATAGTAACAGTTAGGTAAAAGTCTCCAAGTAGTGACCAGTGACGTAATAAGAGTGACCAGTGACATAATAAGTGTGACCAGTGACATAACAAGCGTGGGATTGAGCAATGATCAAGTGACGTAATCATGAGGTCACTGACCAAAGGTCAATCTCCAGGTAGCAACAGCGCGTGCATAGGTCAAATGTTACATAATAATTACGTAAGCCCTAACCCTTGGATTTCTCTTCTCACACAGCACGATGACGCGATCTCTTCCGATAGTGCAAGATCAATTTGCATCAAATCAATTGAATAACAGTTCATCAGAACTTGTTATTTCCAAGACAATTCTACAAAATCAAATAATTTTTTCCCAGCAATTATTGGATTTTATTTCTCAAACATCAAATGGACAAAATCAATTGCCACTTTCGGCGAAGCCAATTCATCCAGATCTATCGTTGGATTTAGTATCAAAGAAATCGACTCGTGATAATCAATTGCCACCTTCAACGAATGCAATGGATCCTGAAAAATCGTTCGACGAATGTGATAAGGAAGCACTTTCAAACAAAATATTGCCACTTTCGGCGAAGCTAATTGAACTTGAAGAGCACATTTTGCGAATGAATGGTAAGTTTGATATTGTTTTGAATATGTTAAGTAATTCTGATTTTAATGATAATAATTGTAATTTAAATATACTAAATAAAATTAATGTCGATAATAATGATGACTTAAATATCTCATCTAATTATAATCTTATTTCAGAAAATGCAGAAAATAGTCCTTTAACTCCTATTAATACACAGCTTAAAAATTTTAAAGCTACTAAAACTAAGGATGCTTTAAATATGAAAAGATTTAACTGCAATTACCTTTCACGTATTTTAAATAAAAATGAGCGTCGTAATATTATTAATAATTATCCATGCTTCATAAGTTTATTGAAAAAGAAAAATTCTAAGACCAAGTTTGATCTTATTAATTATGAACTTTCCTTGATTAATAAATCGAAACTTAATTTTAAAATAAAAGATTGTGATAGTTTATTCTATAGAAATGGAAATCTCTGTATTTCAATCAAGTTAAGTGAAATTAAAAAAACAGATGCTACTAAAAAGATAATTACAAAATCAACAAATTTTCAAAATAAAAATAAAACCATTATTTCGAACCTTATTAATACTGATAATTATTGTTCCAAGCTGATTAAAGCTCCATTAGCAATAAAGAAATTTTTATTTGTCTTTTCACATAAATTAGCCGAAACAGTTTCTATTAAAAACGAACAGCATAAAAGAGCTGTCATTAATAAAACTTTGGATAATTTAAAATTTCAAAAACAATTACCATACTTTCTTGTAAAATCTGACTTAAAATATGCTGATGGTGATTTTATTATGAAGGATCTTTTAACTTCTGAAGATGCTGATAATGAATCTTTTAATATTGGGTCATCTAATTTAACAAGATCGCAGCTTGATAAACTTTATTTTGATTTTCCAGAGATTAAAGAGATGTTCTTTACTGAAGGCATGCACAAAGATTCTGATAAGATAAGTAGTTTAATTAATCACTTAAAGGTAAATAAAGAATTTCCAAAAGATATTTCATTTTATGGTGGTAAATTCATTACAAATCAAAAATCAAATAAAATAGAACCCGATTTAAGCAATGCTTCTGACGTTATGTTTAATTTTGGATTATTCGACTTATTTAAGATATCTAAAGACGATATAGAACTCGAAAGGCTTATTTCATTACCTGCTTCTTCAAATAAAATTGATGAAATAATTTTCCACCTAAATTATTTAAACTTAAAGGGTAATATAAAATATTTTAGTAACATAACATATGGTACTTATGTTTTAAATTATTTCCGTAATGTTTTACTATTACATTCTATTATTGATAGTGAAAAATGCAATTCGTTGATAATTGATACTCTTGAAATATGGGGGTCTGAATTAACTGATCAAATTCCTTCTACTTCCTATTTTAAATTTAGTTGTCAAGAAAAACTAATTAAATATAAAAAGTGGTTACTTAATGGCGAAATTGATAACTTAAAAAATATAATTTCACCACTTACAATTAAAAGAATAAATAATTTATTTAATTTATTTAATAAAACAATTTCGGAAAAAACTAACCGATTGAGTATGATAGACTCGCTCCTTACTTACATCAATGATTTTCGTCCTGACAATGACGATAATGTCACAGTTACGGCAAAAAGGTTATTGTATTTTGTTATTAGAGATAAGAAAAAGTTTCTACTTAAAAATATAGACGATTTTCAGATATCAATGAAATGTCGGAAAAACTGTACTAAGGAAATGAGCTTGATTATTTTTGATCTCATTGAATCTCTTGAAAATTTGATAACTTATGAAGAACATTTTAACTCTGTCGAACTCACCGATGAAATTGATAACTTTAATAAAGGAAGTAGTTCTAACGTAACAAATAACGAAAAAAAAGTAGTTTTACCTGTTGATATTGACGAGGAAGCTGTATCTTCTTTGGAATTAAAAATTATAGAAAATAAAAAAATGAAGACTAGACAAAATCTAAAAGTGTCAAAGGCAATGTCCAAGTGAAGGTACGTGCCAGCATCAGTCTTAGAATCTGCCACAATCTCTGAAGAGACTGATGCAGAATGCACTAAATTAAAAAATACTAAACTTCGTGATCCAAAAGTGTGGTTTACCGACGATGACATTGACCAATACCTTGAACGGCATATCAGTAATCCTACATTTGCACATTTACCGTGCCTTATTATTAGTATTCTATCTTCAGACATTAAAGAAAATATTATCTCAATTCCAGATGCAGTATTTAAAGCTGAGGTTATTCTTTGTCCGCTAAATATAAACAATGCCTATTGGATTTTATTTGTGTACAGCAAATCGTTGCTTGAGTCATATTTTATTGACCCAATATTTGCAAATAGTAATCTGTTTAAAAATAAACAAGCTACTCTTAAGATTAACATTGCTTTAAATAAGATTTTCAAACTTCAAGTGGCTTCATCTTGTCACCCTTTCCAAAATCTAATATATCAAGAGAACAGTTTTGATTGCGGTCCTTTTATTTGTGCTTATGCAATTCTTATAAGTCAAGGTTTGGACACTTTTCCTAACAATTTTATAGATGGGATAAGACGAGAGGTGCATGATTTTCAAATGTTTGGCTCAAACAAAGTATCCCAAGTTATCGGTGGGGGCCTTCCTAAGAATAATTTGATGGGAATCAATTTTAAAAAAGCAATTGCGCTTACTCTTGAAAAACAAAAACGAAACATCAATAACAGTATTAATATTAAACCAAAATTTCAAAAGTCATGTGTGTCATTTCTCTTAAGTAAATGGTTTAAAAGCGATACTAATATACTTGTTCTTTCACCGGATCTAACTATCAATTTAATAGCCCAAAATAATAATTATATCATTGAGAACGTCAACTTTCGGCAGTTCAAAGACGTTCAACATGTCATTAGCATAATTCCCAATGAAAATTATTGGTGTTTACTTCTCTATTCGACCCGTCGTATGACTTTTAATATTTTCGATTTTCGAAAGACTGATATTTCTGATAGACTAACCGAAATAGGAGGAAACTTTACGAATTATTTAAATAGTTTTTTCTTGAGTATGAAAATAAAATTTCAAATAAATCATGGTATTCTCCACTGCTGCTTCATTTCAGATGATCCAACTTTTCATGCCACTGCTTTCATTGTGTTTTTGGAAAAATTGATTTTAGATCGGGATTTTCAACATGATAAAATATATAAGCTACTTGATGATATCAACACTAAAGAGTGTGTTGAAATTTCATTAAATTTAAATCTAATAAATGGAAAGATTACCGGCAGCATTTTAATAAAATATTTTTATAATTTAAGTTTATCAACAGACTTCGTTCTTTTGGGTTTCACAATGTGTACTGCTATTCTTGACGATTGTACTCATTATTTGAATGAACATTTGAATTATAAGTGCCTCCAAAACGCGAAAGTTGTATTTGCCATTTTTGCTCCACCAAAGAGATGAGAACGACATGAAACAAAACCCAGAGAACGATTGATGGAAAACGAACAACCTGATAGCTCTGCTGTCTGTTATTTATAAAGTCTTTGCGTCTATTTTAACTACACGCATAACATCATGGGTGATTTGTAACGATATTTTGCATATTGGGCAAAAGGGCGGCTCTATCCATGAAGGTTGTGTCGAGCACAATTCAATACTTTCTTCTGCACTTGAGTATTCGAAATATAGCAAGAATTCCCCATTAGCTATTGCTTGGTTAGATATTAAGGACGCATTTGGAAGTGTTCCTCATGACTACTTGTGGAGTGTTCTGGAAACTATTGGCGTTAGCGAAAAATTTATTACTATTGCCAAATTACTTTACACCGACACTCAATCTTTCTACAGCTGTGGCCCAATTGTAACACCTAATCTTTCAATCAAAAAAGGAGTTAAACAAGGATGTCCTCTTTCAATGATTAATTTTTCGATTGCCATTAATCCTGTTCTTGAAGCAATAAGTAGATCATGTATTGAACCATTTATGATTGGTGATTTGCCCGTTCAAGTTCTAGCTTATGCAGATGACATTGCACTTGTTGCAAACAATGTCGAGAACCTTCAAAAAATTGTTGATGTTGCTGTTGAAGCTGCAACAGAAATAGGATTTGAATACCGACCGGAGAAGTGTAGGTACATGCAGTTTCCCAGAGTTAACATCAATGGTGAGATCTTGATAAATGAAAATGAGATCAAAAAATTGTTGTCAAAAGAATTTTATCAATATCTTGGTGTTCCAGTAGGTGAGGACAATGATCAAAGTCCCTATGCAATTCTTGATAAAGTTGTTAGTGACACAAAAAAAATTGCAGATTCCGGTTTATTTGGTTGGCAAAAACTCAAGGCCTACAAGATTTTTATTCATTTTCGACTAACATTTGCATTCCAAACACGTGAAATTAAAACTATGGCTTTATCAGCTTCTCAAGGAAATACTAATCCCTGTGGCAATAACTCAAGTAAATTGCGTGGCCATCTGAGAAGAATTTTGAACTTGCCGCACAATTCTGAGACAGTTTATTAATACAACTCAACTGAAAATGGTGGAGCTTCGTGTGTCGATTTGCTTGATGAATATCATACTCAAACAATTGTGCACTTTTTCCGACTCTTTACTTCCAATTGCGATTACTCGAGAAAAGTTAATATTGACTCTCTAAAGTTTGTAACGGGTCCTCGTCTTGGAATCAAAGAGCTTACATTACAACAAAGTTTTGATTGGATTAATGGTGCTGAAACTAAATTGAATCATGGTGGAAGGAAAACAAGATTTCAACGTGCACGTACTTCAATAATTTACTTTAAAAGAGAACACTCAATTTTCGTATCTTTTCATATTGTTAAAGAGCAAGTTTTTTATATCTGATAACAAAGAGTCATGGAACTTTCATACTTACGACTAAGTTTCGAAAAGCAATTTCTAAGATATTTCACTCTGCATTGTACGACTCATATATACAAAAGTGGCAACTGAGTAATAAAAGCGACATGATTGCAGCGGCTATAAAATTATCTCCTCAAATAAATAAAGCAATTTTTAAAAGTAAACTTGGCGAATTTGCATGGAACTTTATACATCGAGCGCGAACTAATACACTTAACATCAATGCAAAGCCTAATAGAAAAGGGGATTCTAGACTTTGTAGACGTTGTGAGAAAGAGGATGAAACTATGTCTCATCCCTTACAGTCATGTAAGATTCACCAAATACTGACATTAGAGAGACACAATGACTGTATAAAGATAATAACGAATAATCTAAAAAACCAATTCTAAACAACGCGTCGATCTTATAATAACTGATACTGAAAGAAAAAGAATATTCATGATTGATATTAAGTGTCCAATGGATTCTGTTTCACATTTTGAGTTGACTGATAAGGCAAATATTGAGAAATATAGCTTGCTTCAGAGTGAATTACAGGTAGCCAAACCTGATTATCAGGTAGAGCTTTACACTTGTATTATTGGTGCATTAGGGTCGATTCCTCCATCAACTTATGATCTGATTTGTAAACTTGGCATTGAACCACTTCAAACAGAAGGTCTGCTAAAAGAATGTGCAATGAGCAATATCCTGCACTCAGCTAAAATATGGTATTACCATGTGCACAGCATTCTACCAGACTTCTGCAATTAATTTAAAATAATGGATATTTAAACTAACTTAAACTTTTTCATTGAGATCAGAATTATTTTATTTGTTTGAAATGATTCAGACTACATTCGTAATTTATCTTTAAATTCAATATTATTAACCTGACTTTTGCCTTTGTAAAAGTCGTAATTGAATTTAGAAAACTTAGAAAATCAAATCAGAGCTTTGTTCGTAGTATTTATTACTGCATAATTTATATTTGCAATGCCGGATGACGACGCCGATGAATCCTCATATCAGATCAAGCAAAAGAAAATTCAGAAGACGCCAATTGCAGAAGAGACTGATTGATCAAATACTTGATAACTTACATTTGAATTCATCCTTCTCTACTACGATTGCAGTATGAATTGCATGCTTCATGTTGAGCATATTCTTTTCACTGTGAAACAAATTTGTTATATTTAATAAAATTTTCAATAGTACTAGTGAGTGATTTTGCTAAGTCTACGACTTAGACGTAGACGTAGTTTTAGACGTGTTGGGCGCTGATGGGTGCAGATTGGTATGGATTGGTACGGATGGGTACGGATGGGTATGGATGGGTGCGGGTGGGTGCGGATGGGTGCGGATTGGTACGGATGGGTATGGATGGGTGCGGATGGGTGCGGATGGGTGCGGATTGGTACGGATTGGTATGGATGGGTACGGATGGGTACGGATGGGTATGGATGGGTGCGGATGGGTGCGGATGGGTGCGGATGGGTGCGGATGGGTGTGTGTGAAATGTTTAAGAACCAAAGGTTCTAGAAGGTAGGTGTTTGAAAGTATCTAGAAGGTATGTGTGTGTGGAAGTTGGTAGGCGTGTGGAAGGTTCTAGAAGGTAGGTGTGTTGGTCCACAACTGCATGACATAATAAGGTAGGTGTGTGTGGAAGTTGGTAGGCGTGTGGAAGGTTCTAGAAGGTAGGTGTGTTGGTCCACAACTGCCTGACATAATAAGGTAGGTGTGTGGTAGGTTCTAGAAGGTAGGTGTGTGGAAGGTTCTAGAAGGTAGTGTGTTGTCACACTGCATGATAATAAGGTAGGTGTGTGGTCTAGAAGGTATGTAAGGTAGGTGTGTGGTCACAACTGCATGACATAATAAGGTAGGTGTGTGGTAGGTTCTAGAAGGTAGGTGTGTGGAAGGTTCTAGAAGGTATGTGTGTGTGGAAGTTGGTAGGTGTGTGGAAGGTTCTAAAAGGTAGGTGTGTTGGTCCACAACTGCATGACATAATAAGGTAGGTGTGTGGTAGGTTCTAGAAGGTAGGCGTGTGGAAGGTTCTAGAAGGTAGGTGTGTTGGTCCACAACTGCATGACATAATAAGGTAGGTGTGTGGTAGGTTCTAGAAGGTAGGTGTGTGGAAGGTTCTAGAAGGTATGTGTTTGGAAGTTGGTAGGTGTGTGGAAGGTTCTAAAAGGTAGGTGTGTTGGTCCACAACTACGTGACATAGCAACAGTTAGGTAACAGTCTCCGAGTAGTGACCAGTGACGTAATAAGTGTGACCAGTGACATAATAAGTGTGACCAGTGACACAATAAGTGTGGGATTGAGCAATGGTCAAGTGATGTAATCATGAGGTCACTGACCAAAGGTCAATTACTAGGTAGCAACTAGTGAACAAAGGTCAATCTCCAGGTAGCAACAGCGCGTGCATAGGTCAAATGTTACATAATAATTACGTAAGCCAAGGGTTTGTACCTGACGGGCTCACATCCTACTACTCGTACGACCGAGGTTTCAACGGGACACAACCCACGAGCACAACTAGGGAACTTAATCCATCAGCCGGCACGCAATACTTTCCATTGATAGCTATTCAAATACGTATTATAAATAAGATTTTAGGGGGACTTGTCGGTGGCACCAAAAGATTCCACGACCATCCAGAATGAAATCAAAACTTTAACTCCGAAATATATATTTACACAAAAAATAACAGTACTTACAATCCACAGTCATGCAACCAAATTTGAAAAATTGGCATAAATTGGCATAAATTGGCATCAAAGATTTGACTACAAGTGAGTCACTGTGTGTCTAAAAATGTCTAAAAATTTTGTCTAGTGGTTTCTTGACTGAAAAAATGTCTGAAAATTATGAAAATGACTGCCGTATATATAGTATTTTTGTGCCTGTGTGCGACCAATGGGCGGTTTTTCGCCATTTTTAGGGCTTTCTAATTATTTTATTTATTTCAAAATATTTTTGTAATTTTTTATATATTTTTCTTTATTTTTTGATATATTAATATTTTATTGTTGGATTTTATTTTTATTATTGTTTTCTTACAATATTATTTTTTAACCTCAATATTTTGTATTCTGGTCGCCTCTTCTGCCTATGTTTTTTCTAAACCTTATTTTGAAAGGTTTTGGCAGTTTATTTTATTTTTCGTATGTTTCCTTCTGCAGCTGTAGGATTTTTCAAGGATTTTAATTAATTATTTGTTTTTATTTAATTTTGTTATATTTTTAATTTGTTTTAATTAATATGTTTTTATTTTATTTTTGGTCTCTTCTTGCGGTGCGTGCTTATGTTACAGCAACCATATTGACAATTTCCAAACGACATTAATTATTTTGTTTTAACTTATACAATTTTCACCTTTTTGTTTAAATTGGTTTTGTAATTTTTTTTTAAATTTTGGCTCTGAGTCCAGCAATATTTATTTATTTTGTATTCCATACCTATGTGGGGTTTGTGGTGACTATGGTGGGTTACTGGGTATTATGCTTTGTTTTAATCTCCCTGTGGTTGCCCAGATAACGCCATATAAATATTTTCTTTACTGCCACTCGACACCCGTTGCTAAGCAACTTTGGAAATGTGCTCGAGAGGGTAGGTCGTTCGCAAATAGTGAGCGCTATTTCTAATGCTGTAATTGCCCGAACGATCTCTGGGTTCAACGAGCTGTCGTTAGAAGACTTGTGCTCGCTTTAGGTCATTTGGTCCCCTTTAAGTCGTAGGCTTTATCACTCATGTTCCCTGAGTTCTTTAGTCAAAGTAAAAAAATATTAACGAACATATGTTGGGAATAAAACAAGTGAACACTTATTAATGAATGAAAAACGACTAAAATATACTAGATAAAACAAATTTTCTACAAGAAGTGAATCAATTTCAGTTTGTAGGCTGCGTTATATTTAGCAGTCGCGCGGCCCGTCGTTTGGCCCGCTCCTTGCGTCCTGGACGATAACTGTTCTTTATTATTGTCGGAGTTGAAGGTGTGTTCGTCATTGAAGTTGCCGCCGTCTCCCGGTAAGCCAATTGGGCGGGGGCAAAGACAAGGGGGTACGTTACAGCGGCTCCTTCTTGGCAGGCCGATAAGGCGACCTCCAGCCCCTTTATCTGAGTTCGGAGGCTTTGATTTATCTGTCTTTCATCCGCCCATCCTTTTTGGGCTGCAATCAGGCGCTGATGGAGTAGTTTTACTTTTCTTGGCTCCAACCATGAAGCTTTGGTTTGTTGAACTTCTCTAGACATCTCACTAAGTTGAGCGTAGAAATCCTTATTGAGCTTGCGAGAATGTTGTAATTCCTTTTGTAAAATTTCCAGCGGATCCATAACTACAAAACAATGATATTAGCTTAGGATTCACCAATCATGATTCAAAATAATGTTCAGACAAATCTTTATGATATTAAACTCTGGTCAGCAAAATTCAGAAAGCAAAAACAGAACAGTTAAATATTTATTGACAAATGACATTCAATCCTATTAGAGTCACTAGGAATATTTCCCGCTGTACCTGCAAATGGAGTTGGGCATTGATGTTACTCAACCACTCTCTCATCCTCGGTTGACTGGGTGAAGGGGTGACCGTAGTATACAAAGACGGGTCTCTTTGTATTTCGGATGGGCCTGGAGCTGGGTTGTGTCATGAAATGATAGAACTCCGCGATCCTACCATTGGCAATGTCATCCTCGACGTTTGCCAGCTAATTTTTTTTTTTTTTTTAATTGGTTTTTATTCATTTGCTGCCTTTCGGCCAATTGTGCGAGCGATGCTCAGCACTTCATACTATTCAGCTTACTATTCAACAAAACTGCAACGCCGATGAGATACCAGTATTGCTCGTAAACATATTTTACACAAGACTAAAAGGGAGGGGTACAACATTTTTTGTAAATGATACATGTTCTCGGTATATGTGATAGCATGCAATCACTGCATTTGGGCATGCAATCCTGGCCAGAGATATGATCTCAGTCTTTGTCAATCCGATTTTAGAGAGAGGGGCATTATTCTTCTTATCACATGTGCCCAGACATCCGATTACTATAGCAGATATGGTGGCAGTTTGATTAAAAGCCTTTCCGATCTGTAAGGAAAGATCTTTGTACTTCACATAGTTGTCTTCCCTTGCTTTTTCAAAGCCTTCAACCGAGTCGTAGGGTACTTTTAGGTCCAGGACATGTATATCCTTATTCCGTTTGGACCTAATTACCATGTCGGGTTTAAGCTTTGTTGAGATTGAGACATATTTGGGGGATTTTTCCACATCAATCTCAAAGCCAATTTTTTCTAGGAAGGCAACTATGCTAACCAGTACATTTTCATGCTTAACCCTTCGAGCGTTTGGTTTTGCACGACAGTGATTGAATACGTGTGTCTGGGTCTCCTCATCAAGATGACATAGTCTACATTTTGTGTTAATATTATATTTCAGACGGTATTCGCTGTAATTAAGATTTAAGAGGTTATTTCTTGCACGCACCAAGAAGCAGTACTGTGCATCATTAATGGTATCACTAGCTATTAGGTATTTAGCAGTGATACTATCTCCAATAGAGCTGCAATGCGCACCTGTACTCTCATCTTGTACCATTGCTCAGCATAATGGAGACCTACAAAGTCATGGAGTTCTTTAGAAAGTGTGTTAAGGTTACGATGATCTATATAAGAGGTGCGCTTTTTGTAGGTCATTTCACGAGAGAATTTGTCTTCAGCAAATTTTAAGGAGATGCATATACAGAACTTTCTCTTGAGAGCCAGTGCTGATTTTTGGAATTTCACAAAGAAAGAGGTGTTGTGAAATTCCTTGCTGACTTCACAGTTCATCCATCTCAGCCCAGCTTCAAATTTTTTACTTCCTCTAGAATGGGCAAGCTCGGCTATTAACATATCTCTAAAGCCGAGATTAGAAGAGTGGAACAGTCTTGTTATTCCAGTAATGCTCTGAATAAGATATTCATCGATAGTAGCGGGAATACCAAGACCTCCCAGTTTGCAGTGAGTATATAGGAAATAGTTATTAAGGGACTGGAATTTATCTCCAATCATTGTTTTCAGCAATCCCTTTATTTTTTGATCGAAACCCAGCTGCTTTTCTCGTCCTTGCGTAACTCGATTCCGATCACAGTCAAGGATTCTATGACTGATGATGCAGTTGCGTAAGGAGAATATAAGCTTGGAATGGATAAATGTTTTGTATGCATTCAGCTTTTGTTGTTTGGTTGTTCTTCTGCATTTTATTAATTTGGTTATTTTCTAATTTTGATTGGGAGAAAAGGTCGATGTCAGATTCTCGAGCATTATTTGTTTTTATGTTATTATCATCATCGTTGTCAGATTCGTAGTCCGACATATTACTGAAAACATCGGATTCCATATTAGTTTCTATGTTGTCTAATATTTTATTCAAGTCGACATTGATTAGTGGTACTGGCAACGTTGGAAATGTGTTCGAGTGGATGGATCGTCCGCAAAAAGTGAGCGCTATTGCTAATGCTGTAATTGACCGAACGACCCATGGGTCCAACGACCTGCCGATAGAAGGTCTATGCTCGCTTTCGAATTTTAGGTCCCATTATTTTCCTATCTCCTCCAATTGTTAACCTATACCGCTATATCATCTATCATTATGTCCATTCCCACAGTCTCTCCTATCGTTATCCGTATTGATGATTTGTCTATGGCCTGTAAACCTTTCGCTATGTCAAATATCCTCATATTATCTCTCTTACTCTTATCCCTATTATACTACAATGTTCCATATTATCATTACCAGTATTATCATTGTGACTATTATATGTATTACCTTTATTAATTGTTGCTACTATTGGGCCAGTACAAGCTTTTGTTTAAATGGATTGGAAACAGCACGCACATTTCAAAATCGGACCCTTAAACTTCTAATAAACACTTAAAAATGCGAGAAAACACAATATTTTAACATATAAAATAGAAAACATAAAATTAAATTAAAATATTAACAAACGCACCAAGATATGCACAAATTGACATAGAAATAACACGATATCAAAAGATTTGACCAAAAAAGTGACAATTTACGAAAAATTAAAAGAGTTCATGAATAAATCGAACAAAAATAAAATAATTTTAATCAGAGATGATTGGAATTAAAAATAAATGAGTAAATTGTAAAAGAAATCGAAAAATAATAATAAATTAGAAATAAATTAGATACATAATGGCAAGGTCAAATTTTGTTTTAACGCATAAAAAATAACACGCAAGGTTAGGGTCACAAAACAGGTATAAATACCAATCCATTTTCACAAAGTTTTAATGCCTTTTCACTCAGTGAATAGATTACTTCTCAACAGAGCAATTCTCGATAATTGTTTTCATTCTGCGAAATCAAGTAACTTAATGTAAGCTCTACTTGATCGTATGTATGGGGACCTCTTGTCGTATGTTGATATGTATGAACTATGAACGAACTATGATGAAATTGATTCAACAAATATATGTATTATGAAAAACCGAATCTTCAACTTTATGAGTCGAAATTTTTCTGGCCCACAGCCACACATCACACAAGAAAGTAAAATCATAACACAACTAGTCACACTGTGTAAGTGCGGTTTCTCCGCCTATAGTGTGTGCCCGTGAGAGCTCTGTCGTGCGTAACGACGGACCTCGAACGTAAATATTCTACCCATTATAGGGGCGGTGGGAAGACGGAGACCTAGTCTTTTGGCTAGATCTCTTTCACCCATCTCCCGTAAAATCGACCTAAATATTTAATTACACATCGGCTAAAATGATAACACCGAGTAGTCCAGTGGGCACTCGTAAAATCTAAAATAAACACAAGAACATTAGGATGAAAATTAAGGCTCGGGTAGTGGGACTTGAAACCGATGCGATGCAGATAAATTTAATAACTAAATTGCGATTAATTTGACCTAACGTAATAAAACCTACGACTTAAAATTTGAAACGACGTAAATAAATTAATCTAAATAGAAGGAGGGAATCCCAACTGACTTTACGACCAAAATATAAAAGAATAAATTTAGCAAAGTAATCACGACGTGGTTAACGATGTAATAAAATTAATAATCGAACTATTTAAATAAATAGGAGAGTAAATTTTTACGAATAATCGATGATTGAATCATTCCCCGATAAACCAAAATAATAGAGTTCAATGATAAGAAACCATAGAAATAGTTAAAAGGATCGAACCTGACTAAATTGGTAGAATAGAAGTAACTAATAGATCCGTTAACCGCCCGAAAATGATTGACGAATTAGATTGAAGGGTAAAGGTACGATTACCTGATCAAGGGTGATTCGATGATTGAATAATTTAAATGATATAATTAAACTATCGATAATGACGAAAATGGCAACAAAATAATAATAATAAATCAAACAAGGCGCAAATGTATTAACTAACTTATGACGAGATAAAATGATGATCATCCTAATACGATTAATTGTCCGAAGCAGCCAAGAATAATCGAACACCATAATAAGGATAAATGGCTAAACGGAGATAAATATAAACTAAGCCACTTCATAGTACAGTTCACGAATATCGATCAGAGAATTATCCGTCACTAACTGGCTAGTCGAACAACCTAGAATTCTGAATAGTTGGCTGTAGACGAGAGACATTCGTCCAACGTTGAGGTAGTAGAAAAATCCGAATATTTGAACTGAACATAACGCCAAAAATTAAATCCATCTTAGAAGATCAACGATGAATAAATATGATTGAAATGCCGATCTTAGTAAATAATACGTGGACGAATCATACGTCAAATTATCGACCAGGTCAACAGAGTACGATTTACGGACCACAAGCATTAGTCAGAAAAATCAGATGACAGGTACTAAATAAATAGCGTCGTGAAATAAATTATTTACCCACCAATAAACCAATACAAGATCATAATTCAATTGTGAAAATCATTGATGAATTGAATCGAATTGATTAAATAAAAAATGTAAATAGAAAATAGACCTTTAAGGTGGACACGTCAACTTAAACCCTGGCCATTGGCTATAAAAGCATTGGCGAATTCTTGAGTGCCATCTTAAAAATATTTAAAAATGAACGCTCGACAAATGAACGCCGATCACAACTATAAACGGACAAGGAACGCTATCAAGGTGCACCCCTCGAGTAGCGACACCTTCTTGATAGATGAGGAAGGCCAGCGAGGTAATTTCCACGATTCTACATTCATTAATTTTCCCCAAAAATCAACCTCATAGAACCCTGTAGCTGTCATGTCTTAGCCTCATAACGCAGAGTACTCATGTCCACGAATGATTCTATTGATACAAGTTCACAATTGACTATTTACCTATTCAGATCGTAGAGACACATCTGGCAGTTGGAGTGACAATTCCCGAGTGACTTTACAGATTCCGAGCGCTTCCGCCGCTCGATACCGCCAAGTGCTGTGGGATAACAGATATCTGTTATCCACCTATGGAGACTCCAGTTGGCCAAGAAGATCAGAATACCAAGCCGAGGAGATCGAATTACCAAGTATCGCGATTAAGCGCGAGCCGGGCCACAATACAGCGCGAGAAGCCCGCCAGCGAGCCGAATTCGCTGCCATGAAGATGGAGGAGCTAGAAAGAAAATACCACCGGAAAGCGGTATTAGCCAGACAACGACTAGCTCAAGTGAACAGGGACATAGCAAGTGGAGCTATTCCGAGCACCGATGGATTCCCGCCAGAATATGGATTGTCCTTCGAGTTAGACGACCCGAGGCTGATGCAGATGACAGCACCGACTAAATTGGTGTTACCGGAAAAACTCGTTCAGTCAACACTTCGAAATCGACTCGGATCCCGTCAAACAGGCGATCATACGTATGCGAGCAGGCATCCCCAGTGGAACTCCAATAACAACAACCGAAGAAACGAACGTTTCAATGGCCATAAATAAATTGAACCGATATGTTTTAGTTTTGATAACAATAAATGTTTATGTGTCACGGGTTATTCAATTTCTAGTTTTATAAATTATCTACTTGATACTAGTGTAGCGAAAGAATGTAAATTTTCTGCCCTTTGCAATAATTTCTAAAAATTTTATAGGCAATAATGATATGAAAAGATAGAACGTTTTTGTATTAAACCTTGACCAACCAGAGAGTTAACACCAACTAACTGAGACGCATGAGACGCAGCCGATAATACATCGTAAAAATAATTAAGAGAGAAGATCAATAGGATTGAATCAATATTGTAGACGACTAATCATTTAAATATTGTAATTTTAGAAGTGAAAGCCACGAAAATATTACATCAAGAGTTGAAAGAGCTTAGGCGAGAAAATCAGCACCTACACCGACAACTCCTACAACAGAGTCGAGAGATACAACAGCTGAAAGCCACTTGGGCCGAACCCGAAAAAATGAAAGCATTGTACCAGCGCCTCACTGCCGCACAACAGGGCTGGAAAGAAGAAAGAGTGCTGAACCAGGCGCAGCGAACACAAATCAAAGGACTAGAGGTCACCCTGTCGGCGTGCCAGGAGGGAAGTGCAGTGACTTACCCTCTGGTATTCGCTCCGGCACAACTAGCCTATCGCGACCAAGAAAAAGCCCAATCAACTAACAAGAAACCAAGATCACACGCTCGACCAGGTCGAACCGAGCGATTACGAAGACGCGCCCAAGGAGTGGCCAAATGAGATAATGAACTCATGTCTGATGATAATTTGATTTGTTTGATATTGAATAAAAATTGTTTAGTTTATTATGTTACTATTTGTAAATAACGCCAATAAAAAACCTTTCTTACGATATATTTCGATAGCACAGCTATCATCTTCAGGTACTCAAAACCAACTAAAAATATTATGAATTAACATTTAATTTAAACAAATTATTTTTTATTAATTTAATTTTTTAATAAATAAATATTTTTTAAAAATATATTTTAAATTAATTTTAAATTTTAAATTTTTTACTTATATTCTAATTCTTTAAAAATTAATGCAATTTAAAATTTTCAATTATTTTAATAATATTAAAAAAACAAACATGATTTAACATACGTAAACTAATTAAAAACATTCAAAACATTCGTAGTCACAGCACTCTGCACATTAATCTTTGGATCCAATGACCTTATCAGCAATGCTTCACATATCACTCGTTCCCAATAACTATTAAAACTTCTCAACAAAATTCTAAAATCAGACATTCCGATATCACTTTTACAGCCTCTATTGTGTTCACTAATATTGGTCAAACCCTTCAATCGACAATGCTCTAGAACTCGAGTACAGAGATGACGGGAAGTCTCTCCAATGTATGTGGCATTACACCCATTACATGTAAATTGATAAACGAGATCAGAACACAATCCAACCGGAGTTTTTGATTTATTAATAAACATATTGCGTACCTTACACGAATTAGAGACGATCTTATACTCTAAATTTCCTATCAGTTTACCCAACTTCCTCTTATAATTTGTAAAGCCTTCAGAGTACGGCAATACTAACACATATTTAGGCTCAATTTTTTTATATCCATTTTTACAATCACCCAGATCAACACTCAATTCACACCCATCCGACAAATTACATTCAGACTTTCCACAACATGGATCCTTAGGATTTTTAATCAATTTATCAACAGTTTCTTTTATCATCAACAATAAAAATGATTTAGAATATCCATTCTTTATCAACAACTCAACCAATTTATCAACACTTTTTACCGAATTAGCAAAAGTAGAAGATAAAGCCCATGAACGATAAATCAATCCTTTCACCATATTTCTCTTATACTTAAATTCACAAAAGCTTTCTGGAGAAGTTATCTATAAATCTCTGTCTCATACTGTTTATCTTTGCGTTGAATTAACAAATCCAAAAACGCAATTGATGACTTTCTCTCCGTTTCACATGTGAATACAATGTTTTTATGTAAACTGTTCATAAACTGCAAAAACGGTTCTACATGTTTCTGGTTTTCAAATATAAGAAAAATATCATCCACATACCTTTTATAAACAAAAGGTTTTTCAAATTGGAAAGAAGCAATTTTCTTTTCCAAACTAGCCAAAAATATTGATGCCATCGTTGGTGCTAAAGGGGAACCCATAGCGACTCCATCTATTTGTTGATACCATTCATCATTGAAAAGAAAATTGACATTTGAAGTAGCAAATTCAAGAAGTTTTCGAAATGCCCTTCTATCCAAAATGTGATGTTCCGAATCATTTTCATTCCACAACGCACAGCATAAGTCAATTGAAAATTTTAAATTGCATTAATTTTTAAAAAATTAGAATATAAGTAAAAAAATTTAAAATTTAAAATTAATTTAAAATATATTTTTAAAAAATATTTATTTATTAAAAAATTAAATTAATAAAAAATAATTTGTTTAAATTAAATGTTAATTCATAATATTTTTAGTTGGTTTTGAGTACCTGAAGATGATAGCTGTGCTATCGAAATATATCGTAAGAAAGGTTTTTTATTGGCGTTATCGTTTAATTAAATCGTTGCCAAATTTATTTAATTATTTATTTGTAAATAAATATAGAAAAGAAAAGTATTAAATAGAAAGTAATAAAGGGACCTGAAATAGAAGACGGACATAGGCCTTCTAACGGCAGTCCGCTGAACCCGACATAGGACTAACCCTTAGCAGTTCTGATATCGGAACTCACCTTTGGACGTCCTGTGACCAGTGGTTACAGTACCAACGTTGCCCAGCAACGGGTAACCATTGGCGGAAGCAAGAACTATTTTGTATGTTTGGGGTGAAGGTCATCCACACTACTAACCCCACACTACTATTACATTTATTATTATTCTTATTACTATAATTAACATTATATTTATTATTATTACTACTGTTATTATTATTACTATTATTATTAGCATAATTATTATCATTATCATTATAAGTACCATGATCATTATGATTAATATTATTATCCTCATTATTATTGTCATTAGTATTATTATTATTATTATTATAATCGCCATTATCATTACTTTTATCATTATTATTAAATTGTTAGTAGGGATTCGTCCTTATTCCTCAGCTTTGTGAAAATACTTTACTTATGTTGGGCCAGAACACAGACGGCCTTGTAAATGTTTAAATGAATCGGTAACACACATGCAAATATAACATGCAGATTTAAATTCAAACCTATTAAAACACCATTTAACCCTATCAAAATGCGAGAGAGAGAACAATTAAATATAAAATTATAAAACACAAAAATAAATTAAAATAATAACAAAGTGCAACAAGATCCGCATGAAATAAAATAAACATAACACGGAAACCCAACAATTTGACCGAAATTTGACAATTTAACAAAAATGCGAAATTCCATGAAAATGAAATAAAAATCAAATAATTGAATTAGAAATAGTTCAATTATAAATTTAAAAGAAAAATTGTCAAATAAAATTTCAAAATAATAAAAATTAAGAATAGAATATTCTAGAAAATCCCAAGGTCAAATTTTGTTTTACTGAATCAAAAAGAACACGCAAGGTTAGGGTCGTACAATAGGTATATATACTGATTCATTTTTACACAATTTTAACCAGTTTTAACCAGTTTAATCGTTAAATCATTTTACGAATCGTTTTTCAAAACTTGAAACCAGTACGGAATTACGATGTAAGTGTAGTGTTATTTGTAACTCTCTTCACGTCGCATCCTCGCAACCTCAATTTAGCTCTGCTTGGGTGTCGGCGTGGGGAGAGCGGTGTGTGATTTCTATGAATGTAATTATCAGTAATTTATATTTTAATAAATTATTTTAAATAGAAACAAAACCTTGTTTTATTTGTCGAAATTTTTCTGACCCACAGCCGAAACACACTACAAGATATTAAAATCCAACACACAATTCGTAATCGTGTAAGTGCGTGGAATATCGCCAATGATTCGTGCCCGTGAAGGCTTCGGCGTGAGGAACGCAGGAGCTGAAACGTCAATATCATTCCGTATAGGGGAAGAGGGGGAAGGGGAAATAGTCTTTTGGCTGTTTCCTCGTCTCCCAATTTCCATAAACTCGACCTAAATTATATTCTCATACGGCTCAAAATCATCACACGAATAGTCCAGTGGGCACTCATTAACTATAATATGAACACAATGCGCCTAAGGTCAACTAAAGGAAAGGTAACGGGGAAATAGAAAATGAAATCGTTGTTATGAACTTAATACATATATTTTAACTAAAGTTAAATGAATTAAAGGTATAAATTTCAAGCTATTGTTCCGTACTAAAACCAATAAGGTAATGGTTATAAACTTTCGTTATTATAAACTCTCTCGTTTTCAAACTGCTAATATCGCATTGAGAGCTTATAAAATTACTAGGGTAAACGTAAATTAATGTAGTTGTTACAAACCCTCATTGATATAAACTTTTAGGTTAAGGTCTAAAGTGAAGAATAAAATAATATAAATGTTGTAAATTCCGAAAAGTTAGGTTAAAGGTAATAAAGGTTCCCCAGATATAGAAATCATTGAAATTCCTAAATACCGATTAAAATAAATTTGTAAAAGAATAGAATGAAATAAAATTAACAAACACGAACTCTCGATAGACAATCAATAAAATTTACATAGCGCAAGGTCGACTAAATCTATTTAAGAAATAAATTAGCTGATTTCTAATACGTTAGATACTTTAAATGATAATAAAAATTCAAAAAGAAAATTTAATAGTAATGCATAAATAACTTGAATATCCGAGTTAACCAATGTAGTACCCATCGTAAAATAAAACCTAAAGCAGGTAATGAATATATATAAGTTTAGGATTTCCCCTAAATCATATGATTTAACATTTGGTTTCTTAAATAAGGATCGGAGAGTCAACACAGAATGAATGACTTACATTTCTTTTGTTTTAATAAACTAAAGAGTCCTGATACAGGTCATAATTGCAAAAGATTTCGTAATAGAACAAAATAAACTTAAACTGTAACCGTGTCTAATAACAATTTCCCCACCATCCAAATTCAATAAAGAATAACCTTCCAAAAACTTTATTAATAAAATAAAATAATATTTCAGCCGAAATT
The DNA here is from genome assembly GCA_022537955.1 of Schmidtea mediterranea. Taxonomy (NCBI): domain Eukaryota; kingdom Metazoa; phylum Platyhelminthes; order Tricladida; family Dugesiidae; genus Schmidtea; species Schmidtea mediterranea. The sequence continues at coordinate 258,738,350 of CM039679.1, forward strand.
AATTGACACCATCCTTAAGAGATCCATAAATGTAGTCGAGAAATCAATAAAATGAATCCAGTAGAGGCATCGGAGAAAGAGATCTCCAAGTTATCGTGAGATGTCGAGAGATGATACCTAAAAAGAAATTTAAATCCATAATCTAATACAATACTACCCAATCAATACCCGTGACTAAATTGATTGATGACCCGAGAATAATATTTAGCCAGAAATATCCGAACAAATCAGGCAGATAAATGGCATGCATTGAACAACATCCAGCTATTTGTACCACAGACGTGACATTTATGTATTGATTGATCGAATATTGACGTCTAGCTCGAACGACTTGACGACACACCGGCATACAGCAGGTGTGCGAACTAAGGACATTCTAAACCACGTGTTTAACCAGTAACACGACCTTTATCCACTGTAATTTTCTACCCCGATAATATCTCCACTCTATAAGTGGCGCTGCTGACTCGACACCGATCAGTAATTTGCAATATACTAAAATGCATCATCCATCAAACAATCAAAATCCTACAGTAAGATTTCCAGAGGACGTTGTGGCCTAAGAACCTAGAGCCTATACTTCAAGTAAATAAATTTTATCTGTTGAACATGTCTTAATTTATTAAGTCCTAGATAGCAGCTATAGAGTAATTATTCCCTACAACAACCTTCTAGAAATGGCCATAGCTTAAGGATGCATTTAAATTCACAAAATACAAAGTGTTTAAATTGAACGTCTCGTTGAAGTTTTTTTTGTTTAAATGATCCAATTACCATTGATATCACTCAAGACAATAGACGCCGACCCATCACTTCAACTATAACTGTCTGACCTGTTCGATGAGGGAATAATCTGACTATGGACACAATACCAGCGTATATGATAAAATTGTCGAACACCACGGAATACGTTTCCCTTCGAAAAATAAAACTTACGATTTGTCGGAATGGTTAGGTCAAGAGAACTCATGTTATATCATGTAATAAAAATCTGAGTGGTTAATGTGAAGTAAGATACTGTTTAAAATCCTCTCCTAATGATATAAATAAAGGGAATAAAATTTGTTAAATAATTTTGATCAATGGTTAATGACTGTAACAATAAAGTAAATGTAGGAATAAGGAACCATTAAATGATTTTGTAAATAATTTATTTAACCATCTTTTAGTAATAATTTAAACCTAAAGGTAGATTTTGTTAATAATGACTTATTTATTTATTTGATTAATTTTCGAATAGGATGATGAATGCACAATTAAAAATTTGTTAAACGATTGGGCTAGGGACTTATGTAATCGATTTCTTCAGCAACAACTTAAATTTATAAATGGGATTTTGTTAGTTTTATTGATGTTCGTTTAGCAATCCATTCAGCAAGTCCCTAAAATTGACGGAATATATGAGGAAGAGATTATGAAATGTTGTTATCCACGATTTGACAAGGGGTAATACACCGGTGTGGGGAATTGCTGAATGAGTTGTTTAATGATTGTCCTTTTACCATAAACTAAATAAAATCGATAGAGAAAATTAAGGCATATTTGATGATGACATGATTTTCTTGACAGTGATGAATTCCTTGAATAGTACGATAGAACGAACTAATACGACAGATTAAATAATTGAATAACAAATAATCGGTTCTGGGTAGAGTCAAACGACCTGTAAAAACTGGAATAGTTATCGAGATATCGCGAAAAATCAGAAGGCTCTTTAGGAGACGATTATTGAAATTTCGGAGTCCTAACCACTGTGAACAATGAAATGCCTTAGTGACGTGGCTCCCCGAATCCAGGTTATAGTTGTATTAATAACTAGCACGCGCTAAGACGTCTAAATGTAATAATTAAAACAATACGAAATAATACGATGCGTAATTCTTACGGTTCTCTTTTGACCAATAAAATTTTTAATTTTAATTGTTTTGGTTTGTTTTGCATTCATTTAATCAATTTCGAGTTAACCATAGATAGCTATAATGTACTTCACCCTACGCTGTAAATGAACTTAAATATCCTTATCGAATTCATATAGGTATTCATTTTATTTTATTTTTATATTATTTTTTATTATTTTAACTGGATAATGTCAAAGAGTAGACCTACAACTATCTTACCAAGTTACTACAAATGCCTTGAATTTTCATTTACCTAAGGAATGTGGAAGGATAAATCGATACGATAACGTACACGAAATTATTGAAGTATGATTACCTCATTATGGGTTATGACGAAATGAACGCCTAGCCTTCTGGGAATTCGGAAATTCTTGAGTATTTGTGGGAACTGCGAATCCAATGCTATTATAGTGAATTACGATTATGGAAAATACCGCAATTTTTATGTGAAGTTATTAGGTTCGACATCCTGAAGACAACCAATTTTTTTATTGAATTAACCGATTTAAGACAACATGGAATTTTAATTATATTCAACTTTACTTATGATTAGGAATTTCAATAAGGATTAATTACTGGAGGGGGTTAGATTCGCCCTCGACTTTGGTAACTAGAGTTTGATTTCCGACGATATAAAATTTTTGCTCATTATTTGATTTAAACGATAATGAAGGGGATTCAATGCAAAAATCATACTACATTTTATTAGTCCGAGGAGAAATGTACTTAACATTCCCACGCAGTTCACCTCTAGTTTTAGTTTTAATTGAGATAGCTCATAAACACCTTGCAAACCTAGTTACGCGCCCTAAATTGGAGAGTCCGAAAATGAACCGAATTGCAAACATCGTGTCGCAAAGTAGGGCAATGGAATGTCTACACATTTGGAAATCATACAAAATCTTGAAATCTGTGGCCATGGTCTTAACTTCTCGTCGGAAATATAGGGATTTCTTCTCCTCAAAGTGCACATAGAATACATAACAATTTTAAATCTAGTTTTTTCTTTTAGATAATTCATGGATTGATGAATCCCGAATCACAGTGCGTTTTCCCGCACACGCAGTAAACCGTTGCCGTTAGGCAATGTGGGATGCCGGCTTCACCATATCCCAAGTCAGAAAAGTCAGAGCTGGTGGTATGCAACAAACAACAGATGTAGAGCTCCCGTTCGTCGCGATAAAGCGGGAGCCAGGGCGAAACCCGGCCAGGGAGATCCATGGCCAAGCTGAGTTCCTCCTCATGCGGCTTGAGGAGCATCAGCGTCAAACCAACGAACAAGTAGATCGGGCACGGCGCTACTTGGCTAATGTGGAAGACGACATTGCCGCGGGCCGGATTGCGAGTACGGACGGGTATGCCCGCCGTATAATACGTCATACAATTTGGACGACGAAAGGTTGAATATTCGTTCTACGGCCATCAACGTGGTCGTTCCCCAGAAGATCCTGCCCCGACACACGAGGAGGACGGAGCAGCCAGAAAGAGAGCATCGGGAACATCCTTATATTCGGCCGGCCCCGGAGAAGAATATCGATAGATATCGCCGAAACCACTATTATCACTAGTGATGTCAACGAATCATGTTAACTAATGATATATGTTTAGTTAGATAAAATTTGAAATAAATACCTAGTTGAATTCGATTTCTTATTTGTTCCAAAATCCTCCTATTTAACAATAATGCCTGTATTATTATATAACTGAAGTGAGACAAATAGATAAGATTTAAATCGCATTGTTTATAGATATGGAACCACTGAGAGCCCTGCAACAAGAACTAGAGCACCAACGCAGGGTCAACAAAAGCCTCAACGAGCAAATCATACAGTTATCAAAGGAAATCCAGCAAACAAAAGCCACATGGGTAGAGCCGAGGAAGGTGAAGTCGCTCTATCAAAAGCTAACTGCTGCGCAAAAGGATGGACAGAAGAAAGACAATTAAATCAAAGATTGATGACTCAGATAAAGGGGCTGGAGGTGGCAGTGTCAGCCTGTCAAGAAGGAGCGGCAGTGACATATCCCCTCGTCTTCGCTCCTGCTCAACTGGCGTACAGAGAGGCAACAACAGGTCCAAAGACTACGCCGAAGTCTAGCGGTTACCGACCCGGACGTAAAGAGCGGGCTAAACGCTGAACTACTCGAATATCAACCAGCGTATAGCTGCCATGCCTAAATATGTTGTTTCGTTTATGAAATATATGCTTGCTGTTGTTTAAACGTCATTTAGAGGATCTGATAAGTGTTAGAACGCATAAAGTAATATGAGAAGACTATAAGACGAATGATGAAATTAACTGTATAAGGGGACCTAAAAAACGAAATCGAGCACAGGCCTTCTATCGGCGGCTCGTTGGACCCAGAGATCGTTCGGCCAATTATAGTATTAGTAATAGCGCTCACTTTTTATGGACGATCTAACCGCTGGAACACAGTTCCAACGTTGCTTAGCAACGGGTGCCGAGTGGTAAGTGAAATACATTTATATGGGGTTGTCTGGGTAACAACCATATAGTTTTAAATATCAACACCCAGTAACCCACCACTTATATAAAAATTTATCCGTACTCCATCCTCATTCTACAGTTTTCGATAAAGTATTTTCATTAATTCGAAAAAATTGAGCAGCGTTGCTCCCTTATTTTACAGTTTTATCCAGTTATCCTATCAATTATTGAGCCGTATTCTACTTTTACTTTGCTATTTTTAATAATTATTTTAATTGATTTGGAAAATTTTAGCAGCATACCGCCCTTATTTTCCAGTTTTATACTAATATTATACCAACAATTGAACAACATTCCACTTTTACTTTACTATTTGCGATAAGTATTTTAATTAATTCGGAAAATTTGAGAAGCGTTCCGCCATTATTTTACAGTTTTACGATAAATGTTTTAATTATTTCCGAAAATTTGTGCAGCGTTCTGCCCATATTTTCTGTCTCGATTCAACATAATTTATTTAATTCCTATATATTATTTAAAACATTATTTTCCATAATTTTGGTGGTTCTGATTAATCTTTTTCCGATGGCTATTCATTTTAACTGTTGCAACGATTTCACTATTTTCCCCGCTACCCTTTCCCTCTCTTTGTCCTTATGATCTATTTATGTTCATATTATATTTAATGAGTGCCCACTGGACTACTCGGTGTTAGTGATTTTGAGCCAATTGTTGTTTAAAGTTTATGTCGATTTTTTCGAAATTGAGTGCAAGAGAGTTGAGCCAAAAAAACACACTCTCAAGCTACTCTCTTTCGCTATTTACGTTCAATGATTTGACGTTCGAGCCCGTCGTTGCGCACGACGGAAGCCTCACGGGCACAAGCTATAGGCGGAAAAACCACACTTACACAGCTTGGTAGTTATGTGTAATTTTACTTCCTTGCTTTGTGTTTTGGCTGTGGGCCGAAAAAGAAATAAATAAATGTTACCGTACCAATCGGGTAAAAGCTTCGATGCAATAAAGATTATTGGCTTTAAATGTTTATTTGGCATGACACATCTCACATAGAAATCAGAAGTTCGTGGCATTGTTCATCGCTTCATCCCCATACATTTAATCAGTAAACTCATGAACCGTTCATTCATATATCAATAGATTCATAAACAGGCATGCTTATGGCTTCATAATTGGTCACACAATTCATTAATCATTCATCCATCTCGCTTCATACGGCAATGTACAGCAAAAAATAAAACTGAAAACTGAAAATTAAACTTTTAAATCAATACTGAAAAATAGGATTAAAATCTGTCAAAACATATCAGTATATATACCTACAATTTGACCTTAACCTTGCGTGTTATTTTTATTGCGATTAAACAAATTTGACCTTGACATTATTTGTGTTATCTAAATTAAATTTTTATTAATTTCTTAATTTAAATTGGTAATTTATTTTTAACATTTTTAATTAAATTTTATTCAGCTAAAAATATTTCATTTTCATTCATTTAATTTAATAATTTTTTCTTTTATATAAATTGTCCATTTACGGTCAAATCTTTTTGTTATTCTGTTATTTTTTATGTAAATTTCGTGCGGTTCTTGATGCATTTTGTATTTATTTTATTTTACTTTTATGTTTTTTGATTTTATATTTATTTATATTCTCTCAGATTTTAAAGTGTTTAGTTGATGTTGTATATTGTATTTTAAGTTATCTTGGTGCTGGGTTTTCGTGCTGTATTACTGATGCATTTAAACAATTTTCAAGGCCGTTTGTGTTCTGGCCCAACACCAGTAAATTATTCTTTGTTTTGTTTCCGCAGCTTTTGGCGTGTTCGCTCGGCTCTTCCTGGCCTAGTGTGGAACTTCGGTTGACTTGGTCGCTCTGCTGGACTCGTCTGATTTTTGTAGGCTACTTGTGCCGGGGCGAATACCAGAGGGTACGTGACTCCCCTTCCCTCCTTGTTTGCTGCAACGGCAACTTCCAATCTACGGATTTGGATCCTTTGAGCCTGGTTTAGTGTCCTCTCGTCTTGCCAGCCGTTCTGAGCGGCATCATTTTTTTGGTATAGTCGTTTTACTCTGGACGGTTCGGACCATGTAGCCTTTATCCGCTGGAGTTCGCGGCTGAGTTGAAGGTATTGTTGGTGTCGGCGGTCGTTTTCAACTCCACTCCAATTCCTTGAATGGCGTCCATCGCTGAATTTTATTAATTATATTAAGCGCACTGTCAATCACAATTTTAAACATTTAAATAATCTTTAAATAAATGAGTATTACACTCGAATTTCATCTAAACTTTACAGGTGATTACCATTTAGTGGATGAATCTTATGATAAAATTTTGATAAATTACTATACCAAGAAATCAAATCAATCAGTAAGAAACACATTTATTTCATTTAACAACATAATTAATCTCTACGCAATTTTTTTACATGTCAGCCGCCTTCGAGAGTAGGCGTGTTCTTCCGTACCTCTATCTTCTAATATGTCCCGGATATCTGGTTGTAGTAAGCTCTTTGGGACGACTAGATGCACAGGCGCATCGAGCTTCAATAGAGTCGGATCTTCTGGATTATAGGCTACTCTATAACTTGGCAGGTTGGCATCCGAACTCGGGATGCACCCGCTGGCGATGTCCCGATTGATCCGTGCAAGGCGTTCTCTTTGCTGGTTAGCCAGATGTCTATATTGCCATTCTAGCTGGTCGAATCCATGAAGCGCTCCTTCACCGCTTGACGGATTTCTCTAGCCGGATTCCTACCCGGTTTCCTCTTGATCAGGATACTCGGAAACTTCGTATCCGCATCCCGGCCATCTGGATTCCGGTTTGGCCATTCGAGAGTATCATAAGTCGATATGGAATACCCCCGATATCATAGAGCCTGGCGATACCTCCCGGCAAACCGGTTTGGGATAGTCAGTGTTGTGCGATCGACATCGCTCCATTGACTACTTGATTCACCTGTTAGCGTTAATAGTGAATTAATTTAGTTAACATCTCATTACTTATTAATACTCGTTGTTCGCAACTCAGCTCTTTTACTTATTTGTTACTGAGCGAATAAGGTAGGGTTTTCCAGCACTTTCGGCCCTGTCAAGTTGTCTTAACTTAAAATATACGACACCAATTTGTCCTATTCCGGACAGTGTATTTCAGACGACGTGGGTTAATTGTAAAGAAAATCTCGTCGCCGCACCCTTTGCTCTCGCGTTTTGGGAGGATTCTCATTTGTAAAAGGAATGAAATCCAAAATCTCATGTAGGAAAAGACCTCAAGATAAAAATAACCCGTTTTAACTCGATGACTATCTATATTAATACCGATAAAAGATTATACGGTCAACTAGTCACTGCTAATTCATGCACATAGTGAAAATATAACCATAACACTAATAAATACTTACAAGATCAGTTAATGGCTTCTTTTTCGAAAACTATTCTACTACCAAAATACACTAAGCGAAATTAAGGATCAGCTCTAATTGTGACACTATATTAAATCCGTGAATCTACTGTGGTGTATATTAAGATGATTTTCTAGAGTGGGATTTATTGGGCGACTTGTTATTGCTAATTTAAAATGTATTAGAGATAAAAGTTCAATATTAATGAATAATTCTAATATTATGTAACTATCGTTACGTAGGAAATGTAGCTATCTCTAATTCAAAAGGGTCAAAAACTAAATACCGCTGATATTAAATAATTGTTATTACGTGAAAATATGTAATTACTTCAAAATGAATCAGAGACAAAATTGTAATCTTACTAACGAATTTTTAAAACCAAATAACTATAATTAATTGGAAAAATATATTAAATCAACAAAATTTTGGAAAAACATTATAGTAAGATCGGCCTTACCTGCCGGGTGATCTTCTACATGGACTCCCTCGTGGGAACGCATCTGAGTGACATCGAATTCCTCCCAGCAGGTTGTCTCCGCGTTATCTTATTTTTCTTAGCGGAGGTTCTGACCTTCTCCAACGTTTCCATCTCGAATTTATCTTGATTCATTGCAATCAATTTGGGCATAAGTTTTCCGTTGAAATAGTGAGATAATGACAATGTTCGTTGTAACCTGAGCTCATATTTGTATGAGTTGTCGATATTTCTTCCACGTGGACAAGTAAGAACTTGAACTGGCGGTGGCGTCCGCTGATTGGTCATTATTTTAATTTCCTTCTATCGATTGTTAAGGGCGGCATTTTGTTGCAGTAAAAATGGTCTTGATAAGTCGATATTCCATATTTTCTTCTACTTGATTATGTGTGTTGGTTTGTGGCATGTCCAGTAATTTCTTGAGCTAAAAGGAATTTCAACCGAATTGATTTTTATATTTTGGTGACCTTAATTCTTGGAATTTTATTTGGTGAGATTTTGTTTAACTATTATTGCTGTGAAAAGAAAATGATTAAACTTTACTTAATCTAGTATTTGCTTTGCCTACTACAAACAGCTCATGATGCACTTGCCTCGTACAACCCTCTCGTTTGGCCATCGTCAATATCAGTGAGGTGGCATTTCGATTTCCGTTATTCCAGTTCGGTTGTCCTTTACCTGGGTTATAAATTTGCTGATCTGATGTTAGTGAACGTCTCGGTGATTGTCAATGGTTGGCTGTAGGGGAAATTTTCTATGGTTGATAGGTCCGGTGATTGACCTTTACTGTTATTTAGTGCGACGGTATCATTTGGGTTTTTGATCACACATTCGGCTTATCTAAAGTATGGCGATAGTAGTGTTTTGATGCTTAGTTATTGACAATATTTCTAAGAATCCTTCTTTGTGTTTTATCTATAATTGATACTACTTATTTTATTCAGTAGTTTCCAATTTACTTCCTTATTAATTAGTTATCGCTGGGGTTGTAATTAATAAGTTTACGTTAATCTCTATTTATTTACCGGACTAGTTTTTACCCTTTGTCGACAGCATTTTTCTTAAATCATTTTAAATATTTTTATTGAAACCTTTTATTATTTATTGAATTATCGTTTAACTCTTATCTGCTTTAATAAAACAGTTAATGGATTTTAATTCGACATGTTCGTTACATCGATTTCCGCAAGCCCCTTCCCTTTAACCTCAAATTGTTCCTAAGAGATTTGTATGTTCATATTATATTTTAAGAGTGTCCACTGGACTACTCTGTGTTATAATTTTAGCCGATAAGTATCGATAGTTTACGTCGATTTTTCTGGAGCAGGTGGAGAGGGGATCAACCAAAAGATTGATTCCGAATCTCCCCCGCTACCCCGATAAGTGCAAATGATTTGACGTTCGAGTCCGTCGTTACCAACGGCGAGATCTCTCACGGGCATGAGCTATTGGCGGACTTACACCGCACTTACAATGCTCGATAATTATGTATAAGTTTAATATCTTGCTGGTGTGTGGCTGTGGGCCGGAAAAATTTCGACATAATTGAATTCACACTTTTATACGCATATTTGTTCATAATGATAGTTCACATTTATCTTTCATACGGCATGTGCATATCATCCAGGCTCACTTTTAATAATCGTCCTAGAGTTTTGGTTTACAATAATGTTAATTTCGAGCGATACTTCACACGTAATTAATTCAACGAAAACTGGTGATTATACTGATGCTTCTGCTTTTTGAGCGAAAACTGATCATTAATTTATGGTAAAATGGATTGGTATTTATACCTATTCTGCCACCCTAACCTTGCGTGTTAAATTTGATGCGATAAAACAAAATTTGACCTTGATAATATTTGTTTAATCTAATTCTAATTTTTATTATTTTCTCGATTTTATTTGCCAATTTTTTCTCTAGATTTTTATTTAACTCATTTTTGATCGAAATTATTTTTTTTTCTTCGAATTTTTGGTTGATTTTATGTTTTTTACGTAAATTGTCAATTTTCGGTCAAATTTTTATGTTACTATGTTATTTTTATGTTATTTCGTGCGGATCTTGATGCACTTGTTATTATTTTAATTTACTTTTATGTTTTTTCGATTTTATATTTTTAATTATGTCTTTCTCACATTTTATAGTGGTTATTTTGGTGTTTATGGGTCTGATTTTCCAATCCATTCAAACAAAATTCAGTTCTAGCCCAACACCAAATTAGTTTGTCCATGGTTTGCTTAACTTTTTCCTCGATGGAAAATTTCTTGAAATATGACCGCCTTTAGTTTTACTAATAAATGACAGTATCATTCCTATTTGTTTAATTTTCATGTTATATACATTTCATAAATAATTTAAAGTAGATTTACTGATAAAGCATTCAATTGACTTCATTTTTGAATTCAATCAGTTTTTTAGTCTTTTCCTTTATAAATTGAAATCAACTTTTTTAGTCTTAGATTGTATCAATTTAGAAATTCGTTGGTTATTTCGTCTATTTCTAGTTTCGGCCTTGGTTGCGGTAGTAAGGCAGTTATTTGTTATATAATTGCCAATCATGTTTAAAAAAGGAATTGAAAAGTTAATGGATGAATTAAGCGAAATGTGGAAAGAGAAAATACACAATGAAACAAATGAAAGAATGAAATTTATGTATGTCGAGAGTGTAGAAGAGCAAATCAAAAAATCTAAGGATATATATTTAGGAAATGCAAGATTTATCTCACAATTCTATCTTGCAAATGTATTACCGGAAAATATTATGTTTGCATATTATTAAAAGTCTGTTGATATAATAGCGGCAAAATTTAACCATCCCATAAAGGGCTTCATCTTAATTAGAATAATTAACACTGAGGTAATAAGAATGTACATTCATGTAAAGTAGTTCATCCCAAATAAATTAACTAAACTCGAAACCAAAGGGAATATATCCACAAATTATTTCACCCTGAATAGAAATAAATGCATTAAAATATATCTACCATATACATTATTTCAGGTTTAGTTAAAATAAATAAACAAAATGTATCGATTATATAAATTGTTTGTTTAGTTAAAATGAAACTAAGGTAATGTAAAGGTAACGATCATATAATATATCATATTTAATTACACGAATAAATTGAAGGTAACGTAAGTGTAATGATTATATAATTTACTTCGTTTTAGGTGGGATGGACGTGGAAGATTTTGATGATAATGGGGGTATGTCAATCAGGCCAAATATTTCGTTAAACAGGATAATTAGTTTTGGGCCAGAACACAAATAGCCTTGAGAATTGTTTAAATGCATCGGTAATACAGCACGAAGACCCAGCACCAAGATAACTTAAAATATAACATACAACACCAACTAAACATTTTAAAATCTGAGAGAATATAAATAAATATAAAATCAAAAACATAAAAGTAAAATAAAATAAATACAAAATGCATCAAGAACCGCACAAAATCTACATAAAAAATAACATAATAACAAGAAATTTTGACCGTAAAATGACCATTTATATAAAAGTAAAAATTAATGAATTAAATGAATAAAAATAAAATATTTTGGCTGAATAAATTTAATTAAAAATGTTAAAAATAACTTACCAATTTAAATTAAGAAATTAATAAAAATTTAATTTATATAACACAAATAATTTCAAAGTCAAAATTTGTTTAATTGCACTAAAACTAACACGCAAGGTTAAGGCCAAATTATAGATATATATACTGACGTGTTTTCATAAATTAACACAACTACTTGGCACTATTATTTTCAACTTGATTGAAATATTGATTTTCAATCTCACTTGGAGACTGATCGTAGTCGTTTGCGTTGCAACTAACTGCATGGATGACTGCGAACTTGTTGATTGGGAGATTAGTGTTGTAACTGCTATGAATTGTGAAGTATGCTACTACGAATTTTAAATACAGGATGAATTATGAATTATGCTACTATGAATTTCTATTATATGCTTACAAACTTACGACGATTATTTCATGCATTCGAGGCTTTTACCCAATTGATCTGGTAATTTTTATTCATTCCTTTTTCGGCCCACAGCCAAAACATATTGCAAGTTAGTAAAATTACACATAATTATCGACTGTATAAGTGCGGTGTAAGTCCGCCAACAGTCGTGCCCGTGGAGGTTCCGGTGTGAAAACGCAGGAACCCAAACATCAAATCACTGAATTAAATAGCGAAAAAGAATAGCTTGAAAGTGGGTCTTTTGGCTCAACTTCCTTGCACTTAATTTCGATAAAATCGACATAAATATTTTAACAACATTCGGCTAAAAATCATTAACCCCGAGTAGTCCAGTGGGCACTAATTAAATATAATATGAACATAAATAGATCATAAGGACAAAGAGAGCTAAAGGGTAGCGGGGAAAATAGCGAAATCGTTGGTAATTATATAGTAATAAGAATAATAACAAATGTAATAGTAGTAACAATTAATAAAGGTAATACATATAATAGTAACAATGATAATGCTAACAATAATAATAGGAAGCATTGCAGTTATAATAAGGATAAGGGTAAGAGAGATACGGTGCGGATATTTAACATAACGAAGGGTTTACAAGCCATAGAAAATTCATCAACAAGGACAACGATAAGAAGGACTAAGCGAATGGACATAAAGATAAATGATATGAGAGTATAGGTTAACCTTTGAAGGAGATTGGAGACTAATGGGAGCTAAAAATCGAAATCGAGCACAGGACTTCTATCAGTAGCTCGTTGAACCCATGGATCGTTCGGCCAATTATTGCATTAGCAATAGCGCTCACTTTTTGCGGACGATCCACCCACTCGAACACAGTTCCAACGTTGCTTTGCAACGGGTGCCGAGTGGTAAGCGAAAGGATATTTGTATGGGGTTGTCTGGGTAACAACCATATAGTGCTGGGCTCAGAGCCAAAATTAAAAAAAAATTACAAAACCAATTTAAACAAAAAGGTGAAAATTGTATAATTTAAAACAAAAATAATTAATGTCGGTTGGAAATTGTCAATATGGCTGCTGTAACATAAGCACTCACCGCAAGAAGATATCAAAAATAAAATAAAAACATATTAATTAAAACAAATTAAAAATATAACAAAATTAAATAAAAACAAATAATTAATTAAAATCATTAAAAAGCATACAGCTGCTGAAAGAAACATACGAAAAATAAAATAAACTGCCAAAACCTTGCAAAATAAGGTTTAGAAAAAACACAGGCAGAAAAGGCGACCAGAAAACAAAATAATGAGGTTTAAAAATAATATTGTAAGAAAATAATAATAAAAATAAAATCCAACAATAAAATATTAATATATCAAAAAATAAAGAAAAATATATAAAAAATTACAAAAATATTTTGAAATAAATAAAATAATTAAAAAGCCCTAAAAATGGCGAAAAACCGCCCATTGGTCGCACACAGGCACAAAAATACTATATGTATATATACGGCAGTCATTTTCATAATTTCAGACAGAATTTTAACAGACTTACAGACTTACAGAATTTTTAGACATTCTTAGATAAACCGTGAATCACTTGTAGTCAAAATTTTTATGCCAATTTATGCCAATTTTTCAAATCTGGTTGCATGATTGTGAATTGTAAGTACTGTTATTTTTTGTATAAATATATATTTCGAAGTCTTGTTACTTTGATTTTATTCTGGATGGTCGTGGAATCTTTTGGTGCCACTGACAAATCCCCCTAAAATCTTATCTATAATAAGTATTTCAATAGTCATCGATGGGACGGATCGCGTGCCGGCTGGTGGGTTAAGTCCCCTAATTGAGCTCGTGGGTCGTGCCTCGTCGATACCTCGGCAGTCCGCAGTAGGGTCTGGCAATACGCACAGGACCTCCACGCAGGGCGCCGTTGTATAACTCGAAGCGACTGCTGAAAAGTGGCCGGAGCGAGTAGAAAATAAAATTCGGGAAGTGCGACTATAGTTAAGTGGGATTAAAGTTTTGCAGGGAAAATTTAAAAAATTACGGAAAATTAATTAAAAATCGAGTAGGAAAGGATAAGTTAGTGCAGAAATGTAAATTTGAAAGCAGTTTTCCAAAGGTTGAATGATATAATCTGACAGAAGAGAGTAGCGTTATAGGGTTATAATTACTTAAAATCATGGGAAACGTACCGGGAATTAAGGAATTGTTGATCAAAATTTTAATATAGGGAAAAATAAAGGTAAATTAAGAAAAATGTAGTCGATTCCGTGATTAAACAAATGAAATAGGAAATTTATCCAAAAATAAGGGAGGGAACGCTGCCCAAATTTTTGAAGGATACATTTACAAAAAATGGGTAAAGATGATAAATAAGTATAGAAATTGTAGGAATAGACGAGTAAGGACCAGGATATAGAAAAAGAAAGACGTAAGACCTTCCATCGGCAGTCCAGAACCCGAAAGTGAAAATATCATGAGGAGTAGTTCTAGAAATGGAGCTCACCTGCTCATGAATTTTCAACCTCTATGTACAGTACCAACATGGAAATCACCATGGGTACATACGAGGGATAGAATAATAATCTTGCTGGCGTTTAGTGGGTAGATAAACAAAAACCCTAGAAAAAATAAATAAAAACCAACCCCATTTGCCAACAATAGTTCAAAATATCAACACCTAGAAACCCACCATTCGTGTCGAAAGAGGCCTGAGGGATTAACAAATTAGGTAGACTATTCTTAAATGCTAACGATAAGTTACATTATTTCGCTTTTTGAAGAATGATTGTCTTTCCAGGAGATTCAAATTATTGTCTCGACGATTTCATTGTTCAACACGAAGAAATGAAAATTCCAGAAACTTGTATTATTTCAATACACATTTAAAATTGGGCCAAGATATTTCTGTCAGATATTTCTCGGCTCGACTTCTATCCTGAGCATGAGTTTGATTTTCCTTGGCTCGATAGATCGGTGATTTATCTCGGGTTCTGGTATCTTTTCGGACTGAAGCTCCAGCCTTTTCTGCCATTTTTATCATATTGGATCCAATTGGTGCGTAGTAGGCTTCGACATGGAGAGAATTCAAAGTGACGAATCTAATCAGCACGGATTCAACCTTGTATATATATATATATATATCGGGTAAGTGTGTTCGCTGCCACGTGGCTAATGAGGGATCGACCTCATCGTGGTGATTGCTGATTGGCTGTTTTCTACTTATTCTCTCTCATCGATCGAGGGGAATCTGGCAGCAGACAATTCCTCTACAATTCCTTATGCCTGCAGGATTAATTGCTTCTCTATCCATGAGTGGTTCTCCCTGTGGTTTTACCACCTACTGGATTGTGTGTGAATCTGGGGTGATGATTTTAGCATTATAAATTTGCCTGCTATCCGATGAGTTGGAAATTTTCCAAAAAAGAAATAGACATTCTCTGGGTTCCATTTTTACATTTCGTGATCTTGATCCTCAAGCTCTCTAACAAGGTTCAATCTAACGGTTCCTTTTTATATTAATTAATTCATTTATTAGTTTAGCCTTCTCTAGCTCTACTATCGAAATTCAGGAGATTCCTATTTAGGTTTGTCGATATCACCGAACGGCACTTCCTATCCGCCCTCTCTATTCGGTTGGCATTTTCTAGGTCGTGAGTGCACTACTCCAGTGCCCGAGACGTTGGCAGTCCTGATCATCTATTTCAAATTAATCATTATGGGAAAAAGTCGGAATATAGTGAAAGTTGTTTTGATGAATAAAGCGTTTTGATTTGCCTTTGTTACCCTGTCAATTCAATATGTTATTTTCAACTTCAGTATTTCGACTTTTAGTAGATAATTGTGATTCAAGTCGGGTTTATTTACGGGTTTATTTATAGATGAAGGCAACTTTTGTATACTCGGTTTCCTCAGATGATTCCCATTTTCGCCACGGCATTCGCTATAGTTTGCTTGATTTTCTAATGGTAGTGATGACTAGTGACACGATAATTTAGGAGGTTTGTCAAGTATTAGGTATGAAGAGGAACGTTAGTTAAGAGGTCCTTACGATAGGGTCAGCGTCGGTTTTCACGATTGTCATTATTGGGCCGATTATCGGTCAGGTCAGTGTTATTCGATTTACTAACAGTGTCATCATTTTTGATTTAGAAATAAATACCATCTACTAGTCGCGTACAATGCGGTAACATTTTTAAAGTTCGCATTGCCCTTTTATTAATTATCGCCGGTCATGATTTAATCAATTTGGGGTAACTGTAGTAAATTTTAATCGTTTCACACCGTTATGTTTTATTGAATTATTAGCAAGTTGATAATTTTAATTGATAATACAATTCCGCTACATCGATTTCCGCAAGACCCCTTCCCTTTAACTTCAACTTGTTCCTAAGAGTTTAGTATATTCATATTAGATTTTAATAGTGTCCACTGGACTACTCTGTGTTATAATTTTAGCCGATGAATATTGATGTTTTAGGTAGATTTTTCGGGAGTAGGTGGAAAGATAGTCAACCAAAAGATTGACTCCCGATCTCCCTTCTGCCCCTACAATGATGATTGAGTTTACTTTCGAGTCCGTCGTTACCCATGGCGAGATCTCTCACGGGAACGAGCTACTGGCGAACTTACACCACACTTACACTGCTCGGTATTTGTGTATGATTTTAAGGACTTGTTGTTGTGTGGCTGTGGGCCGGAAAAATTTCGACGCAGTAAAGAATTCGATAAATTTTCATAATATATTTGTATGATACTAATTTCACATTCATATAGATAGCATAGGCAGGTCATACCAGCTCACCTTAAATAATTTATCAGAGTTTCTTAAATGGTTTCGGTAGCTTTTACAATTCAATTTATGAGTGTTCGTGTGTTCCCCTAAAAAAGTGAATTTCGTTAAGACGAGTGTTCGAGTTTTTAACAAAAAAAAACTGATTAAAATTCTGTGAAAATGAATAGGTATATACACCTGTTCTGTGACCCTAACCTTGCGTGTTAAATTTGATGTAGTAAAACAAAATTTGACCTTGTGAATTTTCGTATATTCTAACTCTAATTTTATTATTTTTTGATTTATTTTGACAATTTTAGTTTTTAACTTTTAATTGAATTGTTTCCAATTCAAATTATTTAATTTTAGTCTTAATTTTCATGTTTTCATGTTATTTCTGTGTTTATTTCGTGCGGATCTTGTTGCATTTTGTTATTATTTTAATTTACTTTTGTGTTTCTTGATTTTATATTTAATTGTTTTCTTTCTCATATTTTAGCATGGTTAGTTGGTGTTTTATGGGTCCGATTTTAAATCTGCATGTTGTATTTGCATATGTATTACCGATTCATTTAAACGATTTTCAAGGCCGTTTGTGTTCTGGCCCAACACTTCATATGTTTTAATTTGCCAAATTATTATTGTTATTACTATATTATTGCAATCACTAATATTATAGCTATTTAAAAAATAAATACTATTAAAACCAAAAAAATATTATTACTATTTAAAAGATTTATACTAATAAAATCAGAGTATTAAAAATATTACTAATCAAACCAAAACAATCAAATAAACAATAAAACATTTATTTTCTAAAAAGTTTAAATTTAAAAACATTTTGAGCAGATTTGAACAGGCGCCATTCCACATATCTTTGGTACCTGAAATCGCAAGAGCTGCAATCCAGAATACACGGGTATTCGGGTTCCATATCCTTCATTATTCGATTTAACCTTACATTTAATAAAGCTTGATCGATTATATAGAATATCCAGATATTTGTCTCAGTGTATACGAGATCTGGAATCATTGATGCTGGTTGTTTTTTCAGAATTGCTCGCATTTGAGAGTAAAAAAAGAACAAACGCTCTAAAATTATTTCTTGATATTTATCTGTAAACAATGATAATAATAATAATAAATAATACATTTACCATAATTTTCAATTTCGTTCTTTGATTTTACTGAACTTTTCATAGGCGTAGTATTTTCCATTTTAAAAATGAAATAAAATGAATAAGCAAGTTGCTTTAATCAATCATATGCCAATCAGATATCGACCAATTCCATGATATCATTGTGTATGTCTGTAACAATATTTTTATACTCTAGATTTCGCAACCCTAATATGACTATTTTCCAACTGGCAAACACGTTAACACACATTGGGTTGTATTTTAAAAGCCTCAGTGCAGAAAATAATTCTGGCTCGAACATACAAAGACATTTTGTTGACATATTGTATAGATTGATAGAATGTTCCATATCCATGGTAACCGTAATTGACTGTATTTTAATATCCTTTATTATATATTGTAATTTATTGGTATCTAAAGGTTTCTTGCATCCCATGATTCTGCATTTGCCGGATTCGAAAAATATTATAGGGTATTTTTCACTCCTATCAACAATTTGCTGGGGTCTACCATTCTGAAACGTCATTTTTGACACGTCGAAAGTTCCTTTATAATTTATATATGATAACATAATTAAACAATAAAGAAATATTAATCTATATATATGATTTTTAGAAAGAGTTCATTAAATTATATAATATAAACAAAAACCAATAATTGTACAAATTAATAATGGAATTAAGAAATTATGCGGTATATCAAATCTTAGGCCCTAACGGTAGTGGTAAAACTATATTTGTGTGTAAATTACTGAAATCTTATTTATTTCAAACAAAATTCAACAAGATTTATTGGCATAGGGGTGCAGATGAAGAACATGGATAATTTCTGTAAATTGGAAAACATGAAAATAGTAAAGGGTTTCGATAAAAACTGGTCAAGTCGATTAAGGAAAGGTGATGTCATCATTAGCGATCATTTGTATCAGGAAGCTAATAAAAAAAGGATTTTAATAATTTATTCACAAATATCAGTCGACATGTTGGTTTTACTGTGATCTTTATTACTCAAAATCTATTTCATCAGGGTGACGCACATCGAACAAGGAATTTAAATGTTCAATATTTAGTTATTTTCAAGAATCTTAGAGATGCAACGGTTATTGATTTTCTTGCTCGACAAGCATACTCTAATAATTGTAATTTTTTTACCAATGCATTTCAAGATGCTACAAAATCACCACATGGATATATATTTCTATATTTCACACAACAATGCAATGATGATTTACGGGTAAAAACAAATATTTTCAATAAAAAAAGTGCCATGGTTTATAAACAAAGTTGAAAACATTAGCATGTAAAAATGTTTATGAAATACAGACTTTAAAACGTCCGAAAATTTAGACAAAGTATTAAAAAGAAAATAATGACTGAAAAAGTTTCACAAAAACCTAGTTATACACTATCTAAAAAACTAATAACCGAGAATTTCCCCACAGTGAATTTAATTTCGAAAAACCCTATTAAAAGAAGTAATAAAAAAGTTGTTAAAATTTAAAAAAATCATAGGAGTTTCCCATATTTTAATGCATTGTTAAAGGCATCGAATTTGAAAAGAATGTCTATTTTACAATCATTTCCAAATTTTATTGTCGATGATTTACTCAAAATTCTATTAAAAGTAGTAAGAGGTAAAATTAAAATCAGTAAATCTAAGAAACTAGTGTTGAATAAACATCGAAAACCTTTGTTATCGCTAGTAAATAATAAAAATCGTAAACAAATGAGAAAAATAATATATAAACAACAAGTCGGTTTTATCGGCGCTATATTACTATTAGCAATATCATTATTAGGTGGATTACAATAAACGATGGGGCAATCATTACCTAATGTCAAATTAAAATTTAAATCATCTTGTTGTAATGGAGAAGATTTGGACTAGGTTATAAATAACAAGGGTTATAAATATATTTTAACATGTATTGATGTGTTCAGTTATTTTGCCCGCTGTGTACCAACAAAGACAAAATCTGCAGAGGAAATATCTAAAGCAATTAATAATATATTTAAAAATGGGCATCCAGGCAACTTTAGGCATTTTTTATTATTATTAAAATTATTATCATAGGCCAGGAGTTTTACAATAGTAAAGTTAAGCAAATCCTGATTCGTCTAAAAATAAATCAATACTCTGTACATTCTCAATACAAAGCTGCTCATGTTGAAAGATTTAACAGAACATTGAGGGTTAGATTGAAGAAATATTTCGTGCATCAAGGTAATAAAATATGGATAAATTTATTACCGAAAATACTTGTTAGTTATAATAATTCATCACATCAAGGTCTGAATTGTTAAAAACCTATAGATATCAGCTCAAAAACACTATTACGATCTAAAATAGTTGTAAAAATTACAAAACCAAAATTTAAAGTTGGTGATTACGTCGATTGGATCTCTACCCGCCCCCGGGGTAAAGAATATCAATAGCCTACATAAAGACGAACTAGACAGTATCAGACGTCATATTTACAATAACACTATGTCTAAATCAAATGCACTGAATGTCGATAGATCTGTAGTGGAGATGACGGAGAAGAGTGGGACGTCCACCAGGAGCGATGAAATATATTCGAAAAAGATACAAATCCATCCGGAAAGATACCAGGCGGACCAAAGGCGTGCTTCTAAAGGAGATAATCGTGAGGAATTTCGGCAGGTAAGGCCGAGCATACCATAAAAATTTCCTATTTTGTAAATTCAATATAATTTTCTTCGAATGCGTAATTATTTTGTTCCAAATGAAATATTGTAAGCGGCTAATAATATAATAAACTAACAATATAATTAAATATTGGGTCTATAATGAACCGCTGTAAAGGACTAATGTTCGCTGGTAACGTACACCACCGTAGTTGCACAACGGGTAGATAAGAGTGATTTCGCAAGAGATAAGAATGATGTTTAACGGTGCGCAATGGATCGCGAATCAAATACTTTTATGATTAATTACCTTAGGTACATCCAGTAGCAGTTGGGTCGAGACTGACCGTACTACATTAACAGTCCCAAATCGATTCGCGGGGAGATACCGCCAAGTGTTATGGGATCGAGGATTTTCAATTTCGACTTATGTTACCTCCGAATGGCCGTGCCGGAACCCAGAGGATCAAGACAAGAATATTGAACTCCATAGCATTTTCATTAAAAGGGAGTCCGCCAGAAATCCAGCCCAGAGATCAGGCAGATGGCGGAGGGTGAGCTTCATTGCCTCGAACAACTGGAATATCGTTATAGATACCAGGCAAATCGACAGAGAGAGCATCTGGCCAGGATAAACAGGGATATCGCCAGCGGGCGTATCTCAAGCTCAGATGGGCACCTGCACAACTACGGAGTGGCCTACGATTCCCGGTATTCGGCCCTACTGGAATGTGACGCACCCGTTCATTTGGTGGTCCCGAAGAGTCTGCTACAACCGGACATTCGGATATACTGGAGGATCGGAGTACCCGAAGAGCACGTCTATTCTCGAAGGCGTTTGTCAGTCAAAAGTCCACATATAAATTGAAATTTTTCGTGTATTTATTTAAATAAATGTGTCTCTTTTAGCTATGCATTTTATCTTGAATGATTCATGGTCTTTGTCTCAGGAAAAAATTTGTACTTTTAGACTTTTTAAAAAAAATTTACCCCAGGGGGAGGGGGTATGTGGTCCAGCGGTGACATGGTCTTTAATTATACATCTAAATGGATATTTTCTGTAACCGACGAGTTCCTATGGGATATCGAACAAAACAAAATGTTAAAGGATATAGAAACCGGATATCCATGTGGAGATAGATGTCATTGCTGCGCTGCCCGATATAGAAAGTATGAAGAATGGGCTTTGAATAAAGCACTTCGACAATATTATTATAGTCGAATTATTTATATAGTCGAAAGTTTTATGTAGTTGTTTTGTTTTTATTATATGTTAATAATAATAATAATAATAATAATAATAATAATAATAATAATAATAATAATAATAATCATAATAATTATAATAATAATAATAATAATAACAATAATAATAATAAAAATAAAAATAATAATATTATTAATAATAATAATAATAATAAAAATAATAATAATAATAATAATTATAATAATTATGATAATAATAGAATAAAAATAAAAAATATTAAAACACTAGTTATAAAAATAAGTAGTATATTTAAATTTAAAAATGTTTAATAATACTATGACCTTGAAAAAAATTTGAATTACCTTGAAAATTATTATGACTCATCTAATGACCTTAACCTACTTTTAAATGATCTTGAATGAGGCATGGTCTTTGTCTCAGGAAAAAATTTGTACTTTTAGACTTAGAAATTTTTTTTATTCGAATGGAGGGCAAATGGGGGTTAGTGGTCTAGCGGTGACATAACAATCTACTTTAATGGATGAAGTAAGCGAAATGTGGAAAGAAAAAATACACAATGAAACAAATAAAAGAATGAAATTTATATATGCCGAGAGTGTAGAAAAGCAAAATCAAAAAAGCTAAGGATAGATATTTTGGAAATGCAAGATTTATCTCAGAATTATATCTTGCAAATGTATTACCGGAAAATATTATGTTGCATATTATTAAAAGTCTGTTGAACGAACCCATAAATATTTATCGAATTAGAATAGCCAGTAAAATATTGGTAGTCGTAGGAAAGTCAATAGAGTCTCATTGTATTGAAACAAAGTTGACGGAATCTTTGTGAAAATAAATGAGATAATATGTTTTAAAGGATTGGATATGAAAACGATATTTGATTTGAAAGATATTATTGATATGCGAAAAAGAAATTGGCAACTAAGACAAATTCAGCTTTTGACAAATATTGTCCCCCCAAGACATTGAAAGATCTCTAAAATAAAATTAGAAATCATTTTTGCTGCATAATAAATGTTCTTGTAATTTTCATGTGTTGTTTTGTTATTTAATATATATGCTTATCATTTTCATATGTTTTGATTTAATTATTTTACTTGACAATTTTTGTGTTTAAATTAAGAAATTAATAATAATTACTTTGGTTTTACCAATGTTGGGCATGAACACAAACGGCCCTGAGAATTGTTTAAATGAATCGGTAATACACTTGAAAATACAATATGCAGATTTAAAATCGGACCTATAAAACATCAACTAACCCTGCTAAAATATGAGAAAGAAAACAATTAAATATAAAATCATAAAACACAAAAATAAATTAAAATAATAACAAAGTGCAACAAGATCCGCACGAAATAAACATAAAAATAACATGAGAACACAAAATTTGACCGAAATTCGACAATTTATCAAAAAATGCGAAAATCCATAAAAATGGAACAAAAATTAAATAATTTGAATTGGAAACAATTCAATTAAAAACTTAAAAATAAAAATTCTCGAATCAAATTATAAAAATAATAAAATTAAGATTATAATATACTAGAAAACCACAAGGTCAAATTTTGTTTTACTAAATCAAATTTAACACGCAAGGTTAGGGTCGTACAATAGGTATATATACCGATTCATTTTCACATAATTTTAATCAGTTTTTAATCAGTTTTTGAAAAAACTTGAATCAGTTTAATCTGAAAGAGGTCAGTCTTAAGAAACTCAGTATCAATATCTTCAATGTGAGTGAAGAAGTGTTTAGAAACCTCTTCCACGTCGCACCCAGACAACTTCTTGAGAGCTCTGCTGGAGGTGTCGGCGTGGGGGAAGGTTTGAATGTTATGCCAATTATGATGTTATGCCAAATTATGATGTTATGCCGATTACGGTGTTTATGCCAATTATGACGTTTGTACCAATTACGATGTTAGGGCAATTATATTTTAAAGAAATGTTAAAAAAGTTTTACTCACATCGAAATTTTTCCGGCCCACAGCCGACACATCCTACAAGATATTATATTTACAAAATCCAATCGAACTGTGTAAGTGCGTGTATAATCGCCAATAGTTCGTGCCCGTGAAGGCTACGGTGTGAGAACGCAGTAGCTGGAACGTAAAATCATTATTATGAATAGGAGAGATGGATTGAAGATGGGATAGTCCTTTGGCTATTTCATCATCACTCATTTCCTATAAATTCGACCTAAAATTTCTAAAAAACAATAGGCTTAAAATCAAAACACCGAGTAGTCCAGTGGGCACTCTTAATTTGTAATATGAACACAACTACGCCTAGGATCAACTAAAGGGGTAGAGTATGGGGAAATAAAAGAAATTAAAATCGTTGCTATGGCTTCTGAAAGTTACAAGAATTCTTTAATCATTATAATTGCTATTAAAAATTATAAAAGATTTTTAATGTAGTTTACTAAAAGTTAAAATAATCCGATTAATTAAATAAAAACCCAAAGATCTTAGCCTTGATTAGACTCGTGAACCCGAATAATCATTTCAAATGTTTAGCGAATTCAAACCGTTAAATAAACAAGCTGCGTCTTTACCGTGCAAATTATATCGCTAATCCTTCTATCATAAAAAATATAAATCCTCCCCGTCCAAAAACCTAATTATGATCAACTCAAAAAGAATAACAAAAAATGATATATTTTTCCTAAAAATCAATGTAACAAATTAGAACCATCCAAGATTCTGGAGCGACCACTTATACAGCATAAGACATATAATCCTAGTGACTACATAATAAAATTTTAGGTGAAATAAATCGCTTACCTTGATAAACTAGAGAACCATTAAATATGACAGTGATCTATGGTAGGAAAATTCCATTCGCAAACACCAGGAATAGAAGCAACTGCATTTACATTTAAATGAATCCATGAGAATTCTGACTCCAATAATGATAAAAACTAAAAGTTGTATCCATAATGATAAGAGTAAGGCAAGAAATCTGCCAGTAATAAAAGTAGTCATATGCATTTGAAAATTTCTGATTCCAACAATAACTGATACGAGCCAAAGGTTTTATTCATAATAAGAAAGTCAAAATACTGTAATTATGATCAACCAGCATAAACCAAAAAATAAAAGATCCATTGTCCGACATCTGCTCTGAAAGTTCTGAGCATTGGCAATCATACGAAATATAGACCCTAAAATTAGCATGAATGTAATATAACAAAGTAGAAACTTAAATTACCTAAAACGGCACTGCAATGAATAATAAACGTCATAAAATTCAAATTCTCCACCGATATGAAATAAATATCCAGCGAGAATCTTGCGACATAATCTAAATAAAATGTAAATTAACACAAGCCGCAATACATAAAGACGGAAACATGACCTGACATTTAAGAAAGTATATCATAGACAAAACCAGACTGTTTACTTGTTTTCGTTCCACCACGAGACGGGTACACACTAACGTGCAGCACACCAGCAGAGACTCGACGAAGTAGATAGTAGTCACAAGCACACTTACTCGAATATATATATAATACACCCGCTCTCAAGATCAACAGTTTAAAATTTTTGATGGCTAAATATACGCAATCAGATAATGCATCCCCAAAGAGGCACAGAGCAGGAAAAGGAACCAACCAGAAAGTAAATATATTAAATCAACTTATTTATTTTAATCCCTTAATTAGGAGCCATAGTCGCAAAACCCAACCCATCATTCATCGTTAACAATTGATGCTACAGGCGAGGTCACCATAAGCCCAAAGAATTGCAAATTTTGATTGATTCAAGTCCCTACTTGCCACATTAATCTGATTATAGTAGGCGAGCACCAGACCGAACGCCGGAGATAATTTGACTCTCGCAGGTGTACACAAGAGGTTTAAATCTAGTATATAATCATTAGCCCAAATAGGTTGAGGTTTCTGCATTCAGTTTTTCCAACCTTACAATCGATATAACCAATGATGACAAAAGCACAAGGGGTTGAAAAATATTATGAACTCCATATGATTCGATAATTAAAATTTGTGATCCGAAATCTTGGAAAGGGTATAATATATATGTTATTAACCGAATAAAATTTATAATTAGTCTATTTTTACGGTAATGATATTAATAAAAAAAATCTTTAGACACATTGTGAATGATACCTTATATGGCAACAACGACAATAGTACTCGTATCTGATAAATGATAGATCCTATATCAATCATAGCAACGGAAAAATTCCAAATTTTGTAGCAAGTAAGGATTGAGTCCTGTGAGGAATTTTGACAATAAAATCTTGCATGAAGATAATAAAGTTGGTTAGAAACCAGTACGCAGTTAGAAAACGATACTCAAATCCACCCAGAGGTCAATGATAACTATATTCCGTTTGAAAACCCGTAATGTTATTAATGGTACGTAGAGTTTGATAAAATAATCTCTTGTGTACCACCATGATACCATATACTAGAGCATCAATCCATAATTTCGACCATAGATTTTTCGTGCCATTAGAATAAGATTCGACCTAATTAGGATTGTATTTAGATTAATGATGATAATCATTATAAATTTTTGATGTAAAATAATAATACCCTTTAGAATTTCATACGTGATAACGCTAATAACTTTTAAAAGCTAAACATTCACCTTTCAGGAAATGAAGACGGCAGTATCGGTAGGTTAAAGTTCTTGTGATCATAGTGATACTCGAGTCCATTGCGATGATAATAGATGTCAAGTATGAAATTAATCTAAATAGAAATCAGAATCTTTTGATATTACTGACATTAAAATCCCCATGAAATAATGATAATGGCATCGAAGTTCTTAAGCGTAAAGTTAAAACCAACAACAATTAGAACCGGATGAACTTCCCATAAGTAACTCTCATAATAACGCTGATATATTGAAGCAGGTAATGGGAACCATAAATGATATGACGAAATTGAATCGCGTGATAATGGAAGCGTCAATATTTTCGATACCGATGCACCCAAGATAACTGTAACGATTTTACCGTAGACTAATAACTTTGTAAGAGAATGCTGAGATTCAAATTAAGGGTACTCCAAAGAATAGCATTTTAAAGTCACTCTAATCAAAATAATTGAGGACGAGTACCTGATGGTGTATATGCATCGGAGAACGCTTAGAAGTCACGCACGCTTAATAAACCCGAGTAGTTACTTACTACAATTAGACAAATCGCCCCGATAAGTGCCCCACCCGACCTTTTAGCCTTCTCACGCGAAGCCGGATGTTACAAATTTACCTAATCGATCTCTCGACAACAAGAACCAGAATAGATGAAATGACAATTAATGTATTGTAATTTAGAAGACTCCTGGATAGATGCATCACGAGTCATCGCACGTTTCCCTGCGCACTCAGCAGCCAGGTGTAGACAAGCGATGTGGGACGCGGGATTTTCAATATCCCCCGTTGGAGAAACAAGGAAGTTTGGAAGACGTGGAACTCCCTTATGTAGCCATAAAGCGCGAACCTGGCCGAAACCCGGCCAGAGAGATCCGCGGTCAGGCAGAATTCATATTAGCTCGGCTAGAGGAGCATCAGAGAGAAACAGAAGGCCAAATTTCCAAGGCCAGACGATACCTGGCCCAAGTAAACGCTGACATCGCAGAGGGCAAAATACACAGTACGGATGGGTATGCCCCCAATTACAACTTTTCTTTCGAGATAGACGACCCGAGACTTCGTGGCCAGACGGAGGCGATGAATGTGGTGCTTCCACGGAGAGTCCTCCCTCACGAGTTAAGGAACGTAGAGGAAGAGTCAGAGAGTCGTCACGACCATTCCTATGTTCGCAGTCGACAAAACCGAAGATACAACGATAGAGGTCCTCGGTTCAACCCACGCTAACTTGGATAACTTTTGTAGTATTATCAATAAATCTTAGAGTAGTTTTAACATGGTTTCATCATTAATATCAATAAATCATTAAAAATATTTATAATGAGCATTCCTAACATGATGACATCTACATTTCCTAGTAAAAGTTAAAGCACTATTAGTAGAGCTGAACGGGTGATATGAATCCCCCTCACTGATAAACATCGTCTCACGGGTGGGGGTGCGATGAATAAATACCAACTCTAGATATGTAATGAGAATAAAT
Organism: Schmidtea mediterranea; assembly: GCA_022537955.1. Taxonomy (NCBI): domain Eukaryota; kingdom Metazoa; phylum Platyhelminthes; order Tricladida; family Dugesiidae; genus Schmidtea; species Schmidtea mediterranea. Next base: position 258,766,457 of record CM039679.1, read on the forward strand.
AGTATAATTTCCATTTAGACATGAGTTCGGCTAGGATTTCACGACAGAAGATCGACCAAGTCCATGCGGCCAATAGAGGTCTTCGACAAAAAATAACCCAACTCAATCAGGAGAGTCAACAGATCAAAGCCACCTGGATTGAACCAGGGAAGGCTAAGAAAATTTACCAGAAAATGACAGCGGCACAACGAGGGTGGGCTGAGGAGAAACAGCTCACCCAGGCGCAGAAGATCCAAATACGCGGCCTGGAGGTTTTTTTTTATTAATAAATTACTAGTTGATTAATTTATTAATAAATTACTATGTTTGTAGACAAACCTAAATTTAAAATAAATTTTAAGTTTGATATTATACTTTTATTAATTAAAACAAATAAAATGCAAATGGCGTTTTCAGAGAAATCGCTGGTTTATCTTTGTAACATTAAAATAAATGTAAACTTTTAATTTTTAATTAAAAAATCTGTTAAATAATTTTCAATCAAAATCTAAGTTGTGCTCTAATAATAATTAATAAAAAAAAATGATTTAAATTTATTTTACAAAATCTAAGATTAAATCAAAAATAGTTTCAAATTGTTCAAAATACTTAATTATTTTTTGAAAGTTATTTTAAATGTTTCAATTAAGAAATATTAATTAAAATAAATTACATTATTATTTAATCAATTATCTCTATTTTTCTAAAATCTACAAAAATAATGCTTTGGGCATTTTGGCATCTTCAAGGTTTCGTTAAATATATTTAGGAATAAAATAAAATTCTTTTTATATTTAATCATGATTTAATAAAAGTTTTGTATTAATCTTGAATAAAGCGAAATTTTCATTCCAAATTGCTATTATCTGTACTTTCTTGAAATGCTTTATTTAAGTAGGAACGGTTGTTATGCTTTTAAATTACTAATCAAATCAATACAAAAGCTGTATAATATCAAACATACTTCAATTTAAATAAATATGTTAAAGTTATTTGCCTTTAAGAATTTTCATTTAATGGAACAATTGTCAACAAACCAGTTAGATCGATAGACACCATATAATCAGAAGAATCAACTACTTGTTTTTTTATTAAATCAATAAATTAAAATGAATCTTGATATTCAGATTTCTTAGAAATCAACGGTTTTAACAATGAATGAAGAACCTTAGCAACCTTTTATTGTACTGACTGTATCATGGAAAGAATTGGCGCCTTGGAAAATCCTTTTTGTGAGTTTTTTGTAGACCATATTATTTTGCATATTGAGATCCAATTGCATATTGTGGTTTACCAAAATCACATCTTCCATCAAACGGAAAACAAGTTTATTAAGAATTTTTTCATCTTTTTGATGAGAATGTTTGAAGTTTTTGCTTAAATTATTCATCTTAACGAATTGTGTATCTTTATGTACCTTATATAATTTGTCAAAATAATATTCCACCACTCGATTGTAAGCTATACTTAACTTTATATTTATTAATAAATTTGCTATAAAATTTGTCAAGTAAGGTGGATTAGGAGAAGTGCAGACTAGTTTTTGTAAAGTTGGAATTTTAACTTATCTATTTTCATTCTGCTGTGTAAAATGATAATGCTGTCGGTTTCGAACGCTTCGCAGAATTACTACTATTTAATTAATATTAACTAAAACCCTAATTTTCTTTTTAAATTTTAATTCTAATAGGAAATTGTTTAAAGTGTTTATAATTGTTTATTTACTGTAAAAATACATCAATATTATTTATACTTACCTAGAATAATAACACAGAATATAAAATTATATCAAGAACTATTGCTTGTTTAGGGATACTTCAATGTTGCTTGTTAGTTTACAAGTGATTACTTAACACAAACAGATATAATTCAGGAAAAATGCGTTCATTCTTGCGAGCTATCTATGACAAATAATCATATAACTTTTAGTATATTACTATTTACTATCTAGAGAGATTTCGTTAATATTAAATTAACAAATGCCCGTATATACACTTGTCCCGTTTATGAATTTACCCCAATCTTGGCCATAAACCAATTTTCAAACGTTGATTATGTCAAAATTAAAATATCTCATTAAGATTAACAACTGTATTCTGAACATTAAATTAAAAAACATCAAACATATTTCGTAATTTAATTAATTTTTTATTTTTGGAAGAAATTTTATTAATCAGCATTTTTCGAAATAAATTAATTACAGTTTTAATACACAAACCAAAACAATCATTATCTCACACAATAAACGTTTTATCAAAAAAAAAATTTATTGAAATTATTTGACGAAATCGTTAAATGGTAACTATTACAATCTGCATATAACATTTGACAGAGATTTTTATGGCAGACTAATGATGAAAATATAAATAAATTGAAGTATCTAAGTAAAATGAAAGTAAAATAGCACGAGTAACTTAAAGTTAATTAAGTGCTTAAAGTATCCTAAGTAAAATAAAATTGACAAAATTAGATAACGCGATAATTTAAAAAACTAAATAACAAGTCAGCAGTTAAATTTAAAACTTGCAAAGTTAGAATCGACAAAAACATAATAAAATTTATAAATTAATTAATATAAAAATTTTTAAATATAATTTCTAAATGTAGTTTAATCAATATTTTTTTATGTTTTAAAAGATGAAATTTTTAGTAGAATTTTCAAAGACGTCTTTCAATGAATTTTAATAATAGAATTTTCGTCTGTAGTTAAGGTCTCGTTGTTACACAGTGGTCACTAATGTTACGCATTAATAATTAGTCATCCGTAACTATCTCTTCGCACTATACAAAAAGATCCCTACTCCTTACCTTCCTTGTTGATGTGATCTAATCCATATTAATATTTTATTATGTGATTACATAACTGATTTGGCCTACCACACACTCTACAATACATACTGTACAATACATATTACATGCATGTCTAAATGAACTGAATAAATTCTCAAAAAAAAAATTTAAATCGCCTTTCAATAAAAGTTCAGTTCACAATAAAAAGCCTAAAATATATTCTCGACATAGTAATTCATTTTTATGTAAATAATAAAACTAATAATAATTGTGCCCGAAAAATAACTACTTAAAAGAAGTCCTAAACAATTTATTAGGAATACAAATGTCTTTTATATAAGTCGTACTTACGTCACAGACTAGTAATGTCTGCACATTGTGTATGCGAAAAACGAAGATTTAGAAATTAGACAATCTCCATTGTCAAATCATAGATGTTTTACCTCTGACAACTATGACACAATAATAATAATAATCATAACAATAATAACAGTTTTAATAATAATAATTATAAATATATTTATAATAAACTCATCAACAATCAAACATAAAGTTAACATCATTAGTCAGTTACTGTAAAACTCACTATATACACACTAGGCATTGAATAATTGAGTACCAATAATTAAGCATTTTAACATGGTTACAGACTATACACACAATTTGTTACCAATAACTAGTTACTGAACAAATAAATATTAATAATAAGTTACTGAACAACAAATTGTTAAATAAAAACAGAAAACGTTAAAAATTAAAAATTCAAATACAAAATTTATTAATAAAAATCTTTTTTACTCTTTTTCTCTAATACATCATTGCTGTTGCTAAATCGATAAATCATTTAGTTACTTAGTTAATTGGTTCTTAACAAGTGAGTGTTAATTAAATTCAATGAAGTTCAATCCATTGTTATATTTTCTTTGAATAAAATTTTAATGCCTTTGTACACAGTTTTGTATTTGATTTATTGAAACTTGAAATTATTTTATAAAAATCAATATGTATTTTTCTTAATTGCATTCAACAATGAACAATTATTAAATGTTATTTTCTATGAAAATCTTTTCAAAGATGAATGTCAACTCTTTCATTAAATTTATGCATGACACTAATGTAGTGACCATTATTGAGCCTTTCAATAATAAAAAAAACTCATTGGTTGTAAATTTTAAATTTTGAATGTTGTTTAGTTTTCAAATAAAATTTATTATTGTGGCAAATCGAGAGAGTTAAATAATTTTATCATATCGACGATTTCGGAATGCTATTCAAAAATTCATTTCTCAAGTAATTAATCCAGCACTAATGAACGCTTATTTTGCACAATGTTATAATAACATCCATTGTAATAAAAAACATTAATTTTATCCAATATGTAAATAGCCACATGTGGACACTATTTAGTTGTCGACCAACAGTCTCATTCTATTATGTATTTAACTTGATTGATGCATGGTACACCACTACAAACAGGAATACAATTGGATCAATGACCAACATCCCGATAGTGAAGGAATATATATTTAATAATGCCGATGTTCGCAGTCGAATTCCTGAAATTCGTCTATTTGATCTTATATTGGATCGTGCGTTATTTCTAAAATAGAAAATTTCATCTCAAAAAACTAAAACTAAGCAATCCATTGTTAATTCGTTATCGGAAAAGCAATTTTTATATTTTTAAAAAAGAAATAATCAATTTCTGGATTAAAGTGTGAATCATTTTACTTGTTGTTGAGCAAACAAAAGCTAACTAAACTGTTGCGGTCAGACACGAAAAACGTTGGGAAGAATTTATCACAAACTGATTTATTCAATTTCTCCAACAAATACGATGAGGTGATGAAAGAATTTACCAGCTTACCATTCAAGAATTCAATCAATCAAGCATTCGAGCTATAAAATATCAGAAATAAATAATAATAAAATTTTATTTCATTCAATAAACAGATAAATAATCATGGGGAATATCTGTCACCCGTTCACTTTATATTAAATAAAATTAAAATTATAAATTCCGGTCATATTCTGGGTAACCTCAATTCGTCTGTCATTTGCAGAATTCTTGGATCTTTGGAGAACTTTTTTGTTTTTAAATAATTGTTGATTTTAATGATTTGATTTGGTTTTTCTATTTTATTTGTCATAGGTGGAAATTTCGGAAATTTACCGTTCTGTTTCTGATTAGACTAAATGTGAAGAATGTAGAGAAAATGCACACCAATAAGATATGTTACATGTGGGACCGATGGAATTGTGCTAATCTCATTCAGTTTTGCAATTGAAAGCAATTCCCTTTTGTATTTGACCAAGTTGGTCATAAATGAAGGGGTTTGTAAGCCATTTAGTCTAGCGATTCTCCTAATTCGATTCAAGTCTCTTACTGAAACCTTACCACAACAAAGAAGATTGAAATCTATATTGCTGACATTGGCAAGAAGGTAAACAGCTCCTAAAATATTTTTTTTTCATTTCTAAATGTAATAAAAAACTCCAGGAAGTTTATAATTTTAGGATCTTTTTGATATTTATATAAAAAATTGATATAACGAAGATTTTTTCCAATAAAAAGTACCTGCCTAAACGTTTGATAAGTAATATTAAAATTTTAAAAAATTAAAAATATACAATAAAGACAAGGGAAATTATATTTAATGACCTTTAGTTGGCATCTTAACTCTCGATTACTCGCACTTGGGTAGAATCAATCCAGACCAACTTCATAGGCGCAGGACATTATTTATTTCTCCTAACAGCTGAACAAGTCACGTATGTTGACGATGTCGGCACTTAAGATAGAATGATGAAAAAAGCAAGTTATTCTAATATAATATTGCGCTTTTCATTTATTTTTTGTTTTACTCATTATTAATATTTTGTAATTATAATAATTTAATAATGATTTGGATCATTGATTTCATAAAATTTATTTATTATAGTTAAAAAAATGTTTGAAGAACAACATAGAATCTTGACTCAATGAGTACTATAAAGAAGGATGGTGAAGTAATAATTGAAGGTTCTTTTCATCAAGAAAATGAAGAATGTGTTGCGGATAGTCCTAATTATAGTAACAGTGAAAAATGATGACGACAACAATTCAGGTATTAAAGTGTTTTACAAAAAAGCAGAAAATTATAAAATCTTAAAACCAAAACTAGTTGCCTCAATTGTAATATATTTATTTGTCAGGAATGTTGTGCGATTTGTGTTAATTTTTTTGAAAGAACAAGATTTGAATTATAATTTTTTAAATTTTATGTTGAAATTTTAATAATTTCAAAGTATTTTTAAAAATATTTTCGAAATATAATAATTTTTTGAGGAACAAAGGATCGATTCCATTCAATGCGAGTACTAAAGCGATGTTTTTGAGTACTCAAGAGTTATTGGAAAAATTTAAATGAAAAGTCTTGCCTTCGAAATAACATTGATCTTTTGCATAGCCACCAACCTCATCGACATTTTTCAGACTACGTTTGATTCTCACGCAATGTTTCCATCGATGGTCTGGATTAGCTATGTACTTTTGAAGATGGTCAAATAATTGGCCGAATGATAAAAAATTTGCCATACAAGTTGCATCTAATTAACAAAAATCATAGTCATATTTAATCAAAATAAATTTAAAAAAAATTAAAATAGTCATAACGGGAGAAGTTGTTAAATTTGAAAACATAAACATGAAAGGGAAGCAGATATCAAAAATATACGAAACATCGAATAAACATAATTAAAAACACAAAAATAATAAAATTAAAAATCACCAACAACCGCAAACATCAACATAATCATCAAACATAAACGGTTAAAACCTCGAAAAAATAGGTTAGAAAAACATAAGCGGAAAAGACGGTCAATCAAGACTTCATAATGGAGTAACAAACATAAAAAGACCTATAAATACGAAAGTAAGAATGGGAATTAAACAGAAATTCGCAAAGGGATAGCAATTAAAATAAATAACAGAAATTAAAAAAATAAAAACCATAAAAACCTAAAATCTTGTTGGCGGCACACATTCACAAGATAGATATATAAGCAGCATTTAATTTCATAATTTATACCACTTGATTCCAATAAATTTTGTTGAAACATTTTGAAAGCAATTTGTAAGTTTATGTTTTTACAATACACTTTTCATGTCTAATTAATATATGTTTATTCAATGCTTTTGGGAAAAAGCAACATCAGTTAAGAGAAAGATAATTTTGAGGGCAAATTTGGCCATAAAGTCCTGTCGATTTAAATGTAAGAAAACACCTTACAAAGTGATATAGAATTGAAAAATTAAGCGTAATTGCTGTAACACATGGGATAACTGTAAATCTTTCTAAATTAATTATTCACTAAATTCTTTAGTAATGAGGACGACTGAAATGAGAGCAAGAGACGAGCATAATAGAACATATTAATCTAATAAAATATTAACTGTAGTATCTATACATTTTTTGAATAACTTAAAGTCACAAAGAAATGATTCAAAACAACACAATCACATTTTTAATTACTCACACGTTACATTAATTAGCTACTTGATCAGGTAAAAATTCTGGATCAACATATTCAGCGCCTCTCGCGTAGTCACGATTATTTATTATTGTAAACAGGGTCCAGAGAACGCTCATTTCAGAGTAGAGCTCCTCGCTTTTAAAGATTTTTACAGAAGCTGATTTAAATTCACGGTTGCAGCAAATAAATCTAATTCCAGATAATCATTTCCAGGAAGCCGATTCTCAAAATCCCTTCAAAATGCCAACCACCACCGGCAAACTAAATCCTAGCAAAAACAAACAACGTCGAGAAAAAACTACTCGCTAAAAACATTCTCCTGGATATCAATCTGGTAAATTCACAAGCAATCATCTTGGTACAACCACCTACTACATTTAGCCCTGAAGTTGTCAGTGATCATCATCATTGTCATCAAACTAGTCTGATTTCGCCTTGACGATGCAGGTTAATATCAGTTCGATGTTAATTACCTTGCCACCAAAACAACAATTAACGATAAAAGAACGTCAGTAGTCAAAAGTCCCAAATCTTGGTCTGAACAACCTGTTTCGAGATATACTCAACAGTCAACATAGCTGCCAGCGACGAAGAAACATCAATTCCAAATGATTTTATGACATGTTTAATCCTGTGTTTTTGTTATTTGTTGATGTAACTTTTATGATCGTTGATGAGGTTTTAATTGTTAATATACATTTAGTTTTGTTCATTTTTGTTTTACTTCACATAATATTTTCAATTCAAAGTTTAAATTTCTCTTAATTGATGTAAATGAAATGAAAATTAAATCGGATGAAGTCACACAATTGAAAGATTGATATAGTTATCGATAATTTCCACGTATAATGACATAAAAATTTGTTTTATATATTACTGTTACCCCTGATTCAGGATTTTTGATAAATTTGCAAAAATCTTGCCGGAGAGATAAATTTTGGTAACTAATGAAAAGAAGATTGAATAAAATAAAGTCGATAACGGACTTTCATTAGATATGTGCATTAACAACGTGGTAACCACCATGGGTGCATAATGGGGATAAATTAATAATCGTAGGAGCGTTTTTGGCGAAAATTATAAAATAACACTATAATATATATATTATCATTATTTATTATTATTTATCATCATTATAATCATTTTTATTTATTATTATTATTATTATTATTATTATTATTTTTATTATTATTATTGTTTATTATTATTATTATTGTTATTATTATTATTTATTATCATTATTATTATTTATTATTATTATTATTATTATTATTATTATTATTATTATTATATTTATTATTATTATTATTACTAACAGTATTATTAGTTTATAGTTTAAATGACCTAATATAACTTAATTAATTATATAGTTATTAAATATGAGAAATAATTGTGCATAATTTTAAAACATACAATAAAGAATAGCAGAAGTTCCTAAATATTTTTGTTTGGCTGATAATAAAGTGTTGATTGTAGCTAAACCTTCTTCAATTTGTTTATTTTCATAATTATTAGTGGCTGATAATCCAAATCGAGAGCGATTCCAAAACCAAGGTTGAAATCCTTCATTAAACGCTCTTATCTAAATAAATAAAGAAATAAAGAAATAAAGAAGAAATTTTCGGGCAATTGTATATATACTGTATATACTCGCTTATAAACCGAGCCCTAAATTTGGTTTAAAAATGTCCAAAATAGATGACCCGCAAATAAGCCGACCTCTTAAAACTGAAATTTTTGGTAATATTTAATTTATTTAAAATTATGTAATTCACTAAGAACCATAACAATTTAATATGACTAAAATTATTTTAAGAAAAGAATAGCAAAATATTGCATTACATTTATGTACTGCATAGACGATTATTTGTACTTTCATCTCACCCTTCATTATCGTTTATAACTGATTTCTCATTATTAAATAAAAACTATACTACCAAAATACACCCATATTTGGCATTTACTCGCAAACTTATCCGGTCCCAGTCGTCCTTCAGAAGGCCTTCAAATGCGTAATAAAGAAAAAATTTTATCATAACTTTATTTCCTCTACACTGCACAAATCATTTTAATTAATCGAATTTTAGAGCTATCTGTAGGTAACAGCCTTGCCATAAACTACAGAAAGTTTCCGACAAATGAACTGCGTCTCCGTTTAGTGCTCTGTGACCTAAACGATCATGCGTCCATGGAAGTGACAGAAGTCAGCTTACTGTTAGTAATTTCCAGCCTATAAGCAGTCTGAATGTTACTACCTTTAGGGACTATGATGTTAAATTTAATTATTTTAAATTAGATTTAAAGTTCGGGGACTTACTGATAAAATTCAGCAAGGACTCGAACATCCATTTACGTTATCATATTAAAAAATCCTAAACAATAACATAATTTAATAAAATATATCGATAAACAATGCACAAATAAAAAATTAATTACAATTCAGAGTTCAATAACTTATAACATTCAATAAAATTAAATGTTTTTAAATGAAATATAATTTGCCCATTTTTAATGCCTTTATTTAGTTTTTAATTCATATGTTTTCTTGACAAGGTTCTACCTCTGTTAATTTAATTTGTTTATTAAATATTAAATACTGGCATTTTAATTTCTTCTAGCCATTTTCCTTGCCAGTTGTCTCTGTCTTCCTTTTTTTGTAAATATTCTAGCCTCATTTTTCGAACGGTTTTTATTTTAATAATTACTTTTTGAGTTTGTGTCTGACTTGCGGTTTTTAATTTATTTTTTTTAATTGTTTAATTGGTGTTATTTCCATTTATTATTGTTTATTGATGTTTATTAGAAATTTTTTATCTATGCTTAATGTGATGTGGGTTTATCGGTTAAATCCTAAAACGGATCAATTAAATTAATTAATTAATTTTAATTACATATTAATGCGTTTTATGCCAGCATTTTTCATTATATTTTAAAGTTTTGAAACAAAAAATTCTCCTAGATTAGAAGGTACTATAGGGTTATCCGGAACCAATTTTACAAGTTTCATAATTTTACATTATCTATCGAATTTTTGTTTGATTTTCATTTATTTTAAATTTAATCCATGAATATCTTAAAACTGCCGCGTACTTAAGTTACTGCGATCGCTTTCCTGCAAGTTAATAAACTCCTGCCTTTGATTCGCTTATGTAAGGATGGCCATGTTCACCAATGTTCACTAAGCGCAAGAATAACGCCGGAAGACGCATTCCTCAGCAGTTGATTTTTGGTGGAATCTGCCGTGAGACACGCCAATGCTTCCTCGCCATGGCGCCAGATCGATATGCTGATAAGCTACTGTGTGCTATTGAGAATATCGAAGAAGCCTCTTTATATACTCAAACAGCTGGAAAGATTACAGGACTTCTGATCTGGTGAAAGCTAACTTCGAGAATTTCAAAGTGAACCATCGATAAAACTTCATCAATTCGGAAACTGGAGCAAACACGCAGACTGTTGAGCGTATGCGAGGTTCCACGAAATGGAGGAACAAGAAGCATCATGGGACTACTAGCCACCATCTGGAGAACTACCTAGCTGAGTTCAAGTGCCGCCTGAAGCTACTGTGTAAGTTTAGGACGCAGAAGAGTGATTATTTTTTATTTAGTTTTATATTTTATTTTATTTAGCTAATTTATTTTTATAATTATTAATTATAGTATTTTCATTATCTTTTTATTTTATTTTTTCTTATTATTTTCGCTAAACAGCGTTTTTTTATTTTTGGTCAAATTTCTGTGTTATTATATTATGATTATATAGATTAAGTGCGGTTTTTGATGCATTTTGTTTATATTTTATTTTACTTCTATGTTTCTTTATTTTATAATTATTTTTGTTTTTTTCTTAGCTAAATAAGATAAAAAATGAATTTAGAACAACAATGACTCAAGATAAATTGTGTGGTCTCAGTCTCATGTGCATAGAAATGACAAACTACGTAGTTTATCATTTGATGATGTCATCAGTGACTTTGCTCTGGCAAAGGTAATGGAAGAAAACATTGTAGTTTAATTTAATTCCTTAATCCTTATAACATGTTTCAAGAGATTATATAAGGTTTTTGTAAATTGTGCTTTTAACAACTTAACATATACATTTATTTTGACTTTTCTGTCACAAAATGATCGATTTTTTTGATTACCACGATGTTATTGCTTTCGAATCCATCTTCCGGTAAATGTGCATATTCAAGTCACTCTCACTGCTGCTCATTTTCAAAGTGGACGCCCCTGTCAGAGTCAAGCGTGCAGAAATTTTTGAGTACGGAGCGCTCGTATCAGACACAGGCGTGTACGCTGTGGTAAAAAGAACTTTAGTTTTATTTTACCAAAGTTTGCATTTTTAAGTTTGTTGATGAATAAAAATTATTTTAAGTTAAAGATTTATTATTCCACTATTTTTATCAAAGGTAGCTAGACTTTACTCCGGCAGGAGCCATAATTCACTAACTTTAATTTTGGAGAGCCACATTCAAAAATGTACAATTAATAGAGAATTGTTGGGCTAGCACTAAGTTTTGTTTAAATGAATTGGAAACAGCACGAAAACATAACATGCAGATTTAAAATCAAACCCATAAAACATCAAGTAAACACCTTAAAATGCGAGAAAGATATAATTAAAATATAAAAAAAAAAACAAAAATAAATTAAAATAATAACAAAATGCATCAAGATCCGCACGAAATAACATAAAAATAGCAAAATAACAAAATTTGACCGAAACATTTTAGGGTAACTTGTGGTTAAAGGGAATGGGGCTTGCAGAAATTGATGTAACGATCATGTTAGTGAAATTAAATAAAAAATTCTAAATACACCTAAGATAGTACTTGCCGGTGTAGATAGGAATTAGACGATAGATTTGATTAAAAAAATATAAAGATCTAGCACTCTAAGAAATCATTAATAATGTCTCGAGGAATGCAACCCAACGTATTAGTGTCAACGAATTAAAGTAGGTATAAAAAAACAGCCCCTAAAGTCACATTAGTGAAATCATAATTGAGCATATGACTCTGTTCGTAGTGAAAAATATCCATCAACTTATAAAAATTAAAAGCAGAGGATCAGAACCCATAAAAATAACAGTCAATCAAACTTACGCATTAAATCGCTAGACGAACATATACGACATACCCCCATGAGCAGACCCATTTCAAATCATAAGACCAATTCCAAAATAATTTATTCAATAATACAACTAATCATACATAAATTCAGACTAAGACATGAGTTTAACGAAACAGGAACACACCAAGGTTGCCGTAGGACATGAAATAACCCCAAGATAAATTAGTAAATCGTACAGACATGGAGAAGATCGTTATGATAATTTGTTATATATAGAGACTATTATAATACATATATAAAACCTAGAACGTTGTATTAGTAAAATATAGAGATAATTACAAATCACGGATAAGTAGACATAGAAACTAATATAAAAACAAAACAAACGAATAACTCATAAACTATTTTATTTTAAAACATAAAATGAGTATAAAACACAAAAAAATATATCTAACCTCTTCATAGAGTAAATAGAAGACGATGAGCAATTCCATTCTCATGTCCTTAAAATTTGGGCTATAAGCCATCATTAAAACAAAATAAAATGACTACGAAAAAGTCATGTTGAAAAATTATGAGAATGGCTATTATAACACAAGCACGCACCTCAAACAGAAATTAAAAATATAATAAAAACAATAAATAAAGCAAAATAAAAAATGACATAATTAATTAAAACAAATAATTAATAAATTTCGCACGCAATATACATAGAAAAATAAAGTAAAAATATAAAACCGCCAAAACCTTGCAAAAGAAGGTTTAGAAAATACATAGGCGGAAGCGGCGACCAAAAATTTAAATAACAAAGGGTAAAAAGAGAAACAATCAAAAAGAATGGTTAAACAATAAAAAATAAAGATTTACGAAATATTGAGAAAATAATATCAAAAAATAGAGAAAAATAAGGAGAAAAATAAAAGATTTAAAATAAAAATTAAAGCAATAAAAACCCCCCGAAAAATAGCCGAAAAAGGCTCAAAATACTCTGATTGGTCGCACACACGCACGAAAACAGTATAAATACAATAGCCATTTTCACAATAGTTAACCTTTAAAACTTATAAAATTTTTGAAATTTGAAATTATTTTGAACTTTAGCTGTAAGTACTTTAATTGATTTTTATGTTAAATATATTTTGAAGTTTCGATTTAATTGTTTTTTGATCATGGATGGTCGCGATACTTTTTAGTATCTGCGACAGGTCCCCATAATTTAAATTATTTATGCATATCTTAATGCCGTGGAAGAATTAATCCTGTCGAATTTAATACGAATGGGGACGACTAGGGTTAAGCTAGCAGAAGCAAACGAATGAAATTGTGAAATAAATTTTTTTTTTGATATTTTTATGAAAAATGTTCTATAATACACTATTAACCCAAATTTTTCAAATCAATAAATAACTGGAGCATCAGGATTTTCCTTTTTCTACGACAGGATTTTCATACTGGATCCAATTTAACGTTAATAACACGTAGTAGTAATCAATAGAAAATTAAGAATAAATAAAAATGAGAATGCTTGAGGATTGTTATGATTATTAATTTTAATATATTTATAAATAACTGTTTTATTTAATTTAATATGATTATGACCTATTGATGAAAGAAACTCTTCGTTGTTTAGTTTCTAACGATTTTTCCAGCACATTCTTCTCCAAAAAGTTTCCCAATAACCTCAAAAAGTTTCTACAAATGCAGCCAGGATATAAAATTCCCAGAATATCTTCAAAATCAACTACTATGCCTATCCAGCTGGACCATAATTTATGCCAGCAGAAGTACAATAAACTGTTGGCGGAGCACGAACGCACTCTCGGCACGTGGTTTGCTCCCGAAGCGGTCAAAATCCTTCAGGATAAAATCCACCGGCTGTCTAGATGCCGAGAAGATTTAATTGCGGAAAATCGCGCGCAACGAATTATCACAAACGATCAAAGCGCCGTCTTGGTAGCTTCGTTCACCGAGGTCGAACTGACGAAACGGCTAGCGGGTCGGGATCTGGCTGTGAAGCTGAACCTGATCCCCGCGAATCATCTCCCTGGAGCAACTCAAGTTGGTCCAGCTCAAACACCCAGGACCAGCAAAAATGCATCATCCCAGTAAAAATCGCCGCCGTCGTGAGCGACGCTGAGCCAAGGGATTAACATTGTTGAGCAACGCAGCGCAGGTGCTGGAAGAAGCGGCAATGATAGTCGCTGAGAAATATCCACAATTCGTCAAATCGGACGAAAATCCGCAGACAACAGCGAAATCCGAAGAAAACATAACCCTAATCAGTGCCGATGAAACGGATGAACTACGAATTCAGATAAATACACCTCCCATCTGAATTCCCACATCGGAGGCCGACGAAAATCGAAAGTCCTCAACTTCTATCAGCTATTGGACGGATGATTTTGGGGACGAGCTCTGCCACTCGGTTCCCCAAGTCGGATCCAGCGAATTAAATTTTAGCCGAAAACGGAGATTCCCCGTCGGCATCGACGGATGAAAGCTGATTTTGTTGGAAACTGAATTTTATTTTGTCAATTAAAATAAAAATGAAAAAATCTATTTATGACTTGATTATATATTTTTTTTATTGTTTTTCCTTTTGTAAACGTTGTAATTGTAAAATCGAGTTTTTATAATTATGGTTAATTCTCTAATAAATTTTGATATTTCTATAAATAAATGAGAAAGGGATGTATGGAGTCTTGCCTGAGTACAGAGTAAGATTGGTGAAGTTTGATGCATGCGAAAGGTATGATTAGAAAGCTTTATTTAACTTAAAATATTGAAAAATGAAATAATTATAATTATCGTAAAAGTAATTTTTAAGCCTTTACAAAAGTATGTTGAGAAATAAAAGAATAAGTATAAATTAAAAGAAAAATACAAATCTTAAGAGGACTTTATTTTCCTTTAAAAACAACCAGGAGACCTTCTTGAACTTAAAAACAGCTAATTTAACAACGATTACAATTATTTATATAAGAATTTAAATTTTCGCCGGTTATTTAAGGAAAAGATTTTCCAAATTAAAACAAAATTCGAGGTTACCAACATTGTTTCGTATTTTAATAATTAATTCGGAAGTAAATCGGAAATTTTAGATAATTTAAGGATCTAAATTTTCAAAAGTTACTAATCCAATCTTTCCTTTGGGAAAATTTCCTATATTTCAGTAATTAAAATTAATTTATTAAATACTTAAAATTAATGTTAGCTAAATTTAACTGGTAAAAGCTAAATAATTAGCCAGGTCGCAAATGAGTATATTTCCGGTAGTAAAGGTGTACGAATACTTACCAATGACTTAAATGAGATTTTAAAGGAATTCTGATTCGGAGGTATACATGAAATCGATGGTAACAGAAGAGAAAGCGTGTGCCAATACCAAGAGAAATAGATAAATGAAATAGACGTAAGTTCTTCTATCGGCCGTCGGGAACCCGAAAGCGAGATTATCACAAGGAGTAGTCTTGGAAACGGGACTCACCTGCTTGTGGACTTTCGGCTGCTGTATACAGTACCAACATGGGCTTGCTCATGGGTATACAGTGGTAATGTACAAATTGTGGGGCGTCTGAGGGAGATAGGAATTACCCTAGTAGAGGCAAGAGTTGGTCGAGGGGATAGATAAAAATAAGTGAGAGTAGGTTAAAACAAACAATTAATTCTACTCAGCATGCCAACATTAGTAGTGGGATGTGTCACATCCAGCACATGTCACATCCAGCACAGTACCCCCTCCCCCCGGCTGAGAGATAATTTTTCTAAGTCCAAAAGTACAAAAAAATTTTAAGACAAAGACAATGACTCATTCAAGGTCATTGAAACAAAGACCATGATTCATTCAAGGTCATTGGATGACTCATCATATTTTTCAAGGTCATTTAAACAAAGATCATGACTCATTCAAGGTCATTGGATGACTCACCATATTTTTTCAAGGTCATTTAAACAAAGACCATGACTCATTCAAGGCCATTTAAACAAAGACCATGACTCATTCAAGGTCATTGGATGACTCATCATATTTTCAAGGTCATTTAAACAAAGACCATTACTCATTCAAGGTCATTGGATGACTCATCATATTTTTCAAGGTCATTGGATGACTCACCATATTTTTCAAGGTCATTTAAACAAAGACCATGACTCATTCAATGTCATTGGATGACTCATCAAATTTTATAATATATATTTTTAATTATAAACAAAGTCCATGACTCATTCAAGGTCATTGGATGACTCATCATATTTTATAATATTTTTAATTTTAAACAAAGACCATGACTCATTCAAGGATATTGGATGACTCATCATATTTTATAATATTTTTAATTTTAAACCAAGACAATGACTCATTCGAGGTCATTGGATGACTCATCATATTTCTCAAGGTCATTTAAACAAAGACCATGACTCATTCAATGTCATTGGATGACTCATCATATTTTATAATATTTTAAATTTTAAACAAAGACCATGACTCATTCAATGTCATTGGATGACTCATCATATTTTATAATATATATTTTTAATTTTAAACAAAGACCATGACTCATTCAATGTCATTGGATGACTCATCATATTTTATAATATATATTTTTAATTTTAAACAAAGACCATGACTCATTCAAGGTCATTGGATGACTCATCATATTTTATAATATTTTTAATTTTAAACAAAGACCACGACTCATTCAAGGTCATTGGATGACTCATCATATTTTATAATATTTGTAATTTTAAACAAAGACCATGACTCATTCAAGGTCATTGGATGACTCATCATATTTTATAATATTTGTAATTTTAAACAAAGACCATGACTCATTCAAGGTCATTGGATGACTCATCATATTTTATAATATATATTTTTAATTTAATTTATATTTATTTAATATACTTTAATTATTTGTTTTAATCAAGTCAATAATATTATTTATTTATTTTTAAATTATATTATTATTATTAAATTGTTTGTTTTAATGAAGTGAATATTGTTTTAATCAAGTCAATAATATTATTTATTTATAAATTATATTATTTTTATTAAATTGTTTGTTTTAATGAAGTGAATATTGTTTTAGTCAAGTCAATAATATTATTTATTTTTATTTTATTTATTTTATATACTATAATTTTTGTTTTAATCAAGTCAATAATATTATTATTATATTGTCTGTTTTAATGAAGTGAATATTGTTTTAATCAAGTCAATAATATTATTTATTTATTTTTATTTTATTTAATTTATTTTTATTTTATTTATATAATATACTTTAATTTTTTTTTTATTTAAATTAAGTCAATATTTTATTATTTATTTACTATTTTTAAATTATATTATTATTATTATTGTTATTGTTATTATTATTATTATTATTATTATTATTATTATTATTATTATTATTATTATTATTATTATTATTATTATTATTACTATAATTAATATTTTTATTATTATTAATATTATTATTAATATTGTTATTATTATTATTATTATTATTACTATAATTAATATTTTTATTATTTTTATTAATATTATTATTAATATTTTTATAATTATTATTAATATTAATATTAATATTGTTGTTATTATTATTATTATTATTATTATTATTATTACTATGATAAATATTTTTATTATTATTATTATTATTATTATTATTATTATTATTATTACTATAATTAATATTTTTATTATTATTATTAATATTATTATTAATATTTTTATTATTATTATTAATATTATTATTAATAATGTTATTATTATTATTATTATTATTATTATTATTATTATTATTATTATTGTCAAGGTTATTGGATGACTCATCATAATTTTTCAAGGTCATTGAAAAGTAGGTCAAGGTCATTCAAAAATAGGTCAAGGTCATTCAAGATTTCTCGAGGTCATATTACTTTTAAACAATTTTTAATTTTAATTTACTACTTATTATTATAAGTAGTATATCTTTTGTAAATTTATTTTATTATTATTATTATTTTTATTATTATTATTAATATTATTATTAATATTATTATTACTTTTTATTATTCTATTATTACTTATAAAAAAAAAATTTTTTTTAATACTTATAAAAACTTTAATTATTATTAATATTAATATTTTTTTTTAATTTTAGTATTATTATTATTTTTAATATACTTATTACTTATAAAATTTATTAAATTTTTTATTATTATTAATACTTTGAAAACTTTTTATAATATTATCATTATTATTATTTTTATTATTATTATTATTATTATTTTTAATAATATTATTATTATTAATGTATAAAACTTTTATTATAAGGAAATAATTTTATTATTAATAATATTATTATTAATATTTTTATTATTATTATTAATATTATTATTAATATTGTTGTTATTATTATTATTATTATTATTATTATTATAATTATTATTATTGTTTTTATTATTATTATTGTCAAGGTCATTGGATGAGTCTTAATTTTTTTTTCAAGGTCATTTTAAAGTATGTCAAGGTCATTTAAAATTTCACAAGGTCTTAGTATTTTTAAACATTTTTATATAAATTTACTACTTATTTTTATAAGTAATGTTTTAATGTTTTTTAATTTTAATTTTATTATTATTATAATTTTCTCAAAGTCATAATATTTTTAGTCATTTTTAAATATAAATTTACTACTTATTTTTTATAAGTAATGTTTTAATATTTATTATTATTATTATTTTCAAGGTTATTGGATGAGTCATAATATTATTTCAAGGTCATTTAAAAGTAGGTCAATGTCATAGTATTTTTAAACATTTATAATTTTAATATACTACTTATTTTTTATAAGTAGTGTTTTAATGTTCTTTAATTTTTATTCTATTAGTATTATTATTATTATTATTATTATCTTATAAGTAGTGTTTTAATGTTTTTTAATTTTAATTTATAATTATTATTATTATTATTTTTATATTATATTGTTATTTTTATTATTATTAATAATATTACAAGTTTTTATTATTATTATTTTCATTATTATTTTATATAAATTTTCAACAAGGTATATAAAATTAATATTGAATAGAAAAAGTTTGTCCAATTGTGGTTCATAGTATAGAGGGATAGAACAATTGTAAATGTTTGTAAAAAGTTAAAGAAAAATTCTATATTTTTAAGAAAATATGTGCAAATAAATATCAAAACTAATTATGGCTCAAATGTGTGTGTTAAACCATCGATATGTTACAGTGTTTATGGAAAAACTTTAATGAAAATATGTGTTATTTTTCAACAATTTATGAAATATTTATTTTATGGCTAATAATGTGTATGTGTTAAATCATAAAAAATAGTTCAATATTTATGTAAAGTTTGAGATTGTTAAGAAAATGTATATAATTTATGATACACACGTGTTTTTTTGATTGAAATATGTGTGTTTGTTTTACCGATATAAGAAAAACTATGGACAATTTTTAAGAAAATACACGTAATTTATGATTATCATGGGATTAGAATTTGATTAAAGTTGTGAGAAAGTTGTTAAATTTGAGATAAAACTGATTAATTTGTAAATAATGTTATTACTTTGAAGAAATTTTAAAATAAGACCTTCAGCAAATTGGTAAGAAAATAGTAGTTATTGAGTAATACTTATTAAAATTACCAAAGTTTTTGACAAGTCTTGATAGGTCTTTAATAAAATTTGTTAGTACTTTGAATAAGAATTTAAAAAAAAAAAAGTTTCAACACAGTAGCAAATCGTAAAGAAACTAGTACTTATCAGTTAATTAAATTAACTAAGTTGTAAAATAATTGAAAAAATTTTTTAGATTTTTTAAAATTTTAAGATTGTTAGGTAATTGTTCTAGGTACTTGTTGAATAAAAATTAATGTATTTTATCAACAGCTCATAGTTTTTAATTGTACAATTTCTCTTCATTCCTGGAAATAATCGTAAATATTTAAATTATTCAGAAAATTGTCAATAAAAAAAACATAAATAATAGGTAACCAAATATTTTTAAATACTAGTCAATTTTAATTTTTAATTTAATTACAAATATAATAATAATAAAATAAATACTTGTATACAAATAGTTATATGAATCAATCAATTTCTTAGAACTGAAATCTTATCGATATATTCTGATTAACCTTAAATCAATGAAAAAAGTAACAATTTTCCTAAGTATTTTATAAATTCAACCAACTCAATTCCCTTTAAAAAAAATACTATAAATTCGACTCTCAACCAATCATTCCTCTTCAAATGTCATTTTTCACTCCATTATACAACTATATTCATAATTTTTATAAAAGCCTATCAAGTAGATAATATTTACCTTTTGAATACCAATATTCATTCCAGTAAATTTCTTTAGAAATATTATAAATTACTTTCTTGACCAATCATTTTCCATCAAATAACAATATTTCCAGCCATATTCAATATTTTTCATAAAAAAAATCATAAAAATACCAATTTAGATAATATTTACCCTTTAAATAACAATATTTAACCAACCCAACCCCCTTAAAAATGACAACAAACTTGTTAATTGACTATTTCTCACTAAAGTAAATTCCACTCTAGACCAATCATTTCCCATCAAATAACACTTACCCCTACCCTACCAACTATATTCATTATTTTTTATAGAAATCACCCTTTAAATAACGATATTTAACCGACTCAGTACCTTAAAAATATCAACAAATCTGTTCTTAATCGATTATTTCCTTAAAAGATCATAAATTTTCTTCTTAGCCAATTGTTTCTCACTAAAATAAAATAAAATTTACTCTCAACCAATCAATTCTCTTTAAATGACATTAATCCAAGCTATATTCATTATTTTCATAAAAAATCACCGACTTATATCGTTATTCAACCGAATAAATTTCTTGAAATCCCCTTAAAATAGAATTCATCTCGTGACCAATCCTTTCCCCCTTAAAAGATCATAAATTCTCTTCTTAACAAATCATTTCTCTTTAAATGACAATATTTCCACTCTCTCAAAAGATTTACACACATATTGATATCTATCTGAACAAATCCCCCAAAAAATATTATAAATTCCTCCTCTATATTCTCCATTTAGAAAATATTTACCTTTGAACACAGATATTCAACCAACTTAACTCCTTAAAAATATCAACAAACTTGTTCTTAATCGATTATTTCCTTAAAATATCATAAAATTTACTCTTAACCAATCATTTACATTGAAATAACATTTCCCCCCAACTGCACCAATAATATACATATTTTTTAAAAACCTACAAGGTAAAATTTCTTTAGAAATCTATGTTTAACCAACTCTACTCCTTAAAAATTCATCATTCGAATCATATTTACTATATGTATTCAACCAATCAAATTCCCTTAAAATTATCATAAAAATTTGAATTTTACCAATAAAAATAAATTTTCTTTAAAGTATTACAAAATTGTTATCATCATTTTCCATCGAAAATCACCACAATTTTGTTCTGGCAACAATTTCAAGCAATTAAAAAATTCATCAAAAATGACTTAAATCGAATAAAATCTATGTTTCCCACATAAATTAAATTATTGTAAAATATATATCATATTGCTCATTAAAATTAATCAGTAAATCAAGTATAAATTCAATAAAAATTACCAGTCAACCATTAGAGATAATTCAATGATTTTCATAACTATACTGATAACCACACTGAGCATCCCCTTAAAAATCTCTAAATTATACTACTTTTGTGATTGATATCCATGAAATCAATATTAGATTTGAAAATGAAAGTAATTATTGACCCCTTTATTTACACTGTAAAATCAATTAAAATTTTAGGTTTCACTAAAATATTTTTAAAAATTAACTGATTTAATCAACTATTTAAATAGAACATAAAATTATAATTAAAATATCATTTACTATTCAAAATCTATCAGTCAAATTGGATTTTAATTGGTAAATAATTATCTTAAATAGATGTTTCATAAACATTTTGATCCTAAATTTATTTATTTATTTATTTATTTTATTTAAAATAATCCTAAAATCAAGTCTAATCTAATAAATTAGGAAGAAATTAATTGTTTCTAAAATTATAGATTTACCCTAATTTCTTCAATAATTTCATTAAAAACATAATCAAACCTTAAATCCATTAAAATTCAAAAGAAAACCATAAAATTCACAAAGATGATTAAAATTTACTAAAATAAATACCTCGTAAAACTAGATATTACTTAAATTATAATAAAATTTCCCTAAAAGCTCTAATTGATTTACATAGCCTAAAATTATTTTATTTTGTCCAGTACAACCTAATCTATTGAAAGATGTAATTTATTTAGTTAAATTTTCATTGAAAATAACAAGTCAACAAATGGAATTTTAATTAGTAAAGATTATATTCTATAAAGAAAATTTTCAGTGAAGAAGTAATATTGGTGAGATAGTACATTAAGTGACTAAAATCGTTGAAATTACTGAAAACAGTGGGATAGCTAAAGATATCTACTAAATAGATGAAATATCAATTGATATCTTAATAACTTACAAGGGTAATATACTTTGAATGGAGAAAATATACATCGAAGAGAAAAATATTCGTTGAAGAGGAAAAAACATTCATTGAATAAGGAAAACATTAATTGAAGAGAGAAAATATTCATTAAAGAGGAAAGCAATCATTAAAGTGAGAAAATATGAATTGAAGCTAACAAATATTCAGTGAATCGAGAATTGCTTATAATAAATTAGTCGGTAAAATTTCTCAATGATGAGATGAAATATCAATTATAATAAAAATAATAATAATAATAATATTATAAAAAGTTTTCAAAGTATTAATAATAATAAAAAATTTAATAAATTTTATAAGTAATAAGTATATTAAAAATAATAATAATACTAAAATTAATAAAAATATTAATATTAATAATAATTAAAGTTTTTATAAGTATTAAAAAAAATTTTTTTTTTATAAGTAATAATAGAATAATAAAAAGTAATAATAATATTAATAATAATATTAATAATAATAATAAAAATAATAATAATAATAAAATAAATTTACAAAATATATACTACTTATAAAAATAAGTAGTAAATTAAAATTATAAACTGTTTAAAAATAATATGACCTCGAGAAATTTTAAATGACCTTGACCAACTTTTGAATGACCTTGACCTACTTTTCAATGACCTTGAAAAATTATGATGAGTCATCCAATAACCTTGACAATAATAATAATAATAATAATAATAATAATAATATAACAACAATATTAATAATAATATTAATAATAATAACAAAAATATTAATAATAATATTAATAATAATAATAAAAATATTAATTATAGTAATAATAATAATAATAATAATAATAATAATAATAATAAAAATATTTATTATAGTAATAATAATAATAATAATAATAATAATAATAATAATAATAATAATAATAATAATAATAATAATAATAACAACAATATTAATAATAATATTAATAATAATAAAAATATTAATAATAATATTAATAAAATAATAAAAATATTAATTAATAATAATAAATAATAATATAATAATAATAATAATAATAAAATATTAATTATAGTAATAATAATAATAATAATAATAATAATAATAATAATAAAAATATTTATTATAGTAATAATAATAATAATAATAATAATAATAATAATAATAATAACAATATTAATAATAATATTAATAATAATAATAAAATATTAATTATAGTAATAATAATAATAATAATAATAATAATAATAATAATAATAATAATAATAATAACAATAACAATAATAATAATAATATAATTTAAAAATAGTAAATAAATAATAAAATATTGACTTAATTTAAACAAAAAAAAAATTAAAGTATATTACATAAATAAAATAAAAATAAATAAATAATATTATTGACTTGATTAAAACAAAAAATTATAGTATATAAAATAAATTAAATAAAATAAAAATAAATAAATAATATTATTGACTTGATTAAAACAATATTCACTTCATTAAAACAGACAATATAATAATAATATTATTGACTTGATTAAAACAAAAATTATAGTATATAAAATAAATAAAATAAAATAAATAATATTATTGACTTGACTAAAACAATATTCACTTCATTAAAACAAACAATTTAATAAAAATAATATAATTTATAAATAAATAATATTATTGACTTGATTAAAACAATATTCACTTCATTAAAACAAACAATTTAATAATAATAATATAATTTAAAAATAAAATAATTGACTTGATTAAAACAAACAATTAAATTTAATACTAATATAATTTAAAAATAAATAAATAATATTATTGACTTGATTAAAACAAATAATTAAAGTATATTACATAAATAAAATAAAAATAAATAAATAATATTATTGACTTGATTAAAACAAAAAATTATAGTATATAAAATAAATTAAATAAAATAAAAATAAATAAATAATATTATTGACTTGATTAAAACAATATTCACTTCATTAAAACAGACAATATAATAATAATATTATTGACTTGATTAAAACAAAAATTATAGTATATAAAATAAATAAAATAAAAATAAATAATATTATTGACTTGACTAAAACAATATTCACTTCATTAAAACAAACAATTTAATAAAAATAATATAATTTATAAATAAATAATATTATTGACTTGATTAAAACAATATTCACTTCATTAAAACAAACAATTTAATAATAATAATATAATTTAAAAATAAAATAATTGACTTGATTAAAACAAACAATTGAATTTAATACTAATATAATTTAAAAATAAATAAATAATATTATTGACTTGATTAAAACAAATAATTAAAGTATATTAAATAAATATAAATTAAATTAAAAATATATATTATAAAATTTGATGAGTCATCCAATGACCTTGAATGAGTCATGGTCTTTGTTTAAAATTAAAAATATTATAAAATATGATGAGTCATCCAATGACCTTGAATGAGTCATGGTCTTTGTTTAAAATTAAAAATATATATTATAAAATATGATGAGTCATCCAATGACATTGAATGAGTCATGGTCTTTGTTTAAAATTAAAAATATATATTATAAAATATGATGAGTCATCCAATGACATTGAATGAGTCATGGTCTTTGTTTAAAATTAAAAATATATATTATAAAATATGATGAGTCATCCAATGACATTGAATGAGTCATGGTATTTGTTTAAAATTACAAATATTATAAAATATGATGAGTCATCCAATGACCTTGAATGAGTCATGGTCTTTGTTTAAAATTAAAAATATATATTATAAAATATGATGAGTCATCCAATGACATTGAATGAGTCATGGTCTTTGTTTAAAATTAAAAATATATATTATAAAATATGATGAGTCATCCAATGACATTGAATGAGTCATGGTATTTGTTTAAAATTACAAATATTATAAAATATGATGAGTCATCCAATGACACTTTGAATATGAGTCATCCTGGTCTTCTTGTTTAAAATTAAAAAATATTATAAAATATGATGAGTCATCCAAGACATTGAATGAGTCATGGTCTTTGTTTAAAATTAAAAAATATATATAAAATATGATGAGTCATCCAATGACATTGAATGAGTCATGGTCTTTGTTTATAAATTAAAAATATATATTATAAAATATGATGAGTCATCCAATGACCTTGAATGAGTCATGGTATTTGTTTAAAATTAAAAATATATATTATAAAATATGATGAGTCATCCAATGACATTGAATGAGTCATGGTATTTGTTTAAAATTACAAATATTATAAAATATGATGAGTCATCCAATGACCTTGAATGAGTCATGGTCTTTGTTTAAAATTAAAAATATATATTATAAAATATGATGAGTCATCCAATGACATTGAATGAGTCATGGTCTTTGTTTAAAATTAAAAATATATATTATAAAATATGATGAGTCATCCAATGACATTGAATGAGTCATGGTATTTGTTTAAAATTACAAATATTATAAAATATGATGAGTCATCCAATGACCTTGAATGAGTCATGGTCTTTGTTTAAAATTAAAAATATATATTATAAAATATGATGAGTCATCCAATGACATTGAATGAGTCATGGTCTTTGTTTAAATAACCTTGAAAAATATGATGAGTCATCCAATGACCTCGAATGAGTCATTGTCTTTGTTTAAAATTAAAAATATTATAAAATATGATGAGTCATCCAATATCCTTGAATGAGTCATGGTCTTTGTTTAAAATTAAAAAACATTATAAAATATGATGAGTCATCCAATGATATTGAATGAGTCATGGTCTTTGTTTATAATTAAAAATATATATTATAAAATTTGATGAGTCATCCAATGACATTGAATGAGTCATGGTCTTTGTTTATAATTAAACATATATATTATAAAATTTGATGAGTCATCCAATGACATTGAATGAGTCATGGTCTTTGTTTAAATGACCTTGAAAAATATGATGAGTCATCCAATGACCTTGAAAAATATGATGAGTCGTCCAATGACCTTGAATGAGTCATGGTCTTTGTTTAAATGACCTTGAAAAATATGATGAGTCATCCAATGACCTTGAATGAGTCATGGTCTTTGTTTAAATGACCTTGAAAAAATATGATGAGTCATCCAATGACCTTGAATGAGTCATGGTCTTTGTTTAATTGACCTTGAAAAATATGACGAGTCATCCAATGACCTTGAATGAATCATGGTCTTTGTTTCAATGACCTTGAATGAGTCATTGTCTTTGTCTTAAAATTTTTTTGTACTTTTGGACTTAGAAAAATTTTCTCTCAGCCGGGGGGGGAGGGGGTATTGTTCTGGATGTGACATGTGCTGGATGTGATACATCCCACTACTAACATTAAGTTAAAATCATTCGACCATTTGAACCCAGCAATAGTTTGCCATACATAATAAATCTTCATCACCTTAGACGCTACCCTCAAAAGCAGAATCATAACACTAATTAATAAAAACACTCACCAAGAAATTACCCCGTAGTTGAATCAACGGAGGAGTACGAACAAATAACATATTCAAAACTCCGTTGGCAACAACGATTGACCAAATTGCAAATAAAGATCTAGAATTTAAGTATTATAATGGTGCAATAGTGAACCAGTGACTAACCGATGTGTTGTAGAATTGATCGAGTTTCAAATAAAAATCTAGAATTAAGGTGATAAAATGGTGGTATTGTGGAATCGTCTAAATTTCAAATTAAAAAAGTCTAAAAGCAATATAATGATATAATAACATACCAGTGACTAATTGTGTGTCGTGGAATTTAACACCCATTCCAGCGTGTCCAAAGTTGGTGTGCAGTGATTACGAAGGAAAGAAGTAGTCGACTAGCAATGCACACCCGACAAACAACGCGATTATCCAAATGTCCAAGAACATGCCACATAACTGGAGAAGCAGATTTGGAATCAAAGAGAAGCCAATCAGTAACCGCCACAAGTTTTCAGTGCCTACCACGATCACGTAGGGCATGAATCACCCAATCTTATGAATACTCGATTGCCGGCTAAGAACAACCATTATTTTTGACATAACTATGTCAAACCTAAATCGTACTAAAAACTACTATATAAATATCCATGAATCGAACTTGAGGAAAGAAATAGATTATTCTGCAAACATCAGACCAAACATGAACCGAACAACAAAATGCGATACAAATTTCCAAGAATCTAGTTCCAGGAAAAAAGAAGAAACATATTCAGAAGATTATGCATCGGGTGATACAGTTCATTTTCTAATTTCTTGGTTCTATTCCAGTTAATTTAATAAATAATATATTTTAAGTTTGAAGCTTCTTTCTCTTAATTTAAATCAATAATATAGATTAATTTTTAAAATTTCTGTTAGTATTCACTTAATTTCGGATTTTCAGTTAATAAATAATATACCATAAGTTGAGTTTTTTCCTCTTAATTTATGTTATGTCGATAGTGTAGATTAATTTTTAAAATGTCTGTTAATATTAACTTAATTTCGGATTTTCAGGTAATAACAATTATAAGTATCAATGTACAGAATAACAGAAATTTTTGTTTTTATGCGGCCGTAAGTGGCTAATATTTATTTGGATTTCCTCTAAAATTTCCTTTAGCAACTGACTTGATTCGATAAGATTTATATGATTTGTTTCACTGACTCTATCAGTAGAGAACCGCAAGTGCCTTATGTTTTTTAACCAACACGAGGCATATCGTAGAATGAGTTTACGCAACTTTATTAAAAATTCGAAATATCGTTAACCTATTCGGAATGACACGGTCAGGTCAGGTTCGTAAGGAAAATTTAGTCGATGTCCGACGAATACCGAAAAATATTATCTAATCCGTTCCTAACACAGAGATGTAATCACAAATCGATATGGTAGACCAATAATCAGGGAATAAAACTTGTTGGTCGTACGGGGAATCTATTTTCTAGCACATCCGTTCATCAATGTCGTTTCTATCCTCTCTATGTTCTAGGGTGGTTTCTTCCCCATACGACGCACGATTTGGATAAACTGCTGCGCACCCATGACCGAAATCATGTTGGTACTGTACGCAACAGCCGAATGCCATTCGAGCAGGTGAGCGTTATCGCTAGTGCTACTCCTCGAAGGACCTTCGTTCCCAGTCACTTGCTGCCGATAGAAGGTCTTACGCACTTTACTCTAAAGTTATAGCATCAGTGAAACCTAGCCTTACTTCTTCTCCGAGCCGACAATAGTGAGAGTTCCTCTTAGTAGTCATTCTAATTATTCGCACTAACCATTTCCTCGTAACCCACTTCCATGGATTAGCACCCGTGTATTACTAATACTAATTGAATAAATTTATATTTAAAATTCATATTACAACATTTAAAATTCGAAGATTTTATTCATATAAATAAAGAACCATATAAGAGGATTACTACACTGAACTAGACAGAAATCAAGATGGATTATACTCTAATTGTCAAACATTTCAGGAAAAATTCATCGTTTCTATGACAGTGTTTGGACAGATTCGATGGGAATGGGAACAGATCGACTAGAGCTCCTGTTTCATTCATCCGCATCCATATCAGTGGGGAAACATCGACGTTTCGCCGGGCGATATGGAGGGGGATTCATATTGATGCTGAAGTCTACACGAGTAGAGGGTCCTGGCTCGTCAGGGTGAGGTAGGTATCCGGGTACCCTCCCCGTTAAAATAGAAATTTCGCCAGTGTCTAGACCTAACCGCTCTAGAGTGCGACTTGCCTCCGGTACTTCATTCTCATCGTCCACCAAGTTTATGTGGATTGATCTGGCCGGAGAGTGGAACGTGACTGTTGGTGCGTATAGCACATCCGAATCTACATCAGGGAATTCAAACTCCTGATACGGAGGCGGAAGATCGTGGATGTTATATGTTGTACCGATCGGCTCCGTTGTACTGAGGAGATTTGTGGCCCTACGGCGTTGCTCGCGAAGGCGACGGTTGCGATTGGGTCGTCGTTGGGCTGCTCCGGAGCGTGGCTCGACCATGGGAGTTTGGGAAGGTTCGACGGCCACCGGGCCGGTATTGAGAGGATGACGGGAGGTGTCTCCAGGAGGAGATGCTGCGCCGGAATAATGTTCAAATTCCGGGCTAAGACACTTCCGGGAATGCGAGCACGGAGTTCAGCGTCCGTGAAATTTGACGGAGCGTCGTTCCCTACTCCTTTATTAGAACTCGCTGACTGCGAGACTCGATAATCAAATCGCCTCTTGCCCGAGACAGGCCAGAGATCTTTTGATACAGCTTCTTGGCTGCATCCGGCGAGAGCCAAGTTCCTTTTACTTTTCGGTATTTTTCTTGAAGAGCTGCATGTTCTTCTTCCAGCTGTTCTAATCGCTGTCGAGTAGCGATAATTGATGGGGACAGACGTGGGATCCTGGGCAGATTTGCAGGGCTGGTCATCTGAATAGAAAGAGTGACTAAACGATAAGATATTGTTCCTTCTCGGAGAAAGCTTCTACGCTTATCGAGGTGAAAACAGAATTGAAGTCAAGGGTCTGGTTTTATATATAATGATATCAATACAATAATATTGTTAAAGATGGGGAAGACTTGGGCAACATTTATGGTACTAAGGCTGGTCATCGTTATTTATAATAATGCTAATTTTATCGTTCGTAATTATACGGTTAATGGCATGGTTAATATTTGCTTGAGTAATCGTGGTAAGTTTACTAACGATATATGATGATGATGATGATAATAATAATAATAATAATAATAATAATAATAATAATAATAATAATAATAATAATAATAATAATAATAATAATAATAATAATAATAATAATAATAATAGTCATAATACCAATATTGTCACTGTATATATACTGTTTTCGTGCGTGTGTGCGACCAATGAGCGATTTTTCGCGATTTTTAGGGCTTTTTAATTATTTTATTAATTTTAAACTATTTTTATTATTTTTTGTGTATTTTTTCCTATTTTTTGATATACGATTTATATTATAGTTGGATTTTATTTCCATTATTATTTTACTATAATATTATTTTTAGCCCTCGTTTTTTGTTTTTCTGGTCGCCACTTCTGCCTGTGTTTTTTTTAAACCTTATTTTGCAAGGTTTTCGCAGTTTATTTTATTTTTCATATGTCTCTCTCTGCAGCTGTATGCTTTTCCAATGATTTTAATTAATTATTTGTTTTTATTTAATTTTGATATATTTTTAATTTGTTTTAATTAATATGTTTTTATTGATTTTTAGTGTCTTCTTGTGGTGCGTGCTTATGTTCAGTGACTTATTTCATTACTCTTAGTTTTATTTTAATTTTTATTATTGTTTTTTTTGTTTAAATTGTGGCTCTGAGCCCAACAAACTCCTACTTGGTGAAATTCAGATATACGCCAACCTACGAGAAAAACAAACTGCTACGTTTTATGATTGTATGGTTGATGACGTATATATAGCATGCCGTCATATATAAATTTTAATGATATTTACTAGTGATAGAAAATTCTGGTACTCAGTGGAAGGATGACGAACGGACGAAATTGACAATCCCGAGTAAATTCGCGGAACGTAACCGTCAGGCACTGTGGGATTGGTAATATTCCTTATCTTCGTATGGCACATCCAAGTGGCCTTATCGAAGCAAGATCCGACAAAGAGAGAGCCAGGAAGGAATCCGGCTCACTCAATTAGACACGAAGTCGAGGTGGCTCTCCAGAAGTTCGAGAACCTCTAACGAAAGTATCCCTGGAAGGCCAGTCTGCAGCGCAAGAAACTAATGAGAATCAATAGGGACATAGCCAGTTGCCGAATCCCGAGCTCCGACGGATACCTGCCGGATTACAACATCGCGTTCGACCTAGAGGATCCAGCCCTCTTAGAACTCAATATACCAGTGCACCTGGCCCTCCAAAAACACCTCGTAAAACCCAACATCCTGGAAGCACTAGATGATAGGACGAGCGAAGAACACGCCTACTTGCGACGCCCTCTAAACCGAGAGATGCGCGAAGAAATTTTGGGCATAGGATCGAAAAGTAGAACCGTATGGGGTTATAAATTTGTGAAATATAATAAACGTGTTAATTGTTATTTTTATTGTGATAGTTTTTTTTGTGTGTCAAGATAAGGTAGCGAAAGTGAGGAAAATATAATCAGGATAGTTTGATGTATAATTAAAGAGAGACTAAACGCGTCTCATGTTCATTCTGTTTGTTGGGGGTTATAACTAATGTGTCTTATTTAATTATGCTTATTAATTCAGCCATGAACGCCATCAAGGACATTGGCCGAGAATTAAAGAAACTGAGAACAGCAAATGCAAACCTTCATCAACAATGCGTGCAGCTCAGTCGTGAGCTGCAACGAATAAAGGCTACGTGGGTCGAACCCTCCCGGGTAAAACACCTATATCAAAAAACCACTGCGGCCCAAAAGGGATGGCAAGAGGAGAAAGTCTTGAATCAGGCCCAAAAGAACCAAATTCGTGGGCTCGAAGTTGCTGTAGCGGCAAGCCAAGAAGGGAGTGCTGTCACTTATTCCTTGGTATTCGCGCCAGCAGAGGTGGCGTACAAGGAGCAAAATGGTCTGAAAAATCCAACGGGTAAACCAAAAACCCACACCAGGCCAAGACGAGCCGAGAGGGAGCGAAGGAAACTCCAACATCAAAAGGCAAAATAGAGAGAATTGTGAATAAATTTACAGTGAACATTATGAAAATTGCGCTGATCTTTTGTTGTTTATAAATACAAATAGTTTCGATGTCTAAATAAATGTTTGTGTTTAATTTGATTATGTTTTTTCTCCGGTTATCGAGTTAGTGACGATAAAAATTCCGTTCGAGAAAATAAACCATAAGCTAATAAGGGACCTAGTGCAAGACGAGCGTATAACTTCTATCGGTAGCTCGCTGGACCAACTGCAGACCGGATCTTAGCAGTTTTGGAAACAAAGCTCACATTTGACAGTCTCAGAACCATTGGTTACATTACCAACGTTGCTTAGCAACGGGTAACCAGTGGCAGACGCATAGCATTGTATGTAAGGGGTCAAGGTTACAAACACGACTAACCCCACAGAATAATAAAAATATCACCTCTCAAATGAAATACTTTAACGAACTATTTATTTCGACTTGTTAGGTAAAATAAAAATATGTAAAAAAAATCGTAAAATATTTCAATCAATGCAATTTTAATATTTCATGTGTTTAAATTTTAAAATAAAAATATATATATATTTCACGTCATTTCGTGATAGTCTATTGGAACCGCCTAGAGGACGCTTAAAAGTCACATGAGGCTTTAGAGCCACAGTTTGGCCATGTATGATCTATATACTTCTTAATTGTATTTCAGTTTAACTCACTAGGTTTCCGAAATTCAAATTTGGCATTGACATAGAATATCTGAACTTATAAAGGATTTCATCTCTCAAATATCTTAGGGTCTTATCAAGTCTAAATAACGCCCTGTTTTTGATTGTATAATTGACTGTAAAACTACAGAGTTTTTACTGTATGTGATTTCATTGTGTTTTATCTCATGTTAATTCTTATGATTTTATAAGGTTTAATGTTAAATAAAACTGAATACTATGAATATTGAGTTTCTTTAAAATATATTTTGTAGTTTTCATCGACCATTTTAAATTTTGTAAATTTTTAAAAAATTATAAGTTGTTCTTTCACATGTTGGTTTTTGAAATTCCTTGTAAAACGTTAATTTTTACTATCATTTGAAATTATTTCATACTTTTAAATTAATTAATTTTACTGAATTTCATATTTGTCCAAATCTTTATTCTTTTTTTTGCACACTGCATATTGTTAATCTATTAAGGTATATTTCAAAATTGTGAGTTGTAGTTACTATTATTTCTCTGATTTAACGAAATACTTATCTTATTTCGGAAAATTTGGGCAGCGAGAAAAATTTTTGTAAGAAAAGATTTTAGTGGGAAAAATTTTGAAAAATTCTCTGAATACGATTAGTTTATAAACCTATAATTCGAGACTAGTCTTGCGTGTTTATTTTTCTGTGATAAAACAATATTTGACATTGTAATTATTTGTGTTATCTAAATCTAATTTTAATTATTTTTTTTATTTAGATAGACAATTTATTTCATAAATTTTTAATTAATTTTTTCTTATTTTTTAGCCGATTTTCAATCAAATTTACCTTTATTATGTTATTTTTATGTAAATTTTGGTGAACATGATGAATTTTTTATATTAAATTATTTAAATTTTTATATGTATTTTGTGTTTTTCTAAATATTTTATCTAGTTTAATTTGCGTAATGTGTTAGATTTTTAGTTAATTTGGTTCTGGGTTTTCGTGCTATATAACTGACCTATTCAAACAATCTCTCGAGGCCTTTTGCTTTTATTCTAATTATGGACATTTTGCGCTTTTTAAATTTTTATGTTTGTTTATTCTCATCAATGATTTTGGTGATTTTCTCGTGAATTTTACATTTATTAAGAATTGAAATTTATGACTTGGAATTATGTATGATTATAAAATTTTCTTGTGAATTGTAGATTTAGGTTTTTAATAAATACAAATTTGGTACTTATTACGGCCATATTAATATTTTCTAATATCGATAAAATTTGGATATATTGTTCAATTGAAAAATGTCCGCTAATTACCAAGGAAACCGCATAACTCACAATTATGTTGCATTTACAGATACAGAACGATCATCAGCAATGCTTCCCATGTAACACTTACCAATAATTATTAAATTTTTAATGCAACTATAAAATCAGACATGTATATGTTACTCACCCAGCCCCTTTGTACTCACTAATATTGGTCAGTTGCTTCAATCGCATTGCTCTAGAACTCGAGTACAGAGATGACGGGAAGTCTCTCCAGTGTATGTGGCATTACATCGATTAGTAATTTTGGTTCGTTAATTTAACAATTCCATTAAAAACTAAATTATAATCAATTCCAAACTTTATTTCAAAAATATCTGCAAACAAAATAATAGTAAAACAACGATATAAAGGTGTTTTTAATCATCAATGTTTTTTAGTATTTCATTTGAGGATATTTACGCAAGCATTAATTAACGATTGAATAGGGAATATTTATATACAAACATTCGATAAATATTTAATATATTTAAATTAAAAACATTGCTAAATATTAATTTTACAATCAAACAATTTCATTCCATATGTTGGTCCAGGACAAGATTTTGTTTAAATGAATTATAAAAAGCACGCAAATACAACAATGCAGATTTAAAATCAGACCCATAAACATCAAATAAACAACCTTAAAATGTGAGAAAAACGCAATTAAATATAAAATCAATACATAAAAGTAAATTAAATTAATAACAAAATGCACCAAGATTAGCACGAAATTAACACAAACATAACAATATAACAAGAAAATTTGACTGAAAATAGATCAATTTATAAAATCAGCATTTTAATGGGAAAGCTAGTTGAAAATAAAATATTTCTAATCAGAAATATTCAATTAAAAAATTAATAAAATAAATTATCTATTTAATGCAAGAAAATAATAAAATTAGAGATAGATATTACAAATAAAATCAAGTTCAAATTTTGTTTAAATGTATCAAAAAGAACACGTAAGGTTAGGGTCACAAAACAGGTATATATACCAATTCATTTTCACAGAATTTTAATGTATATACTTTGTGAGCAAAGTCATTTTCTCACACGAGCAATTCAAGCAACTATCGACGTTAAGTTTTTCCATAATACGACTTCAAACACTCTTAAGTAAGCACTACTTGAGCGTATGTATTGAAAGATGATTTGCTACTTATGCATATGAATGTTGAAAGCGGAGCATTATGTATCAATTATGATTTTGAAATATATGATTAACTGAAACCATTGCATTTTGCCGAAATTTTTCCGGCCACCAGCCGAAACACACCGCAAGTTAGTAAAATCTACATAATAACCCGATATGTGTAAGTGCAGGTTCATCTGCGAAAATCTCGGCTAAAAATTATTCACACCGCGTAGTCAAGTGGGCACTCATAAAATCCTAGTATCAACATATCTAACCCTATGATCAAATAAAGGAGGTGAGCGTGGGAAAAGAGCCGAAAATCGTTGCAACGCTAAATCAAATATCGAAAGAGAATAAACTAAAATGACGACTTGAATTAAAGGCCTTAAATAAAGTATAAACATCTAATAACAATAAAGTTAATGTAAATTAAGTAACTAAATTAAGTAAAGTAACGGCCTAAATGGTTAACCAAAAATTAAGTAAATGAATTGTTTGAATAAAACCGGAATAGTTGACGAAAAGATTAAGTATCTAATAGATAAATTATTCAACAAACAGCCCAAGTAAATAACAATAAAATTTAGTAAGTAGATTATCGGGACGGGAGCATAAAAAATAAAGAAAAATTGTACGTTAAATAAATTAAAAAAGACGAGAAATGTATAGAATATTAGATGGAGAATCTAACTTAATAACGATCAAATATACAATTAACCTGAAATATGTGGTAACTATAAAAGGTAATAGAATAAACGGAACCCTAATTAGAATTGACTAGTAACAATAACAATAAAAATATGAAAAAATAAAATGGAACAAAACCAGCGGACTCAGATCAGGAGCTTAGAGGTGGCACTGTCGGCTTGCCAAGAGGGCAAAGCAGTGACCTACCGCTGGTGTTTGTGCCAGCTCAGATAGCCTACCGGGAGGCAAGCAATACCACTAAGCCGGTAGCCGCTAAACGTCCTCCGCGACGACCAGGGAAGGCTGAGCGGTAAAAAGGCCGCGCGCAACCAGTAACGGAGCGGAATTAACAATCGAAACACATAAGTAATTTAGATCGGGAATGTGTTGACTGTATTACAAAATTAAAATATTTTCTTGTTTATCTTGTAAATTTAATTACCTACCTTGAAAATTAATAAGTTGAAATCGAAGAAGTAAATTGAATAGAATGTTTATGACTATTAAATTCACACAGAAGGGACCCAAGTAGTAAATCGCGCG
This sequence comes from Schmidtea mediterranea, assembly GCA_022537955.1. NCBI lineage: Eukaryota > Metazoa > Platyhelminthes > Tricladida > Dugesiidae > Schmidtea > Schmidtea mediterranea. The sequence goes on from CM039679.1 coordinate 258,803,376, forward strand.
TATACCTTCTATCGATAGCAAGTTGAACCCACCATGAGGCCGGGCCTTAGCAGTTCTACAGTTAGAGCTTATTTTTTGGCGGTCTCATAACCAATGGTTGCAATTCCAACGTTGCATAGCAACGGGTAACCATTGGCGGGCAAGGAATGTTTGTATGAAGAGGGTCAAGGTTATAAAACCACTAACCCCACACATAATTTAACTTTAAACTTATTTAAATTTATTATTATAATTTTATTAACATTCATTACATATTTTTAACACGATAATTAATTATTCTATTTAATTATCCTCACATCCCCCATTATTAAAAGGCTTTAGCCACTCTATATTTCGTATAAATCTCTTTCCATTTTGTTGTTTCGACATATTTTTAACACGTGAATTAACGCTTCGATTTAATTATGTTCACAACACTCATTACATGTAAATTGATAAACGAGATCAGAACACAATCCAACCGGAATTTATGACTTATTAATAAACATATTGCGTACCTTACATGAATTAGAGACGACCTTATACTGTCAATTTCCAATGTGTTTACTTAACTTATAATTTGTTAAACCTTCCAAGTACGGCAATACTTACACAAATTTAGGCTCAATTATTTTATTTCAATTGTTACTATTATTTAAATCAACACTCAATTCACACTCATTTGTCAAATTACACTCAGACTTTCCCAAAACTGGATCCTTAAGATTTTTAATCAATTTTTCAACGGTTTCTTTTATCATCAATAATAAAAATGATTTAGAATACCCATTCTTTATCAATTCTTTTTACTGAATTAGCAAAAGTAGAAGATAAAGACCATGAACGATAAATCATTCCTTTCACCATATTTCTCTTATACTTAAATTCATAAAAGGTTTCTGGAGAAATATTAAGACCAGTATCAGTTGGTTTTCTATAAATCTCTGTTTCATAGTGTTTATCTTTGCGTTAAATTAACAAATCCAAGAACCAGATCTGACTTTCGCTCCGTTTCACATGTGAATACAATATTTTTATGTAAACTGTTCGACAAACTTGTATCAATCGCGTGGTTACTTTGAAACCTTTTCAGGCCTGCATTCCCTTATAAGCATTTTTGGTTTTTATAAAATTTCAATGTAAGTATAATCAAAAAGATTTTTTCTTCAAAAATGGTATTAGAAAAAATAGCTTAACTATCAAATATATTGTCTTTTATAAGTAATATAAAATATAATTTCCAAAAATTAAGCAGATAATTTTATTTAAATTTTATAATTATCATAATTTATAGAAGAAAACTCAATGAAAAATAATCCATATATTTGATTTTTTTATAACATAATCAAAGTAAAATATATTTAAACAATACCATTTAATAGTAAATCATATCCTTCATATCCTTCCAGTAGTTAGTTATTATGTGTAGTATTTTTTTAATTAGTTTGAATAAAAATAAAAATATACTCTTTACAGAAACATGGTATGATATGTAATGCACAGTGCCCCCTATAGCGCCCATGCGTTTAAACGCCCACCTTCCATGTGTTATCGCCAACTTTGACAATCACTACTTTTTAATAGCAATGATCTCTATTTTTCTTTTGTCTCAATTTTATATCCCTTCTTTATATTTGTGTATTTCCCTTTAATAGTTTGATATTTGCTGGTACTTAGCGACAATTCTATTGTGGTTTTTATTTTTGCAATCTCCGCTATTTTCACTCATTTCTGTTACTTCAGACCTTTGTCAAGATACGTAATGTTGTTTGTTGTTTTTATCTTTAGTACTTTTTCGATTACTGTTAAAATAAAGGAATTCCACTTTCATTTTGTTTTTTGCTTTCTCTTTTCAATTTGCACTTTCTAATTAATAACAACCTTGTCCTATTTCATTGTTTGATTTTATTGATTTTTTTACATTTTCAATTCGTTTTTATTTTTTAAGATTTCTTTCCTTCATTCCTACGTTTTAGAATTCTGGAGCAATGTATTCTTTAATTTTATTATTCAGTTTTCCTCAACAATTTTTTTCAAAGAAATGTTTCTTTTGAATTTCATATTTTATAACTGTTTCTACATGACTTTTTCCATTTTTTAAAACACAATTTCTCTCCAAATTGTCGATAAGTTTAAGCCATCCTCTAATGCGATCCATTTTTATATCTTTTACTATTTCTTTACAGAAATGTGCAAATGTTTTGATTTGAATAGTTCAAATGTCATTAAAATATCATATGAAGGTAGTTTATTCAACTCCTTTCATCATCAATCGAATGGGCAAATTGAAAGAAAATTTCGAACACTCAGAGACTGGATTTCTTGTTGTTCGGAAGGAAAAAAAGTATAAAAGTCAGTACAGCTGTAAATTATGGAATAAAATTATTGGTTCCGACACTAACAGTAAAGAATTAAGAATAAATGAAATATTAAATAATATTAAGTCAGTTAATCCAATAAATAACTATAATGAAGCAAATAGAATTCATAGATCTTTCAGTGTTGGTGAATTAGTAGTACTAATTTAGTACTCATCAAGGAAGATGTTAGAAATAACAAGACAATATATGCTGTGGTCCATTTGAAATATATCTATCCTGGCTTAACGCAATTAATTCGTAAATCGAAATTTTGTAAAATGAAAAAAAATAAATGCACAAAGATAAAATATGTGTGTAAAAAAATTTCGTAAATCAAAATTTTATTATGTAAACCGAGAAATTTAAAGAAAAAGAATTTTCGTTAAGTGAGTGATGAGTTTAATGGAAAAGGTTCACGAAAATAGTTATTTATTGAAAGATTTAGAAGGAAAATTTATGATAAAAAATGTAGAATGACTCAAACCATTGAAAACGAAGGGATGTGATGTAATTGGAATTGGAATATTTTACTTTCATGTCCTCTATATCTTTACCTCTATGTGCATGACTATCTGCATTTTTGATTGATTATCTTGATTGTCTGAGTACTGGAATTATGTCATTGCTTATTATTTACCCCAAGTGCTGTAGACACACATGTACCATATGTATTGTTTGATTTTCATAAATAGACTCTAACATATTGTTATTTTAATCTTACAAAGACATCAATTATTTATATTTTTTGACCAATATTTTTAAATGACCAATAAATTGACCAATAAAGGCTCATCGTTCTTACAAGTTTACATACCAAAAATCGATTTCTACATTCAGACATTTCCAAACATGGATCCCTGGGATTCTTTATCAATTTGTCAACAACTGCTTTTATCATCATTAATACCAGTGATTTCAAATCGCAATTCTATATCAACAGCTCAGTCAAATTATCAACACTTTTCACTGAATCAGCAAAATTAAAAGATCATGAACGATAAATCACTCCATTCGCCATATTTCTCTTACTTTAAGTATAAAATATCACTACATTCGAATTTGTGTATTTCATTCGTTTTTTCGAATTCTATTTCCATAAATAAACTACTCCATATATAAATTATTGATCCATGTTTAAAATTGAGATGTTATTCGGATTTTCTTCGTGAGTATGGAATAAATGTACAACCTGTTTTAAGTGAAAGCGTCTCAAAATTTTGACTTATTTGATTTGTTTGAACCCCCTCTTAATAGTATAAATTATGGCCAGTATTATTATTAATATTTTCAGTCAAAGATATTAGAAACTAAATCACAAATCAAAAATGAATACTCACAAAATGTGTTCCGAGTTCGTGATCAAGTAGACAATCAATTCCATATTCTCTTAGGAATATATTATCCGTACAAATATTAATCAATAAATTATATTTTCTAAACTCAGGTTTATTTAAACATCGGCTATATCCCATAGAATTGAGTTTTGCACTAAATAATAGTTTTATACATAATCTTGTTGCATTTATTCAACCTGCATGCGATATTTCTTACATAGGATATTGATACTATTTCTGATAATTTTTTCTCTTCAAGGTATGATTTTACTCGATTCGCTACTTGGTCATCTGATAATCTCTTACCAAAACTTGCCAAAATATAATGATCAAATGTTCCAAACTTTGATAATATCTTATCAAGAATATGCTTTGATTCATGATACAAATCAAAATGAATACTTCCAATCTAATTATTGTTTAAAAAAAATCATCTTTTCAACCTTCAAATTAAAATAGAAAAATACTTTTTTTATTGTAAAATATTTAGATAGACTAATAGAATTATCAAAAATAAATTTAGGAGTTTTTCTTGTTGTTAAAAATTTTTCTTTTTCCTCACTCTCATTAGTAGGAACCCAACAGTGTTTGCTTTTATGGGGGTTAGTATTCACATTATTAGATATTGGTTCTTTCATTTGGATTCTCTTTTCAGTTACAAATCAAAAATTGCAAAAGTAAACGAATAATAAAAAGATAATTGAATTAAATACTTGCATTATAAAATAATTATGAGATATTAAAACGCGAATTATAAACTTAAACAATTTAAAAGTATATTATAAAATTTAGACATTTACACAATTGTAACCGAAAATATGTCAAGATTACTAAAAAAAATCAGGAGAAAAAAATCAAACCACTTTAATAAAGTACTTCTAATACTTTATTTGACGTTATATGATGGGTTTTCATTTTTTCGACTGACTAAAAATTTGGTTTAGATAACTCGGAAATATATAATATAAATCTGTATTTTTAAAAGATGTTAAAACTCACGATCAAATAAATTAGAACTATAAATTTTTTGATTTTAAAAATAAATTTTTAAGTAAAATATTAGTATAAACTAGCCTTAAATATTGCCAAAAAATTACACTTAACTTAAATTACAATCAACATTTGAAAAGGAAGAGAAGTAAAATATAATTCTAAATTCCATTGAACATGTTTGGTAAATATTAATTCAGCGGATAAATTGTGTGATTATAGCATTAAAATCGGCGCACACTAGAACTTAAAGTAGTACTCAGAAACCACTAATAACCAATCATAATCATAAAGAAAATTTACGCATTGCTAGGTAACTGATGGGTAAGAAAAACCAAGATTGCGACCGCTTTTAAGGAGATACGGGCATACTAAAATATTGCCATTTTGTTGGCGAATAGGGTTTAATTATCATTTATTTTTCTAGAGTTACAGCCTGGTTTGTCAATGATAGATCGATGCCTTCAAGATTATTTCGCTATCTCACTTATGTATCCATGGTCACTACCATGTTTATACTGTAAAAAGTGGTTGAAAATCCATGTGCTGGTGAGCTAAATTTTTAAAACTACTCTTCATGATATTTTCAATTTCGGTTTCTGGACTACCGATGGAAGATTTAGCGTCCCTTTCGTTCTATATTCCTGTTCATGTTTAACTATTCAATGATCTTACAGTATTGCTTCTCGATGCTTTTGTTGGCACTTGAGTCTTTAAAATAGAGTTCACTAAACTGTAAGGGTATTGGTACTAATATGTTACATAATACTATTCGTTTCCACCATTGTACTTTGTGTGATATTTACCGTTGGAACCACACAGTGTGGGTGGAAATACTTCAGAAATTAATCCTACAAAGTAATAATCCATCCATATTTCCTCTTTCTACCTTAATGCTAATTGGTGGACTTACACATTATCCCATCTATCTCTTTTCTCGTTGTTCGCTTCATCTGTTATCAATACCATAGCTTTAAATTAACGTTCTATTTTGATTATATATTCTTACTTATTTACAGTTCTACAAACCTCATATACGTTCCTGTCTACTCAACAATCTAGCTGTCTCTATCGATTTCAGGTTCTTTTATTTTGTTAGTTAAACACATAAAAAATTTTTCAATTAATTGATTTATATACAATTTATAAGATTAAATAGGAAAATCTAACTACAAATATGTATATTTACTTATTAAAAGACTATACTGTCAGCAACAAACAAAAAATAAATTAAAAAACATCGAGATTTCAGCGAATTAGCCGTCAGAATAAAGATCAAGGTCCTTAATCATTACCGTCGATATCAACGTAAAACTCCTGTGACGTGGCACTATCTTTGTAACGTTTCTTGGGGTTTGATGTTAATTGATACTACGATACGGATCTCTCGAGCTCTTGTACAGCTTCCTGTCGCGGAGGCAGCTGTTGACCACCAGGTTGTAAAAGCATAAATAAGTGTCGATTAATGACTCCATGGCAAATTGGAGCAAGTATTAGCCGGGTTGTTGTCTGATTTTGAGTGTGGTCAACATGATTAGAGTTAACGCAGCATTCTCGGCACATCGATGCTTTATTTGATGTTTGTTCTTGTCGACCTTGACTTTGATTGCAATTGGAGGGTTAAAGGGAGTACTGAGAACATCTTAGATTGCTATGTGATCAGAGGGAATGAGGTTTACTCGATAGGTCATCGGGCTTCGGTAAATGGTCTTGCAACTCTGCTTCGATGTATTTCTGCATTACTGCGACAAGTTGATCTGACATGAACAGGCGCGCAGCTCATATTGTTTCTGTATTTTATAAGGTGATGTAATTTTTTCTGCAGTTTCTTTGCTGTGTTAGGCCAGAACACAAACAGCCTTGAAAATTGTTTAAATGTATCAATAATTAAGCACGAAAACCTTCACGAAGATAACTTAAAATACAACATACAATATCAACTAAACACTCTAAAATTTGAGAGAATATAAATAAATATAAAATCAAAAAACATAAAAGTAAAATAAAATAAATACAAAATGCATCAAGAACCGCACAAAATTTACATAAAATTTACATAATAACAAGAAAATTTGACCGAAAAATGACAAGCTATATAAACGTAAACAATTAATGAATTAAATGAGTAAAAATAAAATATTTTTTAGTTGAATAAATCTAATTAAAAATTTAAAAAATAAATTGCCAATTTAAATTAAGAAAATTGTTGGGCCAGCACACAAATGGCCTTGAAAATTGTTTGAATGCATCAGTAATACAGCATGAAAACCCAGCACCAAGATAACTTAAAATACAATATACAACACCAACTAAACATTTTAAAATCTGAGAGAATATAAATAAATATAAAATTAAAAAACATAAAAGTAAAATAAAATAAATACAAAATGCATCAAGAACCGCACGAAATCTACATAAAACATAACATAATAATGTTGGGCCAGAACGTAAACGGCCTTGAGAAATGTTTTAATGGATCAGTAACACACATGCAAACATAACATGCAGATTTAAATAAACCTGGAAACACCAATTAAACCATATAAAATATGAGAAAAAAGGGAATTAAATATAAATTAATAAACATAAAAATAAATTAAAATAATAACAAAACGCACCAAGATTCGCACGATACCTACACAAATATAACAAGAAAACACAGCAAATTCGACAAAATTAGGAAAATTAATAAAAGATCATTAAAGTGAAATTGAAATTGAAAAATTTGAATTAGTAATAATTCAATAAAAATTCTAAATAAAAAATTATAAAAATAAATCAAGAAATAAAAAAATTAAAGAATAGAATTTGCTAGAAAATAACAAGGTCGAATTTTGTTTTACTGCATCAAATTTCACATGCAAGAAAAATAGGTATATATACTGATCCATTTTCACATTTAACTTAACCATTTTTCAAACTGTTTTAAAACCATTTTGAAACCATTCTTAAGCAGTTTTAAATACTTTAAAACCATTTTTCAAGCCAATTTTTCAGAATTTACTTTTAGGTGAGAAACATTTATGTTGGAACTCTCTTTCCACGTCACGTCCATTGCATCTCGGTAGAGCTCTGCTTGGCGTCGACGTGGGGAGAGAGGTATTTTGTTTATTTTGATGCAATATTATGCTATTTGTTATTTTTGGTCAATGGATGGTAATTTATGTTTAATTGTTATATAATTAATAAATATTATTGATAATAATAACCTGTTTTATATGCTTAATAGTTAAATAATTTTTGTCGAAATTTTTCCGGCCCACAGCCAACACATAACGCAAGAAAGCAAAATCTACATAGTACAGATGCATGTAAGTGCGTGGAAAATCGCCAATGATATGTACCCGTGAAGACTCAGCGTGTGCAACGCAGCGGTCGTAACGTCAATATCCATTCCTATAGCTGAATCGAGAAATAAGGAAGAAGTCTCTGGCTGCTTCCTCGTTTCTCAGTTCTGTAAAATCGACCTAAAATCATACTACATACGGCTCAAAATCATCACACCGAGTAGTCCAGTGGGCACTCAGTAAATATAATATAAACACAATGTGCGCCTAAGGTCTATTAAAGGGAAGGGTACTGGAATAAATTAAGATAAAATCGTTGATATAACCACAGCGAATTAAGATTTTTAAATAAATTAGCTAAAATCATTGGTGTAATTAAATTGCTTTTATTTTTTCCTAAATTTGTAGAAAATATCAAGTAAATAATTCAATGATTCAAATAAATTAAAATATGAACTAAAATAACTATTTATTATAGATAAAGTAACAAATAAAGTATTTTATGACTTAAAGTTAGAGTAGTTATTGCGTAACCTATTCATCATATTATTATAATTTATTAACAGTAAAGTGGTTAAATTATTATAAATTTTTGGTAAAAAGTAAAGTGACGACAAATAACTTCTTGATCAAATTAGTACAATTTCGTTTAATAAAATTGAAATAATGATTAAATTAGATTAATTCATTGATTAACGTTTGAGTGACTAGTGAGTAAAAGTAATTCATGGTTTAAAGGATCATAATCTGTTGATTAGCAGTAGAGTAATAGTAAATAACCTCATTATTTAAATTATTATAATCCATTAAAATAAAAGTAAGGAATGATGTATTTAAAATCATTTATTGATAAAACTAAAGTAATTACTAAATGAAGTTATCCATTTCAAATAACGAAACGTGTATATCATTCACAGACTTAAAAGCACAGAAAACTAATTCATAGATTGGGAATAAGGGGTTAAAAATGAAGAAATCTAATTAGTTGATTAAAGCTAGGGACATAAAGGGAAAACAATCATAAATAAGCCCACACTTCGCTAGGATAGACAGGTGATAAAATCATCGATATAGGACTAAAATCGTGGTCAAAAAATTAATAAAAGAAAAATAAAATCAAAGTTACCCTGAAGCCGTTGACTAATTTTACCAAAAGATGAAATAAGATTGACTGGATGAATTTACTTCAGCAATAACATTGAATTAAAAACCGGTTAAAATCGAAATGAGATGAAACCCAAACAGTGACTTAATATAAAACGATCATAAACTTTAAGCTCAATTAAAGTAACAATCAAAATTTATTTTATACAGAAAGATCTAATCATGAAATTACATTAACGACAACATTCAGAAAGGCTTACCGCCGACCCCAAAAATTCGATCATAATAATAAAATAAGTCCCAACATTCCTGACGAAACGATGAACGAAAAATTCCAAATAATCCGGATAATAAAGCTTCACATGCACGAGATGACATCACAGTGTCGAGGAAGGATTCCTCGAAGTCTACAGTAAATTGCAAGGGTTTTTCCCTCAAACGTAACAATAAGAGCATTCAAATGAAAGATAACATAAAAATTCCGAAATAGATTGATTAAACTGAAGCGGATATGCCAAATCGTAACTCCCTACAATTAACGATGACATAATTAAAATAAACAGGATATCGCTTACTAAGATGAGATTTTCGACGTTGACCAAACCACCGGATATCCTGCCGATCACCGACGACAATATTGAAATATAACAACCCATTCAACGGAAACGCACCGTTGCAATGGCAAACCATCATCGATTTTTCTTAAGAGAGTTTATCGACATTATTTAAAATTCGCGAATTCGAAACATCACGTTATATTCGACCTACAACATCACAACAAATAAGGACCCCGCAGAAATCAACTGGTAATTAACCTTAAACCCTTAAATCAACTGCCACCAACAATATTTTCAACCCGATAACAATGCCCTAATACATTAAGCCAAATTGACAAGTCATTTAAATTTTCTTGTTGCTCCTCAATTAATTGCGCGCAATATAAATTTGATACTTAAGCCATGATAGGTCTTGCCGATCCATGACCAAAATGCTAACCTAAGATATCACGTGAATTCCAGTATGCTGACTGTTATAGGAAGAACCTTCAATGTTGCTCAACACCGAACTTAGCCCACTATTAACAATAAGTACGCCAGTTCTTGAACCACCGACTCACGGCGGCACAGAAAGGCTGGAAAGAAGAGCGGCAGCTCAACCAGAGCCTGCGCACTCAAATTCGAGGACTCAAAGTCGCCCTAGCGGTCTGCCGGGAAGGGGAAGCGGTAACCTATCCGCTCATCTTCGCCCCAACCCAAATGCCGCAGAAAACCACCAAGTCAGCAGAGCAACCTATCCCCCAAGCAAATAATCGTCGGCCGGAACGCAAGGAGCGCGCCCGACGCCGAGCAACCCAACTTCAAAACATCGAGTAGTAAACATTGCACATGTTGTTGATGCAAATAGAGTAGTTTAGCCTTAGTTGAGTTGTTTCTTTAACATAATTGTATGCCAACATGGTCACAAACATTTTCATCACATCGCCGAATCGCCGTCTCAGTTTTCCACAGTCAATTTAGCACCTGATCTAGACTTTCTACAAGGGACAGAGCTAAGCCAGCATAAGTCTTCTATCGACAGCTCGTGAACCCGAGGGTTGTCCGAGCAATTACAGTATCGGCAATGATACTCAATTTTTGCGGACAATCCACCACTTGAACACATTACCAACGTTGCTTAGCAACGGGTGCCAAGTGGCGATCAGAATCATTTTGTATGACGTTACCAGGGCTACCATGAGGATAAGCAAATAACGAAACCCTGTAACCCACCAATAACAAGAAAATTTGACCGTAAAATGACCATTTATATTGTTGGGCCAGAACACAAACGGCCTTGTAAAATGTTTAAATGGATCGGTAACACACATGCAAATATAACATGGAGTTTTAAATTCAAACCTATGTAAACATCAATTAAACCTAACAAAATATGAGAGAAAAGCAATTACATATAAAATAATAAACATAAAAATAAATTAAAATAATAACAAAAAGCACCAAGATCCGCACAATATAAATATAAACATAACACGAAAACCCAACAAATTCGACCAAAAATTGATAATTTAACAAAAATGAAAATTTCATGAAAACGAAATTATAAATCAAAGAATTTGAATTAGAAATGATTCAATAAAAATTTCAAATAAAAAATTATCAAAATAAATTAGAAAATAATAAAAATTAAGATTAGAATACACTAGAAAACATCAAGGTCGAATTTTGTTTTACTAAATCAAAAAGAACACGCGAGGTTAAGGACAGAAAATAGGTATATATACCGATGCATTTTCACATAAAATTTAACCAATTTTGAAACAAAATTTTTAGCTATTTTTAAAACCATTTTTGAACCATTTTTAAACCATTTTGAATCTATTTTAGGTGAGCGAGAGTTTTATTTGGAAACTCTCTCTCCAAGTCCCGTCCTCGCAACCTCGGTAGAGCTATGCTTGGATGTCGACGTGGGGAGAGATGTATTTTTATTTGGTATGATGATTTGGCAAGTAATTTGTTATACTGCTTTTTAATATATTAATAAATATTTATAAAACATAAAATCAGTTTGTTTTTCATAAATTAATTGTTTTATTGTCGACACTTTTCCGGCCCACAGCCAAGACACATAGCAAGTTAGTAAAATCCACATATTATTCAGACTCGTGTAAGTGCGTAGAATATCGCCAATGATCTGTGCCCGTGAAGACCCGGCGTGAGGAACGCAGGGATCGGAACGTCAATATTATTCCGTATAGAAGATAGGAGAAATAAAGAAGAGGTCTTGTGGCTACTTCCTCGTTTCTCGATTTCTGTAAATTCGACCTAAACTACTCTACACACGGCTCAAAATCACCACACCGAGTAGTCCAGTGGGCACTCATTAACTATAATATGAACACACGCGCCTAAGGTCAACCAAGGGAAAGGTGACGTGAATAAAGAACGAAATAGTTGCTAATTAGAATCGACCATAGTTTCAAACTATTACTGTAAGTCGCTGAAACGATTTATAGGAGTAATTTTAAATATTGAGCGATTTGTTACGAACATACGACACTTGTTAAAGTCACATAGGAGTCACGAAGTCATATAAATTATTGGTTCCAGTGGTTGTCAAGAACCGGGATATGGATTTACATCATAAATCAAATAACATATAGAAATTGACTTATGTTTAAAACCCATAAAGTAGTCATCATAAACCTTTATTATTCCATTAAGAGTCGATCAAAATTATTGAAGTAAGTAACAAGATAATGCAGCTGTTATAAAAATCATGAAACGTTTACAGAATTTAAGAAAAGTTTAGAGATAAAGTAAATTAAATATTACCCTTTAAAAATTTAAAAATAAAATTAAAGACTTTTTAAAACTTTATTTTATTAAAAATGAAGGACACCCACTTACCAAATCAGCTTCACTACACAGCAAATAGACATAAGATATCTGAAACCAACAAAACTCTATTAAAATCACACCGATATGATAGACCTACGATAAACCATGATGACATGTCAAGGCTCCAGATGATGAGTGTAGCGACCCGACTTTGATGAAGGTTTAGCAGGACCAGAGCTCCATCCAGACCCAAATCCGATTTTCATTGCAGTACCTGATAATTGGCAATACTCCCAAATTGGAAAATAAAATCTGAATAGAGTCTTCACTGAGTAAATCACGAAAACCCGCTAACAAACTTGACTTATTTTTGCCTGCTAAAAAATGTTACGAGGAAACCCCAACAATCCCTAAAAATTATACCGAAATTAATTAATTAAATTTATGACATAACTTACTAGACGGTCAGTGAAAATTTAGAAATCAATAAATCTTCCGATAAATCAACCGTATGACCAACAGTAAGGGATAAGGACAATCCAAAACGCGGAGGAAGTAAGGATTTCCTGGGAATTGTCAAGGTAAATAGGTTCCCCGAACTCATTTGCATTGTACTCTGAATTTCATTCAATATCAGCTAGAGAAAACTCATTATGGCAGAGATTAATTAAACAAAACTCACCAGATAACACATCGAATCCGAAATTCCAAATTACAAATCCGGTTAATCTGAGACTAATTCAATAAATTTATAATCCATGTGATAAACAAAATTGCCTTAATAAAACTCGCCGACATTTCCGCCGATCAATAATATAAACATCCACATCGCCGTTGTCACGTTGCAATCGACATTTCATTCATATTTACCTACCCCGATCATTAGGCACGCACCACAAAGATAAAACGGAAGAAGTGTGTTACGCTCTTACACACCCGCCACTAATATATTACATGCCATCGGGGAAAAGTGCATCATTTTAATCTAGTTAAAAATCATGCAATCACCAAGTAATCAAGAATAATATTTAGAACCCGATTCCTTGGATATCGCAGAGGTCCTTCCGACGAGTAAATGTTTTGATTTTATTAACGAAATTTTTAATTATACTACCCGAGTATTAGATAGAAAATTCAGATCCAAAAACAGTATAGTCTTCCACCGCCAAATGAGAACCCGAGAGAGTCAGTAGGAAAACCCTCTGGATTAAACTTAATTTCGATAACCTGAGTGAATATGCACATCATAGTAAATCATGGCCTCCCGCACAAATTAATTCCTATACGATAAAACCCCTTTACTTCAACGTTAAGTACAGTAATCATTTTTTTGTATTCTATTTGTTAATAAATATGTTCCCATCTTTAGTCTCACAAATCATTAGTAATTTAGGTATTCTAGTTGTTAATTTATTAAATGAAAACTCTTGTTTTGAACCCCAGAAAGAAACGACACGATAATCATTTTGGAAATCTATTCGCTAGTAAATATTCTAAATTTTAGTCACATAGTTTATTAATATTGTGATCATTTTAGGCATTCTATTTTATTGATTCATATTAAAGTTTTAGTCTCATAAAATATCGATATTATAACCGTTTTAGGTATTTTATTTGTTGTAATCGATTCAATAAAAATTCTTAAATTATATAAATTGTTGTCATCACATTCATTCCAAGTATCTTAATTGTTCTAATAGATTGAATATGAATTTTCTTCATCATATACACTCTTCACGGTCCAATTGGTTTAGATATCTCATCATCGCAAATGTTTTAGACACAGGAATGGGTACTAGTCCCAATCAGGTTAGTCCCGATAATCTGATTTTTTATCCGCTTTCTCAAAGGATAATTCAAGCCATGAGATCTAAATTTTTTCTCATACGAATAAGTGGGAGAGGTTAATCGGGAAACCACTCGCGTAGAGTCCATATTGCGAACAATGTTAGTAGCTACACTTCAGGTTTCGATTCTGGTAAGGACTAACCGAGTATCAATGCACTCCAACAGTAGTTAGCTTAGTACCCTTCATTTTAGACCTCTTTGAACATCGAGAAACCTTTGATACTAAGCGATAGTCGAGGAAACTCCACGATAGCGGACTGGATATTTGTTTACCGAGAGACATATTTGATTACAGTGTTAAACTTATCAAACTATCTATTCAGGACGATCCAGAGCTCTTGTTGAGACCCCTATCCATATCTCGGAGCAATGGCGACAGGCCTGGAATCGCGTATATCGAGAGCGATACCCTGATCAGCCCCTGCCAGAAGACAACTGTCGGGAAGATACATCCCTGGCAGAGATCACTATGAGACAATTTTTTTGCACATGCGATGATTTTTTTTCTTCTATAGAAAACAATACCGAATGTCTGCTGATGAGTACTGAATGGTGAATATCAATAATGATGCTGAATAACGAAGAACTCCAAATACCACCCTATTTCCATATGCAAACCATTGATGATGCCAAATTCTATTGGGAGCCTGATGATCTACTAACACCTGATATTCCAGCAAAAATACTGAAATACCGAAATTCCAAATACCCGATGACCTACCTACATATGCGCCTGATGATTTACCAACACATACCGTGTCAAATGCTGAAGTACCGAAATACCAACTCACCGAAATGCCAGAGTGACAGAGGGCCAAATTGATGATACTAAATTCTGATGAATACGCCTAAAGATAAACCAACACCTGCTGTTTACCAATGCTGATATGTCAAATGGCGAAGTACCGAAATACCAATTTACCGAAATTCCAACACCTGCCGTTTACCAATGCTGATATACCAAATACCGAGATACCGATATACCAAATTACTGAAATGCAAAATACACGATGACCAATGCTGATATGCCGAATGCCGAAATACAGAAGTGCTGAAATACAGAAGTGCTGAAATACGAAAGTTCTGAAATGCTGAAGTGCTGAAATGCTGAAAAATACCGAAATATCGAAATGCTGAGATGCCGAAATACCGAAACCTACCTACTTACCAATGCCAAATACGAATGATGAATACCTACTGCCGAACGCTGAACGCTGAACGTGACCCCCAGAGTCGTTCTAAGGTTGAGAAATTTTTCTCACCTTAACTGTGTGAAAACATGTACAAAGCTAAAATTTTGAAGGACAGAGTAATCAAACTCGCCTTATGCCTTGTGTGGCAACTGAACTTTTATGAATAAAAATTTTATTTTTTTATTTTTTTTACTATGAGACAATTCAAAGGGACGTCCAGTGAACCGAACCTGTCCCAAGATATTTTAGTTCAGGCCCAAGCACTCCTGGACAATCTTCTGAACCACCAGCGCCTCGTCCACTCCTCAGTAGAGCTGGCCAAGAGATACTTAGCCAACGTGAAAGACGACCTGGCAGCGGGGCGTCTAGCAAGCACTTATCCACCTCCCCCGAGGCCGACCCAAAACACCAAGCGGCCAGTATTTGTGATTCAGGATTATTCCCCGGAAGACGGGATCAAACGATTCTTTGAGGACTCATCGTCCCCTAAACAGTGACCGTGAACTATCCGAAATGTTTTTTTTCTTTTAATAAACCAATGGAAGTCCCGCTTCATTTTTTTTGTGTTTTTCCAAATTAAATTCGACAAAACTATGTTTAGTATTGATCATATTTTAACTATAAAAATCATTATGAAAGTTTAATTTTTGTTATTCTAGTAATGGACCCCTTAAAATTGCTACAAACAGAATTGACTCATGCAAGCCAGGCCAACAAAAATCTCCACGACCAACTCGTCCAACTAGCCCGGGAAACCCAACAAACCAAGGCTACTTGGATAGAGCTGAAGAGGGTCAAATCGCTATATCAAAAACTTACCGCGGCACAGAAGGGGTGGGCGGAAGAGAAGCAATTGGTCAAAGGCCTAAGGACCCAAATAAAGGGGCTGGAGGTAGCGTTGTCCGCCTGTCAAGAGGACGGCGGTGACCTACCCACTAGTCTTCGCCCCTGCTCAATTGGCCTACCGCGAGGCGATTTCCACTCCGTCAACAATCTTAACGTCAACTCCTACCACGACCACTACTCCAATCACAACAGTAACGAGCAGTCATCGACCTGGACGTAAGGAGCGGGCTAAGCGCCGAGCCGCTCGATTGTCAAATAATCATTGACTATCATAGGTCATGTATTTAATTGATTAATTAAACGGGATTGAGATTGTAAATTCTATGTATATATTGTTACATTTATATAATCTTAGTTGTTTTTAAATGACATTTTAAAAGGGTTTAAATATGGGACACTGCCATATTTTGTTCCAAACTAACGCTGTCAACACAGTAAGATAAACGATAGAAATTTCGACATAAAGGGACCAAACGACTTAAAGCGAGCACAAGTCTTCTAACGACGGCTCGTTGGACCCAGGGATTTGTCCGAGCAATTACAGCAATAGTAATATCGCTCACATTTTGCGGACAATCCACCCACTCGAACACATTTCCAACGTTGTCTAGCAACGGGTGCCGAGTGATAAGGAGAGAGTATTTATATGGCGTTACCTGGGTAACTAGAAGGACTTAAACAAACATCCAACCTCGGTAACCCACCAATATAAAAGTAAAAATTAATGAATTAAATGAATAAAAATAAAATATTTTTAGCTCAATAAATTTAATTAAAAATGTTAAAAATAAATTGCCAATTAAAATTAAGAAATTAATAAAAATTTAATTTAGATAACACAAATAATTTCAAGGTCGAATTTTGTTTAATCGCAATAAAATTAACACGCAAGGTTAAAGCCAAATTGTAGGTCTTATTTTTCATTATTAGTTTTCGGATAAAAAATTTCATTGCAGAGAATTAGTCGGTGTATATAACTGGTTGAGAGCCGTGCATTCAGGCAATTAACACGGGTAAGTGTTTTGCCTGAACACGACCACTCTTAACTGGTGTAATATTATTAATTTAATTTTCGAAGGGAGTTGATTTTTCAATTGAATTTATGGATGATTTTTCGAATCGAATTTATGGATGATTTTTCAAATCGAATTTGTGGATGATTTTTTCAAATTGAATTTATGAATGATTTTTCGAACCGAATTTATGAATGATTTTTCGAATCGAATTTATGGATGAATTTTCAAATCGAATTTGTGGATGATTTTTCAAATTGAATTTATGGATGATTTTTCGAATCGAATTTATGGATGATTTTTCGAATTAAATTTTATGGAATGGACACAATGAATTTCGAATGGTATTTACGATATGCTCACAAGGTTTTTATGCATTACTAATTGCCGTATGTGGCCGATGTAATATGCTGAATAAATATTTTCTATCTATAGCCTTAGTGCGTCGAAACTTTTATTCCAAATACCATAGTAAAATTTATTTATTTATTTTCTTTTCCGGCCCACAGCACGCAAGACAGTAAAATAAAACACACCATCGACCTGTGTAAGTGCGTGTATAATCGCCAATAGGTCGTGCCCGTGAAGGTTCCGGCGTGACAACGCAAGAACCCAAACGTCAAATCATTGAATTATATAGCGAAAGAGAGTAGCTTGAAGTGGGTCTTTTGGCTCAACTTTCTTGCACTTAATTTCAATAAAATCGACATAAATATTTTAACAACGCTCGGCTCAAAATCTCTAACACCGAGTAGTCCAGTGGGCACTCATTAAATGTAATATGAACACACATAAATCTTAAGGACAAAGAGAGTGAATGGGTAGCGGGGAAAATTCCAAAATCGTTGTAACAGTTAAAATGAATAGCCATCGGAAAAAGATTAATCCGAACGACTAAAATCATGGAAAATAATGTTTTAAATTGTATATTGGAATTAAATAAATTATATTGAATTGAGACGGAAAATATGGGCAGAACGCTGCGCAAATTTTCGGAAATAATTGAAACTTTTATCATAAAACTGTAAAGTAAGGGCGGAACGCTGCTCAAATTCTCCGAATCAACTAAAATACTTATCAATATTAGCAAAGTAAAAGTAGAATTCGGCTCAATAATTGATAGAATATCCGGATAAAACCATAAAATAAGAGCGGAACGCTACTCAAATTTCCCGAATTGATTAAATACCTATCGAAAATAGTAAAATAAAAGTGGAATGCGGCTCAACTGTTGATATAAGATTATTATGAAACTGTAAAATAAGGGCAGAATGCTGCTCAAATTTTCCGAATTAATTGAAATACTTATAGAAAATAGTAAAGTAAAAATGGAATGCGTAAAATAAGGGCGGAAAGCTGCTTAAATTTTCGAATTAATTAAAACACTTATAGAAAATAGTAAAGTAAAAGTGAAATGTTGTTCAATTGTTAGTATAATATCCTTATAAAACTGTAAAATAAGGATGTATTACGACTAAATTTTTTTATAAGTAAAATATTTTTATAAAGCTAAGGAATAAGGACGGATCCCTACAAAACTTTAATGATAATAATAATGATCATGGTACTTATAATAATAATAATAATAATAATAATAATAATAATAATAATAATAATAATAATTTATAAATAAATAATTAAATAAATTTGTCAACGATTTAATTAAACGATAACGCCAATAAAAAACCTTTCGTACGATATATTTCGATAGCACAGCTATCATCTTCAGGTACTCAAAACCAACTAAAAATATTATGAATTAACATTTAATTTAAACAAATTATTTTTTATTAATTTAATTTTTTAATAAATAAATATTTTTAAAAATATATTTTAAATTAATTTTAAATTTTAAAATTTTTTACTTATATTCTAATTTTTAAAAATTAATGTAATTTAAAATTTTCAATTATTTTAATAATATTAAAAAAACAAACATGATTTAACATACGTAAACTATTTAAAAACATTCAAAACATTCGTAGTCACAGCACTCTGCACATTAATCTTTGGATCCAATGACCTTATCAGCAATGCTTCACATATCACTCGTTCCCAATAACTATTAAAACTTCTCAACAAAATTCTAAAATCAGACATTCCTATATCACTTTTACAGCCTCTATTGTGTTCACTAATATTGGTCAAACCCTTCAATCGACAATGCTCTAGAACTCGAGTACAGAGATGACGGGAAGTCTCTCCAATGTATGTGGCATTACACCCATTACATGTAAATTGATAAACGAGATCAGAACACAATCCAACCGGAGTTTTTGATTTATTAATAAACATATTGCGTACCTTACACGAATTAGAGACGATCTTATACTCTAAATTTCCTATCAGTTTACCCAACTTCCTCTTATAATTTGTAAAGCCTTCAGAGTACGGCAATACTAACACATATTTAGGCTCAATTTTTTTATATCCATTTTTACAATCACCCAGATCAACACTCAATTCACACCCATCCGACAAATTACATTCAGACTTTCCACAACATGGATCCTTAGGATTTTTAATCAATTTATCAACATCATGGGCTTTATCTTCTACCTTTGCTAATTCGGTAAAAAGTGTTGATAAATTGGTTGAGTTGTTGATAAAGAATGGATATTCTAAATCATTTTTATTGTTGATGATAAAAGAAACTGTTGATAAATTGATTAAAAATCCTAAGGATCCATGTTGTGGAAAGTCTGAATGTAATTTGTCGGATGGGTGTGAATTGAGTGTTGATCTGGGTGATTGTAAAAATGGATATAAAAAAATTGAGCCTAAATATGTGTTAGTATTGCCGTACTCTGAAGGCTTTACAAATTATAAGAGGAAGTTGGGTAAACTGATAGGAAATTTAGAGTATAAGATCGTCTCTAATTCGTGTAAGGTACGCAATATGTTTATTAATAAATCAAAAACTCCGGTTGGATTGTGTTCTGATCTCGTTTATCAATTTACATGTAATGGGTGTAATGCCACATACATTGGAGAGACTTCCCGTCATCTCTGTACTCGAGTTCTAGAGCATTGTCGATTGAAGGGTTTGACCAATATTAGTGAACACAATAGAGGCTGTAAAAGTGATATAGGAATGTCTGATTTTAGAATTTTGTTGAGAAGTTTTAATAGTTATTGGGAACGAGTGATATGTGAAGCATTGCTGATAAGGTCATTGGATCCAAAGATTAATGTGCAGAGTGCTGTGACTACGAATGTTTTGAATGTTTTTAAATAGTTTACGTATGTTAAATCATGTTTGTTTTTTTAATATTATTAAAATAATTGAAAATTTTAAATTACATTAATTTTTAAAAATTAGAATATAAGTAAAAAATTTAAAATTTAAAATTAATTTAAAATATATTTTTAAAAATATTTATTTATTAAAAAATTAAATTAATAAAAAATAATTTGTTTAAATTAAATGTTAATTCATAATATTTTTAGTTGGTTTTGAGTACCTGAAGATGATAGCTGTGCTATCGAAATATATCGTACGAAAGGTTTTTTATTGGCGTTATCGTTTAAATAATAATAATAATAATAATAAATATAATAGTAAGGGTAATAATAAGAATAATAAGAATAGTAATAGCAGTAATAATGGATTAGAATAACACCTGTAGTAGTAATAATAATAATAGTAGTAATAATAATAGATATAATGGTAATTATAACAATAAGAGTAATAATAAATGTAATAGTAGTAACAATTAATTAAGGTAATACATATAATAGTAATAATGATGCTAGGAATAATAATAGGGAACATTGTAGTTATAATAGGGATAAGGGTAAAATAGATACTGAGTATATTTAACATAACAAAGAGTTTACAGGTCATAGAAAATCACCAACACGGACAACAATAAGGAGGACTAAGCGAATAGACGTAATGATAAATGATATAACAGTATGGATTAATTTTTGGAAGAGATAGGAGAATAACGGAAACTAAATATCGAAATCGAGCACAGACCTTCTATCGGCAGCTCGTTGGACCCATGGATCGTTCAGTCAATTATAGCATTAGCAATAGCGCTCACTTTTTGCGGACAATCTACCCACTCGAACACAGTTCCAACGTTGCTTAGCAACGGGTGCCGAGTGGTAAGCGAAAAATATTTGTATGGGGTTGTCTGGGTAACAACCATATAGTCTCAAATTTCAACACCCAGAAACCCGCCAAAATAATAAAAATTTAATTTAGATAACTCAAATAATTTCAAGGTCAAATTTTGTTTAATCGCAATAAAAAGAGCACGCAACGTTAAAGTCAAATTATAGGAATGTATACTGATGTGTTTTCACAAATTTTCAAACAAAATTGACAGCCAACGTTGACAGAGAGACAAACCCGCAGATTGAGTGCAGAAAGATAGACAGACGAATTGAAAAAACAGTTTGCAGAAACTTGACAGATTTTCCAGATGGTCAGACTGATTTAGTATGTAGATGTCAATTTGTGATTTTACTTTCCTGTAGTATTTTTCAATTGCTTGTAGTTATGAAATGTTATGATGAAAATATGAAATGAAGAATTTTAATGAAGAAAATACGTTTATGCATCGAAGTTTTTATCCAACTTATATTGTAAAATTTATTTATTTATTGTTCGGCACACAGCCAAAACATATTGAAAGGCAGTAAAATAAAACACCTTATCGAACTGTGTAAGTGCGGTTCAATTTTCGGAAATAATTAAAATATTTATTATAAAACTGTAAAATAAGGCGGAACGCTGCTCAAAATTTCCGAAATAACGAAAACACTTTATCGAAAACTGTAAAAATAAGGATGGAGTACGGCTAAATTTTTATAAAGTAAAATATTTTTTTAAAGCTGAGGAATAAGGACGGATCACTACAAAAACTTAATAATCATAATGATAATGGTAAGGATAATGGTAATAATAATAAAAATAATAATAATAATAATAATAATAATAATAATAATAATAATAATAATAATAATAATAATAATAATAATAATAATAATAATAATAATAATAATAATAATAATAATAATAATAATAATAATAATAATAATAATAATAATAATAATAATAATATAATCTCATAAAATAATATAGTGAGAATCAGAACGTGATTTGATGTAGGCGTTGACTTAAGTAAACTCCAAAATGACATTGATTATTTCACAAGGCAGCAAGTGAAATTTAGGCCAAATTTTTCAAAGAAAATTCATGCTTTGTTGAAAAAATTCCATATAAGTTGATAACTGATAATCGCGATATTGCTCTAAAGATTTAGAATAAATAGGTTTTTTAAAAAATATGATTTGGAATTTATATATATATATATATTATGGGGTTAGTGGTGTGGATGACCTTCACCCCAAACATACAAAATATAGTTTTTCTCCCGCCAATGGTTACCCGTTGCTAGGCAACGTTGGTACTGTAACCACTGGTCACAGGACGTCCAAAGGTGAGTTCCGATATCAGAACTGCTAAGGGTTAGTCCTATGTCGGGTTCAGCGGACTGCCGTTAGAAGGCCTATGTCCGTCTTCTATTTCAGGTCCCTTTATTATGCTCTCTCTATTATATCTCTTTCCTACCTTTCTTACAAATAATAACATAATAAACTAAAACGATTTTATTTATTATCAAATGAAGCATGGGCTTGTCATTTCATTTGGCCACTCCTTGGGCGCGTCGTCGCAACCGCTCAGTTCGACCTGGTCGAGGGTGTGATCAGGGTTTCTTGTTAGTTGATTGGGCTTTTTCTTGGTCGCGGTAGGCCAATTGTGCCGGAGCGAATACCAGAGGGTAAGTCATTGCACTTCCCTCCTGGCATGCCGACAGGGCGACCTCCAATCCTTTGATTTGTGTTCGCTGCGCCTGGTTTAACACTCTTTCCTCTTTCCAGCCCTGTTGTGCGGCAGTGAGGCGCTGGTATAATGCTTTCATCTTCGCTGGTTCGGCCCAAGTACCTTTCACTTGCTGCAATTCTCGACCTTGTTGCAAACGTTGTCTGTGTAGATGCTGATTCTCCCGTCTAAGATCCTTTAATTCCCGGTGTATTATCCTCGTGGCTTCCATTTCTAAAATTTAAAATATTTAAATGATTGATCATCTACCACGTTATTTTAATTCGCTCGGTCCTCTCCCTCGATTATTTTCATGGTACTTAACGGCTATTTTTCATGCGTCTCGATTAGTTTGTCTTAGCCCTCTTTCTATATATTTTTATTGTTTAAAGTCTTTATTGAAAAGAGAAATCAGAAACTTATATTCATAATACGTAAAACATAAACATTCAATTTACACAACTAATGACTGAATAATACGTGAAACATAAACATTTATTGCTATCAAAAACTAAGTCGACACATTTGTCCGGTTCATTGGTGGTTATTAAAACGTTCGTTTCTTCGATCTTTGCTGTTGGAATTCCACTGGGGGTGCCTGCTAGCATACGTGTGTTCGCCCGTTTGGCGGGATCCAAGGCGACTCCGGAGTGTGGACTGAATGAGCTTTTCCGGTAACACCAGTTTAGTCGGTGCCGTCATCTGCTTCAACTTCGGATCGTCTAACTCGAACGAAACTCCATATTCTGGCGGGAATTCGTCGGTGCTCGGGATAGCTCCACTTGCTATGTCCCGGTTCACCTGAGCTAGCCGTTGTCTGGCTAGAACTGCCTTCCGGTGGTATTTACTCTCTAACTTTTCCATCTTCAGGGCCGTGAATTCGGCTCGCTGGCGGGCTTCTCGCGCTGGAATTTTGCCCGGCTCGCGCTTGATCGCGATGCTTGGTAGCTCGATTTCCTCGGCTTGATATTCTGATCTTCACGGCCAACTGGAATCTCCATAAGTGGATAAAAGATATCCATTATCCCACAGCATTTGGCGGTATCGAGCGGCGGAAGCGCTCGGAATCTGGAGCGTCACTCGGGAGTTATCATTCCAACTGCCATATGGGTCTCTACGATCTGAATAGGTAAATGGTTAATTGTGAACTTATATCAATAAAACTATTTATGGACAAAAGTATGCTAGTTACATGGTTCTACAGGGGTTGATTTTAGTGTGAAACTAATAAATACGAAATCGTGAAGATTACCTCGCTGACCTCCCCCACCTGACATGAAGGTGTCATTATTTGAGGGGCGTACTTGGCTAGCATTCCTCGTCCGTTTGTAACCATGTTCGGTGTTCGTCGATTGAGAATTCATTTCAAAGATTTAAGATGGTACTTAAGATTCTGTCAATACTTTTATAGCTAAGGGCCAGGTTTATGGTGACGTGTCCAAGTCGAAATTTTCATAACAAATATCGGTTATTTATTTACACTTCATTATTGGTATTTAATTAATTCGGATCAGCTCGTCGATGATTTCGTAAATTAATTATGAATCTGTCTTAATCCACTGGTGAGTCAACAATTTGTGTTTCTTTGTTATTTATTTAATGCTTGCAGTCTGATTTTTGGCCAATGTTCACAAGTCACAATTCATACTCTGTTGACCTGGTCAATAATTTGATGGATGATCCGTCCACGTGTTATTTACCGATATCAGTATTTTACTCATATTAGCTCATCGTTGATTTTTAAGGTGGAATAATGCATTAACTTTGCATTCGACTCGTGAAATGGATTTTTCTACTACTTCAACGCTGAACAAATTTCTCTCAATTACGATCAACTATTTTGGAAGTCTACTCTATCCGGTTCGAGCTCCGGTGTTTTTCGGAATGATATTCCGACGGACTATCTGAATATGCCTGCTTATCGAGAAAAACCATTATACCAGATGATTCGATGTGCCTATTTTCACGAAGAATCTACGGGTGAGGCGATAACTTTCAATGTTTTGATTTATTATGCACTATGTTGCTTGCTGTTGTCTGCAATATTTAATCATTCCCGCTAACTTAAGCAATTGGTTTTATTTTTTTATAGTTTGTAATGTATTCTATCGCGCCTCGTCAGTGCATAGTATCTTATCTCTATTCGTTGGTATAGGCTATTCTACTAGTCGTTTCGTGACGATCAATTCTCTTGTCGTTAGTTGTGAACTGCGTCAACAGGTGGATTCGTATTAATTTATTGCAGTTTAGTCGCTTATCCCTATTATGGTACTCGATTATTATTGACTACCTTTGGACAATTAACTATATTATGATGATTATTATTTGATCTTTTCATAAATTAATTAATATATTTACGTCGGGTTCAATTTATTATTATTATTTTTTAGCCTTTTCGTTATTCCTGATAGTTTAATTGCATCAATTAACCCATTCAATCATTGAATTATCCTGTGTTCGATTAATCACGTCTCCAATCCTTAATGGGTTAAAGAATCCGATTTCTATTATTCATTTAGTTTTCTACTTGTCAGTCTAAATACTAATCAATTTCAAGACGTCAGTTAAATCCATCTCAGATCGCTACTCTTCTCTGGGAATTAACTACTTCTACTCTATAATCTATCATTTAGTCGTTCATCGTTTGGTAAGATTCAATTTCCGTACGCTAGTTTTCTGGTTTCTTGTTCGTGAATTTTATTAGAGGATAATTCAATCATTAACCACAATTTAATTTAAGTCCTTTGCCTTATGATTTTATCTCGATTAATTAGTTAACTGCATTGCTATTACTTTATGTAAAAATTATTACTTCTCATTGCATTATTATTTTAGTCATGAATTTAATTATCTTGAATTTAATTACCTTTCATCATTTTTTAGATTAATTTCTTCACGTCGCGTCGAGTTTAAGTTATGGATTTAATTACTTTAAATCAAATTAATCACAATTTAGTTAGTAAATTTTATTTGCATCGCATCGGTTTCAAATCCCCGCTACCCGAGCCTTAATTTAGTCCTAAGGTTTTTGTGTTTATATTAGATTTTACGAGTGCCCACTGGACTACTCGGTGTTATTATTTTAGCCGATTTGTAAGTAGTTATTTAGGTCGATTTTATGGGAGATGGGTGAAAGAGAGCCAGTCAAAAGACTAGTTCTCAATCTTCCCACCGCCCCTATAATGGGTAGAATATTTACGTTCGAGATCCGTCGATACGCACGACAGAGCTCTCACGGGCACACACTATAGGCGGAGGAACAGCACTTACAAAGTGTGACTAGTTGTGTTTTGATTTTACTTTCTTGTGTGATGTGTGGCTGTGGGCCAGAAAAATTTTGACATAAAACTGAAGATTCGTTTTTCAAAATACATATATTTGTTGAAACAATTTCATCATGGTTCATTCATAGTTCGGTTCATACATATCAACACACGACAAGAGGTCCGCATACATACGAGCAAGTAGAGCTTACATTAAGTTACTTGGTTTCACAGTATGAATACAATTATCGAGAGTTGCTTCCTTGAATAAAATTGTTCTGGCGAAAAGTAAAGTGAAAAGTGATTTTTATGGTTATAAAACCGGTTCAAATATGTTTGGTTAAAACTTTGTGAAAATGGATTGGTATTTATACCTGTTCTGTGACCCTAACCTTGCGTGTTAATTTTTATGCGTTAAAACAAAATTTGACCTTGCCATTATGTATCTAATTTATTTCTAATTTATTATTATTTTTCGATTTCTTTTACAATTTACTCATTAATTTTTAATTTTAATCATTTCTGATTAAATTTATTTTATTTTTGTTCAATTTATTCATGAACTCTTTTAATTTTCGTAAATTGTCACTTTTTCGGTCAAATCTTTTGATATCGTGTTATTTCTATGTCAATTCGTGCATATCTTGGTGCCTTTGTTAATATTTTAATTTAATTTTATGTTTTTCTATTTTATATGTTAAATTATGTGTTTCCTCGCATTTTTAGGTGGTAACTTGATGTTTATGGGTCCGATTTTGAATTTTGCGTGTTATGTTTGCGTGTTGTTTCCAATCCATTTAAACAAAAGCTTGTACTGGCCCAACAATATATATATAACTTGAAAGAAACCATAAAATAATAGTAGAAAAATATATAAGTTAAATCAAAGTTAAATTTTAAAATTAAATAAAAATTTTTAAGTTCGATTACATAATTTTAATTTTTTTTATGTAAAGTCAAAGTCTAAACAATGATATAATATGAAAATTTGTAAAGTAATTAATTTTAAAGAAATTTTAAAGAAAAAATTAAATAATAATATTTATTTTTATTAAAAACTTAGAAATACTTTATCTTTTATGTTTTTTTATTATTTTTATTGATTTTGTATCTAACTTTGAAAAATCTCTTCTATTAAATTATACTTCAATTGAAAACTTACTATTTTGCTACATTCAATGGTAAATGTCAACCATTTTGATAAATTTTATTATATACATTATAATTTTTATAATATTATAAAACTTTACTAATTCTTATTAAATAGAATGTATTCAATTTTCATCATCTCTAAAAATTAATTAAATTTATTGATAGAGGTAATTAACAATTACAATGAAAATTAATTTCTGTGTTAAATCATTCCCATTCTTTTATTAAGTTATTATTGTTTATTGAATGGTAAATTAATATGTTGGTTAGTGTGAATAAGGTGGTGGGTTACAGGGTTTCGTTATTGGTTTAAATCGTCTTATTGTTGCCCCAGTAACGCCATACAAATGTTTTCTAGCTACCACTCGGCACCCGTTGCTAGGCAACGTTGGAAATGTGTTCGAGTGGGTGGATTGTCCGCAAAATGTGATCACTATTACTAATACTGTAATTGCTCGGACAACCCTCGGGTTCAACGAGCTGGTGGGTTACTGGGTTTTGACATTTTGAAACTATATGGTTGTTACCCAGGCAACCCAATACAAATATTCTTTCGCTTACCACTCGGCAACCGTTGCTAAGCAACGTTGGAACTGTGTTCGAGTGGGTAGATCGTTCGCAAAAAGTGAGCGTCATTGCTAACACTATTATTGACCGAACGATCTCTGGGTCCAACGAGCTGTCGATGGAAGACCTATGCTCGCTTTAAAATTATTTGGTCCCTTTGCGTCTAAATTTCTATCGTTTATCTAATTATTTTGACGACCTTGGTTCGGAAGCAAAATGGGTGGTGCTTCTTATTTAAACCCTTCTACAATGTTATTTCAAAACCCTAAGATGGTATAAATACAATAAGAGGTATATAGGAACTACAATATATATAAATGATGCTTTATTTATCTATTAAATACATGAATCATAAGATTCCAGACTGATTGGAAGATCGAGCGGCTCGGCGTTTAGCCCGCTCCTTGCGTCCAGGTCGACGACTGGTTGTTGATGGGGTGATTGTAGTAGTGGTCGCGGTAGTAGTTGACGTTGTAGATTGGGTAGTATTCGCTTCGCGATAGGCCAATTGAGCAGGGGCGAAGACTAAAGGGTAAGTCACCGCTGCCCCCTCTAGACAGGCGGACAACGCTACCTCTAGCCCCCTGATTTGAGTCTTCAGTCCTTGGACCAATTGCTTTTCTTCTGCCCATCCCTTCTGGGCCGCGGCCAGTTTTTGGTATAGCGGTTTGACTCTCTTTGGCTCTACCCACGTCGCCTTGATTTGTTGAATTTCTCGGACTATTTGGACGAGTTGGTCATGGAGTTTCTTATTAGCCTGTCTCGCATGGGTTAATTCGGTTTGTAGTAATTTCACGGGGTCCATTTCTAGAATAATAAGGGTTGAATTTTGTGATGATTGCTACAATAATAAGTGTGATTAAACTTAAACATATTTATGAAACGAATCTACAATAACAAAAGAAGAGAAAGAATTTTTTAAGTCTAGAATTCTAATGATATACTAAATAACAAAATGTTCTAATCATAAATTATCAGGGTTTTAGATGGTTATTCGTCTGCGAGGAATCGCTTGATCCCCTCTTTTGGGGAGTAACCAGGGATCACAAACACTGGTCTCTTGGTATTGCGGGTTGGTCTTGGGGAAGGTGGGTAGTTGATTGCCAGACGTCCTGCCGCCAGGTCGTCTTTGACGTTGGCCAAATATTTCGTGGCCCGTTCTACAGCCGCTTCGACGTGGCGCTGGTGTTGCAGGAGACCTTCCAGGAGTTCTTGGGCCTGAGCGAGTATGTCTTGCGATGGGTTTGGTTCATTAGACAGTTTTCTGAACTGTCGCATAAATTCTTCTGGTGAGATATCCTTTTGCCTGTCGTCTTCTGGCATGTCAGGGCATCGCTCTTGATACACTCGATCCCATGCCTGTCTCCATTGCTCCACGATATGGGCCGGGAGTTCAACGATAGCTTCAGATTGTCCTGAATAGAAAAATTGGTAAGATTAGCGTTATTACTCGGTATTTTTCTTGGCATGTTTAGATTTGATGGCTACCTTGTGGTTCTCGGTTATATAAAATTTCTAGTCGTTTAAAGAAAAACTGAATCAAGTAATTTTTAAAATACGCTAAACCTTACGGGACTCGAAGTTGAACGCGTGTTACTGACAGGTCTGGCAATGTATTTGGAAACAAGGAAAATCGGTACTACAAAGCTAATGGGGTACACGTTCTTATGCCGTAAAGGTTCATTCGAGAAAACCTTTACTGATGTTAAAATATGACATGTTTAACAACAAAAAAAATGTAAATCATTTATCGCTTTATCTTATTTAGATTATGAAGGGTTTATTCATTACTAACATTTAAAATTTGTATATGTTTAAAATATTCGACTAGATATATATTTAAATATTAATATAAGATAAAAGAAAAAAGATAAATAAATAATTTTTAAGAAAGCCTTACCAAATATTCTTTGAACATTTATTATTTTTCTGAATAAAATAGTAATACAGTGGTCTAGCTTTTTATGAAACAACAGCTTGGAAATTAAACATGTATAGGTCTTCTATCCAATTATAAAATAAAGTGATTTTAACAATTACCATTTATCTATTCAAAATAAAACAGTTACAAAAGCTACGAAATTCGTGCTAAATGTGTGGTCCATTGATCAATTAAAAAATACTTGGGTCGAATAGGAATGATAACAATAGAATGATCTAACGATTCGACTGAAGAATTTAAAGGAAAGTACTTGGAACGATCGCCAAGCCAGTATCTTTATTTCCACGAGGGTTGATTTTTAACTTAGATTTCTGAAGTAAATATTCAAGAAATTCGTTTCCCCAAAAATGAATCGTCGAACGATTTTCTTACGTGATCAGGGCCGGAATTCTCGCGTAGTCCTTTTTAACTAAACATTTGTGACACTGCAGACTAATTGGGATTGACGAAGGTACATAACAACAAAAGAAAATGATTGTTGCGCTTAACGGTGGAATGTCGGGATTTGGGATTTGTTTGGTGCGGAAATACTACGATGCATTAACATGTATGGCTTATTTGGTTACTGCCTTCAATCCGTAGAGTTTACTCACTAACTCGGGTTTTCACTTGGCGGAAAAGATGATATGGTTCCGATTCTGGGTTGTTTCTAAGGCTCGTACACGATCATAATTTGTTATTAAAATTTATTAAAGCTTACTCGTCAGGGGGGCTTCCGCAACATTCGGCGACTGAAGTTCCAAATCTTTGCCTGAGATATGTAGTGAGGGCATAATTTTGTCAAGTGAAAAATTGATGTATGGTCTGTTATCGACGATAGATATATTGATGAATATGTAATTGAAATCAGATGGGCAGGAAGTGAATGCCAATCGCAACTCGACTACGATGGAGAATGTTTATATCGACGGAAATGTCAACGAGTTATTGTCGAGGTAAGATTGTTTATTTTTCAACTTGTAATTTACGAAATTTATTTTAGGCGAGTGAACTTTTAAGATCGCGCGTTCGTGGATTATTTGTTGAGTTACATATTTTAGTTAATTTGAATGTTTTCTAGCAACGTTTTTTTAAGGAAAACACCTGCATCTACCGTGAGTTTCGAGTGGGCTCCTTCTCGGCACCTTTGTGCGATATCATGCCTTCGGAATTTTCTCTGTTTGGGATTTTATCATTTAGAGTGTTATCCTTTGGAAATTTTTACTTATCGTCTCTCGGAAAATTTGGATCGCCTCACCAGTGTTGTCGAAAATCAGCGGTAAGCCTTTCCTATGGTTTAACATTTAATGTGATATTAATATAAAATTTTGATTGTCGTCTTGATTGTTCTATCGTTCTAAATTTTTATGTCCTTATGATTTTCCATCGATTATGTATTAATTTTCGTATTTTTGGGTCCATATTTGGGTTTTTTATTCGTAATTTACGCCTTGGATAATTTTAAATTAAACATTATTGCCAATTAAGTCACTTTTATTTTTGTCTATGATGAATTGGTCAACAATTTCCTATTAACACTTTTCCCACTTTCTTAATAATGACATTAATTTTTCTTTAAAACAATGATGTAACGTTTATAGCAATGACTTCTCATTGATTCATTTTAGCGGATTGTTAAGTTATTGTTAAGCAACGGGTTTGTACTTATTTTCCGTTTATTTATTTTTTACCCTTAATCCATTAATTAATTTAATTACTTTATTTTTAATACATTTTAGGTTCAATCAATGAGTTATTTTTACTTTTAATCGATGAGTTACTTTAGTTTAAAAATCATGAATTACTCTACTTTTAATTGTTAAGTTTCGTCATTTGTAATCAATGAATTTATTCCATAATCACTTTGAATTTAATCAATGAATTAATTTAATTTAATCAATGAATTACTTGTTTTAATCAATAATTACTTTAATTTCGTTACAATGAATTATATTAATCAATGAATTACCTATTATTACTTTAGTTTTAATCAATGAATTAATTTATTCCCCGTACCATTTCCCTTTAATTGGCCTTAGACGCATTTTTTTGTTTATATTATAGTTAATGAGTGCCCACTGGACTACTCGGTGTGATGATTTTGAGCCGTGTGTAAAATATTTTAGGTCGAGTTTACAGAAAACGAGAAACGAGGAGGCAGCCAAAAGACTTCTTCCTTATTTCTCGTTTCTTCTAAACGGGATAATATTGACGTTCCAACCCCTGCGTTCTGCACGCCGGGTCTTCACGGGCACAGATCATTGGAGATATTCCACGCACTTACACGAGTCTGAATTGTATATTGATTTTACTAACTTGCGATGTGTTTTGGCTGTGGGCCGGAAAAATTTCGACAAATAGATTAATTAATTTTATGAAAACCAATTTTAACATTATAAATATTTATTAATATATATTAAAGGCAAATTACAAAATTACTTGACCATAACAATCCATTCCATTAAAAAATTTTCATAAAAATACATCTTTCCCCACGCCGACGTCCAAGCAGAGCTCTATCGAGGGTGCGAGGATGTGACGTGGAGAGAGAGTTCCAAATAAAACTACTTCTCACCTAAAAATTCGAATAGATTTATAAGAATTCAAAATTGGTTTGAAAAATGGTCTCAAAAATGGTTTTTAAAAATAACTAAGATTTTAGTTTTCAAAATTGGTTAACTTTTATGTGAAAATGTATCGGTATTTATACCTATTTTCTGTCCCTAACCTCGCGTGTTAATTTTGATGTAGTAAAACAAAATTCGACCTTGTTATTTTCTAGTGTATTCTATTCTTTATTTTTATTATTTTTTAATTTATTTTCATAATTTTTTATTTAGAATTTTTATCGAATTATTTCTAATTCGAATTCTTTGGTTTAAATTTCATTTTCATGAACTTTTATTAATTTATCAAATTTTGGTCGAATTTGTTGGGTTTTCATGATATGTCTGTGTTTGTATCGTGCGGATCTTGTTGCATTTTGTTATTATTTTAATTTATTTTTATGTTTATTATTTTATATGTGTTGGGCCAGAACGTAAACGGCCTTCAAAATGTTTAAATGGATCAGAAACACACACGCAAACACAACACGCAATTTAAATAAAACCCCAAAACACCAATTAAACCATATAAAATCTGAGAAATAAAAGAATTAAATATAAATTAAGAAACATAAAAATAAATTAAATAATAACAAATGCACCAAGAACCGCACGATACCTACACAAATATAGCAAGAAAACACGACAAATTCGACGAAATTGGAAAAAGCAGTTAAAGTTCATTAAAGCAAGATTTAAATCGGAAAATTTGAATTAGTAATAATTCAAATTAAATTCTAAATAAAAAATTATAAAAATAAATCGAAAAATAATAAAAATAAATATTAGAATTTGCTAGAAAACAACAAGGTCGAATTTTGTTTTACTGCATCAAATTTCACACGTCATACAAATAGGTATATATACTGATCCATTTTCACATTTAACTTAACCATTTTTTAACACAAAAACCATTTTAACTTGTTTAAAACTATTTTTGAAAAACACACCGTGTTTCAGAATATTCGAATCGTTTTAAATATTTAAATCTGTTCGAGATCATTGTTTGAATTTTTTAGGAATTTTAGGTGAGAATCATTGATTTTGGAACTCTCTTTCCACACCCCGTACCTTGCATCTCTGTAGAGCTCTGCTCGGACGGCGGCGTGGGAAGAGAGGCATTTGGTTTATTGTATGAATTTATGCTATTGTTATTGGAATGGTAACTTGTTATTTTTGTGTTATATAATTAATAAACATTATTATGCATAAATTATTTTATATATATATATAACTCATTTTATATAATTTGTTAATTAAATCTGTTGAAATTTTTCCGGCCCACAGCCGAAACCTAATGCAAGTAAATAAAATCAACATAGTGCAGATGCATGTAAGAGCGTGGACAACCGCCAATGATATGCACCCGTGAAGACTCAGCGTGCGCAACGCAGCGGTCGGAACGTAAATATTCATCCCTATAGCTGAAGCGAGGAATAAGGAAGAAGTCTCTGGCTGCTTCCTCGTTTCTCAATTCAGAAAAATCGACCTAAAATCTTACTATACACGGCTTAAACTTATCACACTGAGTAGTCCAGTGGGCACTCAATAAATATAATGTAAACACAAATGCGCCTAGGATCTATTAAAGGGAAAAGGTACGGGGATAAACTAAACTAAAGTCGTTGATAGAGTTAACCTGAATTAACAATTTGAATTAATTTGATCATTGGTGTATTAAATTAAATTGATTTTCGAAATGATTGTCATTAACTTAAATTACCTTATGGATTAAAAACCAAAATAAATTGATTAGAATTAAATTAAATTATGGATTTAAATATAAATTAATTACAATTATCTCATAGAGTAAATTAAATTAAGTTACGGATAAAACATAAAATTAGTTACAAATAATTTTTTTGATTAAATTAAATAATAGAGTAAAAGTAGACTAGTTATAAATATATCATTCGGTAAATTGAACTAATATTGGAAAATAATTTAATTGGTAGTACGTTAAATCACATTTGAAAATAAAATATTGTAAGCAACTCAGTGAGTCCCTTAAACCGATTTTATCTATCAAGTTAAAAAGTTTTCATTAAAAGTAAATATTTCCTTAATTCAATTAGATTTAGAAAAAATGATGGCTAAAGAGTTTACGCGACTCACGAGTTTAACTTAGATCAAGTCCTTAATTAAAAATTAAAGCGGCTTGCGTAGCAATAAACTTTGACGAAACTCTCACAACCCTGGTGTAAAGGAAAGTAAAACTTAGAGTTATTAAGTCAAACGTTAGAAATAGTTTATTTAAAATTGATTAACCTATCTATTGATTAACCTAAGTTAGCAATAAGGGAAAACCCTAAGGTAATTAGTAAGCAAAAACTCAGGATGAGCAATCGGAAAATTTGATCCAATAAATTTCGAGGAAATTAAACTAATTTTCACTAAATAGTAAAGTAATCAAAATAGATTAGGGGAAAGCGAGATGAATTCACGTTTTAAACTAAGATGTTGGCTGAATTAACGAAATACTCCATTAGTCAAATGTTTAGTAGTTTAAGTTAAAGGAATTAAAACGATGAAATCTGTTTATACTTCTAACTGAAATAATAATAATACCTTTTAATCCCCACATAAATAAGATACAAATATCTCCAAATCAAACATCGATGAATTTCAGCGCGAAGTAATTCCAATAAAAATGAAAAGTTCTTAAAATCAACAATAAGACGGCGAACATTTATTGCATTGAGCTAAAGAAATATTTTTTTTCAACCATTAAATCGACCGACTACTGCAATATCATAGTTTTATAATTCCTTGATTTCTTTCTCGCCAACCACCGACATGAATCCCAACCGTAACTTTTCACAATACGATCTGAGTTATGAATAACATCGAGAACCCCCATCGATCGACCCCATCCGAATAATTTTCGCAAGCAACTCTCCACACAGCGTAGTTCCTCAAAACCATAAACAATAAACTAATCAGTAAGAAAATAAATCAGATTACCTAACTACAAATCCCCGATAGGACAGTACTGACCATGACCATTTAAGTACCACCCAACAGAAGATGAACGCCCGAAATTAGATCCATGATAATTCCAACCTCAACTATTGTAGAAATAGACAAAGTAAAGTTCGAATAGTAGATTTACATATTTGATTCGCGACGAACTATCAACAATCGAAGCACGAACGGATATCGTGACCGGATGAGAGCCAACTGTTTCCAACGCGTCCGATCCGGCACATCCGATCCGACAATTTATCATTCGCGAGAAATAATGAAATAAATAAACAGTCATTTCCGCTGGAATAAAAATTAGACAAGTCAAATACTGATGGATGTCCATTAACAATTATGATAATTATGGATAATTACGATAACTGTGGGTAACTACAATAACTGTTAATAATTACGACGCGAGTGTGTTTCCCCCTAACAACAGAAATATTAAATGAATTTGAACTCAAATAATTAAGTCACATAAATAGACATCCTTCCACACATAAATCTGGTCCGGTCCAACCCAACCCAACTAGCTCAGACCATTTATAATCTATAGACACCCGTTATATATTCTGTTCCCATAACCCTTCCTCAACATAAAGGAACTATAAAAATCCCCATCACACACAAGCTCATACGTCTCATTGCCATAATTCTTACAATCATCGCCATAATTCTTACAATTCCAGCTTGGTTATCAGGTTCACTGAACGCTAATTTAACCAGTCAATGTTTCTCCTAGAATTAACTGATGAGTTAAGGTTGCATGAACTTATGTTTGTTGATTTAATGTACCTATAAATTAGTGAGAGAATATATTATGTTTACTTATTTCAGAGGAATTCATGTTGCCAAATTTGATTTCGAAACAAGAAGCTGATGAATGGCGCCGAGCCTGGAAACGAGCGCGCCCATCGATGACTCTCAACGAGCCGCGCCCGAAACGATCGTGCCCGTCTCTATGGCAAATACTGGGCAGAGGAAATGACCCACACCGACCAGAGGAGGAACAATACCCTGCCGAGGAGATTGTCGACCATGCTCGAAGCCTGCTGACTCGGTGGGAGAAGATCCAAGAAGAGGTCGACCTACAGGTTGTGAAGGCGAGGATGTACCTCGCCAATGTCGAAGAGGACGTCCTCGTCGGACGCATCGCGGAGACGTACCCGGCCCGACCAGCACGCAACCTCCGACGACCAGTGCCCATTATTCCCGGTTATTCGCCGGAAGAGGGAGTCAGGAGATTTCTCGAAGAGTCCTGAACCTCCGGACACAAGCATGACTAACATTTGTATCCTATTGATGTGATTAATGATAAATTATAATGAATTGTCATCTTAGAAATTTTCTGTTTTAACTAAGTTTTCTGCTACGGTTATGTTTGAAATAATTAGAGTTCTCCATATTAGACAAAATTAATATTTTTTTTTCTTATAGAAATGTTAGCCCTGAAACTAATGGAGAATGAGCTAGCCCGCGCTAGACAGACAAACGCGGAGCTACTCAGCCAGATACTACAGTTAACACGCGAAGTGCAACAGGTCAAGGCGACCTGTCTAGACCCCAAACGGACAAAGGTACTATATCAGCGACTCTCTACTACTCAAAGGGGCTGGGCCGAAGAACGTCAGCTCAACCAGAGTCTACGCACGCAGATCAGGGGCTTGGAAGTCGCCCTAGCCGCCTGTAGGGAAGGGGAAGCGGTAACGTATCCGCTTATCTTCGCCCCTTCCCAACTACCGATTCAACGTGCCGTTGGTGGTGCCGCCCCAAGCTCAAAGTCGACAGCCATCCAACCAACCATCCGCCGGCCGGGACGCAAGGAACGGGCCCGACGCCGAGCCGCACAAGCAGCAAGTCGATCGGATTAACTGACCATTGATATACATTTTTTTGGTTGTTCATTAAATAAATTAGCTCTTATGTAGTCGGTCATAATGGGTTAGACTCGAATTCATCTACACTAATCAGTCTATACATAAAGGGACCAATGTAAAGCGAGCATAGGTCTTCTATCGACAGCTCGTGAACCCGAGGATTGTCCGAGCAACTATAGTACTAGCACATGGTACTCAATTTTTGCGGGCAATCCACCACTTGAACACATTACCAACGTTGCCTAGCAACGGGTGCCAAGTGGCGGTTAGTAACATTTTGTACGGCGTTACTAGGGTCACCCGAACGATAAGTAAGATATGAAACCCTGTAACCCACCATATGTAACTCTCTTTTTTCTCATATTTGGTAGGGTTTAATTGATGTTTTAATAGGTTTATTTTAAATTTGCTTGTTATGTTTGCATGTGTGTTACCGATCCATTTAAATATTTTCCAAGGCCGTATGTGTTCTGGCCCAACATAGGGGTTGATTAGCTATTTGATTCGTATGATGAAAAGAAATTTAATGATAATGATAAATAGAAAAATATTATTTAAATAAATTTTCGTATCTTTATTTAAAATTATTAGATTTTTAAAATTAAATACATAAAGATGCTAGATTTTTGAATAAAATTGATAGTTAAAATAATACGTAAATAATTTACATTTAGGAAACTACTAAATTACTAGTCAAAAATCAAATCATCATCTACCAACGGCCTAATAAATTGAAATCAACAGAAAACCATAAAATTATCAAAACGATTAAATTTTACCAATATTAATGCTAAATATCCCCTAAAACTTATTTTTTCGTCCACTTCATCACGTTTCTTTAAAATTGCTCTAAAAGCTGGCATTTATTTAAATATCATTTAAAGTCATTAATTAACTAAATTTGCTTTATTTTTACAAGTTAATATCTCCAATGAAATTTTTAATTTATTTATTTGATATTTTATGAAATGAAAATTTAAAAATGATGGAATTTTAATTGGTAAATCGCCTACTCTCTAAAGCAAGTTCTCAGTGAAGAAAGATGGGGGAATACTCATAGAAACATTGAAGGGAAAGCATATTAAATTTGAAAAAAGGAATTATGTACTGAAAAAGTGGGAAAGCTAACTATATTTACTAAAGTGAATAAATATCAACTCAGAATGGCTAATATACTTAGATTTGAGAAATGAAGAGGGGAAATATAACTTGAAGTTTAGGAGTATTCATTGAGTAGTGAAGTGATTATTCATTGTAAGAAATGGAAAGATTATAAAATGAAGAGGTAAAATATCTTCAATAAATATATTAAAATAATAAATACATAGAAAGAATAGAGATAGAATTATTCTTTGAAGAAAAATAGACTTAAAAGTAAATATTAAGTAAAGTTTTATTGATGGGGAGAGTACTATTATAGTTTATGAATCGCTCTTGAATGAAAACCAATCCAATTATTTTACTAAAATTACATCAATTGAGTAGAATTGGTATATTTGTTGGCTAAATAAATTTAAACGGGCTGATGTTTGAGGCATATAATAACAAAGAGGAATAAATGCTTATGTGTGAATAGTTTCTAATGGGGAATATATACTTATGGGAGGTGAATAACGGAAGGAGAATAATAGCAAAAAAATATTATTTAATAAGTATTTACGATATTTATTTATCTTAACGTATTTATTTAAATTTAGTTAATTTCTTTTTTTGTTAACTAAATAAATAATTAGGTTATCTGAAGCTATTTAAAATAAATTTGCTTAATATTTTCAGAATTTTTCAAATTTGAATAGTATAATAACTTAGGGCACAATATTTAATTCTAGCTAATTTAATAAATTACTTTTGTAACTGATTTTTATAAAATAAATTTAATTTGAGTATTAATAGATGTTGTCAAATTTAAAATTTGTGTTAATTTTTTTTCATTTTAATATAATTTTCCCAAATTTTATTATGTAGTGTAATATATTTAATTTGTATTTTGAATTTGTTAATTTTCTAACAGCTTTTAAAAAGAAAATTTATAATTTCAAAATTTAAATTAATTAATTTCTATTAATAAATATTTATTAAACATTTGCACAAAATCATTAAATAATAATTATAATTTAAATTTGAAATAATTCTATTTATGTCTTTTTCATTTGTTTTTTATTAAAATTTTAAAATGTTAAAAAGTAAATTTACATTTTTAATTAAGAAATTAAATTAATTTTAAAACAATAATTTTAAAATAGAATTTATATGTATTAATTAAAATAAATAAATTAAAATTATTAAAGAATTTTTAATTATTTTAACTCAAACTGATTGGTTATAAAATAACTTTTAACCATAGATTAAATCAATTTTCTCAGTTAAATTTTATCATTCATCAAAATAAAAATAAGGAAAATAGAAAAAATGAACTCATCAAATACAGTTAGAAACAATAAATCATTAATAGAGCAATGGAGAAAAAAAGTCATTCTTCATTCTCAAGTAGCAACTCAATCAAAAACTTCAAGATTGAAATTGAAAGATGCGGAAAAAGAACACGAAAGGTATGAAAATCAAAGCAACGCGTTCCAAACAGTTGGTCACCTGGTTGCAGAAATTCTCAAAAAGATCACTGATGATAAATATGTTGTAAAGGTCTGTGGCGGATCAAGATTTATCGTTGGATGTCGTGCAGCTATATCAAAAAATAAATTAACTGAAAGTGCAAGAGTTACTTTGGACATGAACACGTTGACAATCATGAAAGTTCTACCAAGAGAAGTTAACGAAAAAGTATACAAAATGACAACGGAAGATCCTGGAGACGTCAATTATCAGTCAATTGGTGGTCTGAGTGAACAAATACGACAATTGAGAGAAGTTATTGAATTACCGCTTAAAAATCCAGAAATCTTTGAACGAGTAGGAATAAAACCTCCTAAAGGATGTCTTTTGTACGGTCCTCCAGGAACAGGAAAAACCTTGCTAGCTCGAGCAGTTGCAAAACAACTGGACTGTAATTTTGTCAAAGTCGTATCAAGTAGCATCGTTGACAAATATATTGGAGAAAGTGCCCGAATAGTGAGAGAAATGTTTGCATATGCAAAATCTCACGAACCTTGTGTTATTTTCATGGACGAGATTGATGCAATCGGTGGCAAAAGATTTACTGATGGAAACAGTTCTGACAGAGAAATTCAAAGAACCTTGATGGAACTTTTGAATCAAATGGATGGATTTGATACTCTTGGTAAAGTTAAAATCATAATGGCAACTAATCGACCAGATATTCTCGACCCAGCTCTTATTCGACCAGGAAGAATAGATAGAAAAATTGAAATCTCTCTTCCAAATGAAGTTGCAAGATTAGATATTATCAATATTCATAGTTCAAAATTATCAAAACATGGAGACTTTGATTTTGATTTCATAATGAAGATGTCAGAAGGATTTAACGGAGCTGATTTGAGAAACGTTTGTACTGAAGCAGGCATGTTTGCAATGAGAGCTGAAAGAATGTATGTTATAAACGAAGACTTTGTGAAAGCTGTTAGAAAAGTAGGAGATAGTAAAAAACTAGAGTCAAAACTTGAATATAAAGCTGTCTAAAATATTTTGATAGATAAAATAAATTTTATTAATCTTATTTCTTTAACACTTAATATTCATTTGAAAAAGGCTGTGCCAAAAATTATAAATATGATAAAAATGTGTAGGCGTTTTATTTTACCGCATCAAATTATATCCGTGAAATAATTCAAATTTTTCAAAAACAGTTTTGTAACCTTATAAATAAGGCGCATATATGTTCATTTAATTATTATTATCATCATTTTTATTTTTTGTTTTATAATTTATGTCTAGGTTAACCCATTTGTAGAGTGATTTTTTAATTTAGGACTTAATTCATTTCTCATGGTTATTTATTTTAGGATTCTGTATTAGTGTGAATTTTTAAGTGGATTAGGAATAAACAGTTTTTGGAGATCAGTTTTTGTTAAATCTTATAATAGGTGAATCAATTTAGGTCACTACTCAATTCAGTATGTTATGAAAATAATATATCTACTATATATATATATATATATTTGAGAAATCTCTTGATCACGTCTCGGTGATTCTTATTGTTAATGATCATTTTTAATGATTATCATATTTTATTAATTTTCATCATCATTATCTCATTATTAAAAAGTAAAAGATTGATTTTGCCATCACATTTATTATTATGATTATAATGTTGGGATTAAAGCCAAAAATTAAAACAAAAATTATACTGTGAATTGAAAAAAAAAAGTAAGGAAAATTTTCACTGTACACACACATGTATCACAAGCAGAAACCAAAAATAAAATAAAAATACCAAATAAAAAAATTAAAATATAACAAAATTAATTAAAACATATATTAATAAAATGGATCAACGCATGCAGAGGCAAAAAGAAACATATCAAATAAAATAAACTGCCAAAACCTTGCAAAATAATGTTTAGAAAATATATAGGCAGAAGCGGCATCCAAGAAATAAAATTTAAACGGCTAAAAAGAATATTGTATAAAAATAAGAATAAAAAATAGATCCCACAACAAAAAATCAATATACCAAAAAAATAAAGAAAAATACAAAAAAAGTTATAAAAATATTTAAAAATTAATAAAAATAATAAAAACCCCTTAAAATGGCGAAAAATCGCCTATTGGTCGCTCAAACGCATAAAATTACTATATAAACAGTGACCAAATTCATTATTTTAAAAACTTTTATAACTCAAAAAATAACTATCACTAGTTAATCAAATTTTGATCAATTTTAGTTGAAGTAAGGATTGTATTTTGATTTGTTATGTTATCTTTCTTTGTAATTTATATGTTAACATAATTATAAGTTAAATAAATCTTTATAAATTTTTTGGATGCTCATTTATATGTTTTTTGACTAATTATATGAAAAGGCCCCGACAAATATGTATACTTAAGTATCGAAATAGATCTCAAGAGGGCAGGTCGGTGATCCTGCTAACGAGTTAGCTTTCCTTAGTTGTGGTCGCTGGCCGCGCATTCTTGAAAACTCGGCTGTTCGCGGCGAGGCCTGGTCGTAAGACGCAGGACTTTACCACCAGGTCGCCGTTTTACCACTCGTAACGGCTGATGGAAACGTCGGTCGAGACGAGCAGAAATTAAAACCACGGGAAGGGCGTTATTAGTTAAGGGAATCAAGGGTGATCGCTGGCCGATCTGTAAGTGAAATTTTTATAAAACCCTCTTCAAAGTCATAATACGACTAGTTAGCTAGGGGTAATATTTTCTCACTTTAATGAATATTTTTCCTCTTCGATGTATATTTTCTTCATTCAAAGTATATTACCCTTGTAAGGTTTTAATATATCAATTGATATTTCATCTATTTAGTAGATATATTTAGCTATCCCACTTTTTCCAGTAATTTCAACGATTTTAGTCACTTAATGTACTCTCCCACCAATATTACTTCTTCAATGGAAATTTTCTTTATAGAATATAATCTCTACTAATTAAAATTCCATTTGTTGACTTGTTATTGACTTGTCATTTTCAATGAAAATTTAATTAACTTTTAATAAATTTAATTACACACTTAAATAGATTAGGTTGTAATCAACAAAAATAAAATATTTTTAGGCTATGTAAATCAATTAGAGATTTTAGGGAAATTTTATGATATTTAATAATATCTAATTTATTTTAGTAAATTTTAATCATCTTTGTGAATTTTATGGTTTTCTGTTGAATTTTAATGGATTTGGGGACTATTATGTTTTTGTAGAAAATATTGAAGAAATGAGGGTAAATCTATAATTTTAGAAGCACTTAATTTCTTGATAATTTAATAAACTTTACTTGATTTTAGGATTATTTTAAATAAAAGTTTATTTTAGCAAAAAAATGTTTATGAAACATATTTTAGATAATTATTTACCAATTTGAATCCAATTTGAATCCAGTTTGACTGATAAATTTTGAATAGTAAATGATATTTTAATTATAATTTTATGTTCTATTAAAAAAGTTGATTAAATCAGTTGATTTTTAAAAATATTTTAATGAAACCTAAAATTTTTATTGATTTTACAGTAAAAAAAAGGATGGTCAATTAATTATTTGCATTTTTTATATTTTATTGATTTCGTTGATATCAATCACAA
Organism: Schmidtea mediterranea; assembly: GCA_022537955.1. NCBI lineage: Eukaryota > Metazoa > Platyhelminthes > Tricladida > Dugesiidae > Schmidtea > Schmidtea mediterranea. Next base: position 258,847,024 of record CM039679.1, read on the forward strand.
AAGTATTAAAATTTAGAGATTTTTAAGAGGATACTCAGTATGGTTATCAGTATACATATGAAAATCGATGAATTATATCTATGGGTTGACTGGTAATTTTTATTGAATTTATACTTGACTTACTGATTAATTTTTAATTATTTGAGCAACATGATATATATTTTATGATTTTACAATAATTAAGTGAAATTTAATTTATGTGGGAAACATAAACTTTATTCAATTTTAGTTATTTTTGATGAATTTTTTATTTGATAGAATTTTTTGTCAGAATCAAATTGTGGTGATTTTCGACGGAAAATGTTGGGTATAACAATTATGTAATACTTTAAAGAAAAATTATTTTTATTGGTAAAATTCAGATTTTTATTTTAAGGGAATTTGATTGGTTGAATACATATAGTAAATATGATCCAAATGATGAATTTTTAAGGATCTTATTCGGTTAAATATAGATTTCTAAAGAGATTTGATCTTGTAGGTTTTACCAAAAATATGTGTATTGTATGTGCAGTGGGGGAAAATGTGATTTCAAGGGAAATGATTGGTTAAGAGGAAATTTTAAGGGGAAATAACCAATTAAGAACAAGTTTGTTGTCATTTTTAAGGGGGTTGAGTTGGATGAATATCTGTATTCAAAGAATAAATATTTTCTAAATGGAGAATATAGACTAGTAATTTATAATATTTTTAGGGGGCTTTGTTCATATAGATATCAATATGTGTGTAAATCTTTTGAGAGTGGAAATATTGTCATTTAAAGAGAAATTATTATTTAAGAAGAGAATTTATGATCTTTTAAGGGGAAATAATTGGTCACGAGATTGATTTCAAGAAATTTATTCTGTTGAATATCGATATGTTGGTGATTTTTATGAAAATAATGCATATAGCCGGGATTATTGTAATTTAAAGAGAAATGATTGGTTAAGCGAGAATTAATGATAATTTTAAGGTAATTTGATTGGTCAAGAGAGGAATTTTATTTTAAGGTGATTTCAAGAAATTTATTCGGTTGAATATCGATATGTCGGTGATTTTTGATGAAAATAATGAATATAACTGTGATTAATGTCATTTAAAGAGAAATCATTGGTTGAGAGTAAATTTTATTTTAGGGAAAACAATTGGCTAAGAAGAATTTATGATCTTTTAAAGGGAAAAAATCGATTAACAACAGATTTATTGATATTTTTAAGGTGTTGAGTCGATTAAGTATCGTTATTTAATAGGTAATTTTTATAAAAATAATGAATATAGTTGGTAGAGTAGGGGAAAGTGTTATTTGATGGGAAAAGATTGGTCAAGAGTGGAATTTATTTTAGTGAAAAATAGTCGATTAAGAACAAGTTTGTTGTCATTTTTAAGGGGTTTGAGTTAGTTAAATATTGTTATTAAAAGAGTAAATATTATAGAAATGTGTATTGTTATGATTTTTATGAAAATTATTGAATATGGCTTGAAATATTGTTATTTGTTGGGAAATGATTGGCCAAGAGAGGAATTCATAATATTTTTAAAGGAATTTACTGGAATGAATATTAGTATTCAAAGGGTAAATATTATCTACTTGATAGGTCTTTATGAAAATTATGAATATAGTTGATATAATGGAGTGAAAATGACATTTGAAGAGAAATGATTGGTTGAGAGGCGAATTTATAGTATTTTAAGGGGATTGAGTTGGTTGAATTTATAAGATACTTAGGAAAATTGATACTTTTTTCATTGATTAATGGTTAATCAGGATATATCGATAAGATTTCAGTTCTAAGAAATTGTTTGTTTCATGTTACTATTTATTTGATTTTATTAAAATATTTGTAATTCAATTAAATTAAAAACTAAATTGACTAGTATTTAAAACTTTTTTGTTACCCATTATTTAGGTTTTTATTGACAATTTTCTGAATTATTTAAATATTTACGATTATTTCCAAGAATAATGAATTTATTATTATTTATCCGGAAATTGTAGAATTAAATACTGTGAGCAGTCGATAACATATACTAACTTTCATTCAACAAGTACCTAGAACAATTACCTAACAATCTTAAAAAATTTTAAAAAATGATCTAATAAATTTTTCAATTATTTTACAACTCAATTAATTTTTTAATTGATAAGTACTATTCTCTTTAAAATTTACTACTATGTTGAAGCTTTCTTTAAAAAATATTATTTAAAGAACTAACAAAATTAATCAAATTTATTTAAAATTTACATCTTTCCCACTACTTTAATCAAATTCTATTCACCAGCTAACAACAATTTAATAAAAATAATTTCTACAAAGACTAATAGACAATCACATACATTTGTCTTATAAGTTTGGGTTTTCAGTAAGTGATATCAGTACACAAGAATGTATTGAAGCATGGTATCAGAAATTATAGTTATTTGATTTTAGTAATGCGGTAGATATTAATTTTTTTTTCTATCAGTTTTATTCAAACCTTTAGCATCTTTGAGTTAATAATTTAAAGAGTCGAATAAATATATGAAATATATGAAAATTTATTCCAAGTACAATAAAAGTAATATATGTTTTGAGAAATTAATTTAAGTATCTTTTTCTAATCAAGTTTCTTTTCACTAGCAATTAGATTAACCACTACTTGTACTTACTAATTAATTTATCATTCAGTAAACAATAAGAGTTGGGGTGAAAAGATTAGAAAATCTATCAAAATAAATTTAAGTAATTTTTTTTTGATGTGTTAGCAATTAATTTATTTAGGGCATGTGAAAAATAAATGAAAAGGTTGGCATTCATCTTTGAAAATAACGTTTAGTAATTGTTCATTGTTGGACGCAATTAAAAATATTACAAAAATGGTAGAAAAATTTCAAAGTTTTTAAAATAAGTTTTACAAAATAATTTCAATAAATCACATACAAGACTGTAAAGAAATAAATTTTTATTCAGAGAAAATATAACAATTGATTGAGCTTCAATGATTAATAGTTTCTTGATAGCAATCAGGTAACTAAGCAACCAAACGATTTGGAGACATCAATGATCGATAAAAAAGTCGAGAAGTTAATAAAATTGTATTTCTTTTGATTGTTCAAATTTATATGTGCTTTTATTTAAAGATTTCTTGATAAGTAAAACTTTTTTGATATTGATTTGTTCAGTAACTAGTTATTGATAGCATATTGTGAGTGTGTGAATAACCAAGTATTTTAAGGGGAAATGATTGAGAGAAAATTTTATTTTTAAGTGGGTTAAGTTGGTTGAATATCGTTGTTCAAAGAGTAAATATTATTTAAATATTGCATTTTATTGAATAAGTAAATTATTCAATGCCTAGTATGTATATAGAGAGTTGTACAGTACTCGGTTATTTGTATACAGTACCTAGTGATTGTTGTTCAGTTATTAATGAATTATTTACTGTGTATGGGTTATCAGTAGTCAGAAGTTGATACCAAGTAAATATAACAATGGATTTGGTTTCAATGAATTTGATTACTTATCGCCTGATATCAACAAGATAACTAAGCATCCAAAATATTTACTAATTTGGAGACATCATTGATCGATAAAAGAGTGAAAAAGTTAATAAAATTTCAACTTGTATTTCTTTTTGTTAACCTTTTATGTAACTTATTTCAAAATTTGGTGGTCAATAACCCATCAATAATATTTATTGATTCAGTAACTAGTTATTGGTAACATTTTTGGATTTTTGTCAATAACCAACTATTTTAAGGGGAAATGATTGAGAGAAAATTTTATTTTTAAGTGGTTTAAGATTGTTGAATATCGGTGTTCAAAGAGTAAATATTATTTAAATATTGTATTATATTGAATAAGTAAATTATTCAATGCCTAGTATGTATATAGAGAGTTGTACAGTACTCAGTTATTTGTATACAGTACCTAGTGATTGTTGTTCAGTTACTAATGAATTATTTACTGTGTATGGGTTATCAGTGTTCAGAAGTTGATACCAAGTAAGTTAACTTTTATGTTTTCTGAAAGTATTATTATTATTATTATTATTATTATTATTATTATTATTATTATTATTATTATTATTAATATTATTATTATTATGAATGTTATTATTATAATTATAATTATTATTATTTATTATTATTTATTATTATTTATTATTATTTATTATTATTTATTATTATTAATTATTATTATTATTATTATTTATTATTATTATAATTAATATTATTATTATGAATATTATTATAATTATAATTATAATTATTATTATTTATTATTTATTATTATTTATTATTATCATTATTATTATTTATTATTATTATAATTATTTATTATTATTATTTTATTATTTTTTTTATTAAGGATGGGTTGCTGCAGAGTGGAGGAGATGGGTTGCTCTTGCGAATGACTACTATTTATCTGAGGCAATACTATGTAACACTGAAACTCAAAAATTTAATTTAATAAAATTCTTTGAACATTTGATCGTTATCAACATGTATAAAAAAGTAATAGTAAAAATTATACTAAAAATTTGATTGTAAGATTACATTAAAAATTTTTTCAATTAAAAACATGTATAGAAATTTCATTGTAAAATTATCCTAAAAATTTCATCTTTAAAAATCATGTATAAAAAATTCCATTGTAAAATTATGTTAAAAATTTAATCATTTAAAAATATGTATAAAAATTGATCGATAAAACTATAATAAAAATTTTATTTAATAAATTTTATCATGCAATATTGTCGACTCTTTAACTTTAAAAATTCTTACATTATGTAATTTGCCTACTATAACTGCTTTTAAAATTTTCAGCATTAAAAATTACCCTTATGTAACTTAACTGTTGACTCTATTTAATTTTTAAAAATTCTTACCTAACCTACCATACTTTACTCTAGGCTCCTTAGATTACTTTAAGAACCTTAATTTACTTAAATTTATTCTAACGTACTTTAAATTACTCTGATGTACCTTAATTTACTTTATGAACCATAATTTACTTAAATGTACCCCAATGTACTTAAATTGACTTTCGACCATTTAATTTACTTTAATTTACCTTAATGTACTCTAATGTATCTTAATTTACTAGAGGAACCTTAATTTACTCTAATATACTTAAATGTATTCTAATGTACTTTAATTTACTTTAATTTATCTAAATTTACTTTAATATACTCTAATGTATTCTAATGTACTTTAATTTACCTTAATTTACTTTAGGTATTTTAAATTATTTTTATCTAGAGCCTAAATTTTCCTATGAAAATTGTGTGAACAAATATTTCAAGTGTTTTTTAACAAGCCTATAAATACCCCTGTCAATTTTTTTATCAGTAGGCGTTTCAAGCCATTTTTATTTTATGCCTATATTTACCTATAGAAAGTATTGAGACCAAATATTGCATTAGTTTTTATTACGAATTAAAAATATCCCTGACTATAGTGTGTTCATCTTAGGCGATTTGAGCCAATTTTAATTTTATGCTTTTTTTATTAGGCGATTCAAGCCATTTTTATTTTATGCCTATATTTACCTATAGAAAGTATTGAGCCAAATATTGCATTGTTTTTTATTACGAGTTAAAAATACCCCCTGACTATAGTGTGATTGAAAAAAAGATTTATTCAAAAAAAATATTTCAATTTTATTTCAAAAATTCGCCAAAATTTGAATTTAAAAAAAATGTTCCAAAAATTTGAATTAAAAAAAATCAAGCCAAAAACTCGAAAAAAATTCGAAAAAAAAATACACAGAAAAATTTCGAAAAAAAATTAATACACACAAAATTAATTAAGTTGATTACATCATTATGTAATCAAGATAATCCAAATTTAATCTGTAAATAAACCCCCCCCCCCTATTTTTTTTGTATTGCAGAGTGCTCCTAACTACCTTACAGAAAAATTATATTTTAAATTAAAAATCATACTGAAAAAATTTCATCTTAAAAATTCGTATATAAAAATTCATCGAGAAAATTATACTGAAAACAAACCTTGTATAAAAAATTTCATTATAAAATTATGTTAAAAATTTATTACTTAGAAATCATATATAATTTAAGCTTATATATATAAATCATATTTTTAAAATCTTATATAAAAACTACATTGATAAAATTAAACTGAAAACAAACCTTGTTTAAAAATTTCATTATAAAATTATGTTAAAAATTTATTACTTTGAAAAATTATATTTTAAATTAAAAATTATACTGAAAAAATTTCATCTTAAAAATTCGTATATAAAAATTCATCGATAAAATTATACTGAAAATTCTACTTAAAATCATATATAATTTATATATAAAAATCATATTTTAAAAATCTTATATAAAAACTACATTGATAAAATTAAACTGAAAAAATTTTAATTAGAAATACTTAAAAAATTTAATTAGAAATACTTAAAAAATTTTATTTTAAATATTGAAAATAAATTCGAAAATAAATTTGAATTTAAAAAAAAATCGCGCCAAAATCTCGAAAAAAAATTTCGAAAAAAAATACACACAAAAATTTCAAAAATTAATTAAAATACACACAAAATTAATTAAATTGATTACATCATTATGTAATCAAGATAATCCGAATTTAATCTGTAAATAACCCCCCCCCCTATTTTTTTTGTATTCCAGATAGCTCCTAACTACCTATTGTCATGCAATCAGTTCATGGTTTACTAGTGGCGCGAGTCACCAGCTGTCATATTTTCGATTTATTTCTGGTCAATCATTCCACTACGATTGGTTTTATTGTGTTTTATTATTTCGGGATTTTAATGTGGTAGCATTTATTGTGGATATTTCCCATTTTTTGGATTTTTGGTGTTTTCTACTTTGTACGGACCAAATGGATTTAAAGTTTTTCCGGCTAATTCTTACCTCGAACTTGTTTCGGTTTGTTCTCTGTCCGAGATTTCTCGCAATTTTCCTCCTTTTGGCTGGTGGTTGATTTTCTACCGCACTATTTATAATCTCTGAAACTCCGACTGGTATGGATCGGTAGTCACAACTCTACTAACTCACAGACGTTACTGCACATGATATCCAGGTATATGATAATTGGGGTTGACATTACTAAGACAAAACTATGTGGATATAACGTCATATAACCATTCGTCGGTGGGACTAATTCTACTCTAATTCTTCATTAAATTCGTTGTCTTATTAGTTTGAGTCTAGGAAGGTAAATATGGATTCTTTAGTGGTGGACGAATACTGTACGGGATGGGTCAAAGATTTTTGTTGGAATTGATCCTTCGACAGGGGCTAAATTAGATTTGGTTGAACTGTGTATTTAGTGGATTTCTGATTATTTTATCGTAATTGTTATTTATTCGTTTTTGATTAATATTATTATGATACTACTGTCCTTAATGATTTGACGATTTTGATTTATATTAAGGGATCAGTGATATTTATTATTACAACTGAAGGGTTATCGTAACTCAATTTATCTCGGTTATTTTATTGGCATTATTTCGGCTAACCGCGGGAATACTAAATCTACATCGTTAATGGGCTTCTACTATCCATATCATTTTTACTAGATTACTCGTCGGTATCATATCTTTTGATGTATATCGTTAACCTGTTATTATATATTAGTGTCTATTATAGTTGATTCCTAGTTACTACATTGGGTGCAAATTGATATTATTATTACTAATGAGTTACCATGAGCATTATATTACGGTTAACTAAACATTTATTGGGCCTAGACAGCTGCTTAGATTTATTTTAGAAAACTTGATCTTAGTTAGTAGACTGATATTTCTTTTCATAAGTTTACAGGCTTCATTTGAGTTATTTGCACCGATTTCGAGTTTCCACTTCCCGTTCCATCCAATTTGATCTTAAGAAGTATGTGTTAACGTTAAGATTTTAAGAGTGCCCACTGAACTACTCGGTGTAATGGAATTTAGACGATATGAGGTTTAGATTTTAGGTCAAATTTTCGGAAGATGGGTGAAAGGGAGCCAGCCAAAAGACTAGTTTCCGATCTTCCCACTACCCCTATAGATTCAATGATTTGACGTTCAAGCCTTTCGTTACACACAATGGGACCCTCGTAATTTAATAAGTTGTAGATTATGTGGCTTTGGGCTGAAACGATTACGATAACGATTCATAAGTTGTAATTTGTTTCATAACATTTTCTAAATGACATCTCATTAAAACACATACACTTCATTTCCCCCAATAACGCTCAAGTATTGCTTACTTAGAAGAATGTTTGAGTTCGTACTACGAAGAAGTTATCGGTAATAATTGATCCTCGAAAGAGTTTCAAATCGTTGATTTCAACCGAATAGCGGTTCTCAGATTTTCCTAGCAATTAACAATTTAATTGAGAGAAAAAGGCATTGCTCACTAAGTGCATTAAAATCTTGTGAAAATGAATCGGTATTTATACCTATTTTGTGACCCTAACCTTGCGTGTTCTTTTTGATACGTTGAAACAAAATTTGACCTGATTTTAATTGTAATATCTAATTCTAATTTTTCTATTTTCTTACATTAAATAGATTATTTATCCTTATTATTTTTAATTGAATATTTCTAACCAGAAATATTTTATGTTTAACCTGTTTTATTTGTTAAAAAGTTGGTTTTATAAATTAGTTTATTTTTGGTCAAATTTTCATGTTATCTTACATTAGCAATAGCGCTCACTTTTTGCGGACGATCTACCTACACGAACACACCACCAAAGTTGCTTACCAACGGGTGCCGAGTGGTAAGCGAAAAATATTTGTATAGGGTGGTTTGCGTAACAATCATATAGTTTCAAAATATCAACAACCAAAAACCCACCATATTTCTTGTGCGCACATCTGGTGGGAATCCTTTGAAAGTGGCCTAAAAATCTTATATCTTTTTACCCATCTGTAGTATTTGCTTTTGTGAGTTTTTTGTTGTCTACCAGTAGCGGATTAACCCAACTTTTAACGACCACTTACTATAGCACAATTTCAACCTCACTTCCTAAATGTTGGGCAAAAACAAATATTTTAAATTGTTGTTTATCTGGCACGACATCCGATAAAATTAGGGCGTGCAAAATATAAATGAATGAAAAATCATCGAATATAGCCTATTTAGCATTAAATAATACGAAAGGTAGAAAAAAGAGTAAAAAAATACAAAACATATGTAAAAACTAAATAGAAACATTTAAAAAGAATCGAAAAACATTAAAATTTAGCAAAATTAACCCATTTCATCAAATTGGCTCCAAACTCATAAAAAACGCTTATATTTTAGAAATTAACTTTGAGAATGAATCTTAAAATGTAATTAGAAACTTTAACAAAAAAGAATCATGAAAATTTGACAACTAGTGGAAAAGTGATGAAATATGGTAAAAATGTGTAAGCGTTTGTTTTTACCTAATCAAAAAACATGCGTGTAAAACCCCCCTATATAAGTCGATGCCAGATCGACACAATTTAATGTGAATGCAATTTTCTGTAAAGAATCATAAACTGTGCAAGAATCTTTCACAAATTTTCTGGAAAAGTGAGGAGATTTTTATTGTTTTTATTTTGAAATTTTGTTTTCTTATTATATTTTAAACTTTATTATGTTGAAGATTTCGAAACGAAATCTCTGAAATTCTTAAGAAATTAATCCAGTAAATTTTGATACCCCGTTTATGTAGACCTTTGTAGGTCAAATGATATTCTTGAAATAACATATATTTTATTCTTTGAATTATTTTAGTCAATATTTTATCTCTGTGGAAATTTTGTTTCCATCGTACTTGACTTATAGGAGATGCCTTATGATTAAATTCTCACATGATTCATAATGACCGATTAACTTTATAAAAACCGAATTTGATTATCATTTATATTATAGATATTATTATTATTATTAATTATGGTCCATGATTTTTAACCATATGATATCGAGAGTAACCACATGAATGCAAGCTAGAAAAATGATTGTTTACCAAACTGGTTATCCAACCAGTACTTAGGTGTGGAGGTACCAGTAGTAAATTGCAGTTTGCCAGGTCAGTTTTCTACTCCAAGAATCTCAACGCCAGACCCTCGGTAGAGAGCGATTGGTCACGAGAAAGGCTTAAATAATACTCAAGAATAAAACAAAAATATATGACTCAGAAAAGAAAGAAGAGTAATGAATATCATAAAAAACATACATAATAATAAAGAGAGAAAGAAAAATTATTGCTACAAGAGATAGGTCAAGAAAGAAAGAGTTCAACATCAAAACAACGTATTGCCAACTATCATCCCGAAGCTAGTAACTGAATTAGTAATCAGGTATTAATTATCAATTCTGAAAATACTTAAATAAAGTAAACTTTTATGAAAAAGAATTTCATTATTTTTCTTATTTCTAAAAGAATACGAATTTTTTTTATATATAAATTTTATCATTAATTTAAAAAGATTCTTTGGAAGCTGGGTCAGGTTCACGATGACCAAGATTAACTAGTTCGAACACTGGGAGAAACAGTCGCAGTGAACTATTTTGGAATGAGATTAATAATCTTAGAAATTTACCACAAATTGAAAATATTGAAAATATCGATTTGACAAATTGCTTTAATTGTTAGCCTTATATTTTAAATATCCATTGGATTTTATAATTATTTTGATTTTATTATATTTCAGGTATCGAGGAAAAACAGCCACTTGGAAACCCACCGAGAAAACAAGACGGAGATCAAAGAAAATCATATTTTGAAATCCGATACATATTATTAAATCTAATAGCATAATTGTGTTTACAACCATTGATTTCGACTATTTTGTCTCTAATGATACTAATTTAATGAATATTTTATTTTTATATACCCCCATCACCGAAGAAGATTCCGGTCATAGGAGAAATGTCTACATAGGTCTTCCATAGACTGAAGAGGACAAATAAAAATTAATTTGTTCCTGAGGAAAATCACTTTGCTTTAATTATATTCTCTTAGTTTATATTTAATGAGTTTTCTTTTATAAATAATATTTAATTATAATTTTCCTAGTTTATATTTAATAAGTTTTCTTTTATGAAATCTTACAAATAATATTTATTTATATTTTTCCTAGTTTACATTTAATGAGTTTCTTTTTATGAAATATTATAAGTAATATTTAATTATATTTTTTATAGTTACCTTTAATGAATTTTCCTTTATGAAACCTTAAAAGTAATATTTAATATGCATAAAAATTAAAAAGGCATTAAAATAACAAGCATTATATTTAAAAAAATCAAAAAATAAAATATAATACCCAGTAGTTGTCATCAATATATAAATTTCCAAATGCGACGAAAAGAAAGAATTTACAATTTTCTTTTGATTGCAAGCAGCTAGAAATTCCTAAATAAAAATTAAGTCAATAAAAGTAGAAAAAATGTAGATTATAGAAATATCTCAACAGGAAATTCCAATCTATTTTTAGAAAGGAATTTCTAGTTGAAATCAATAAAATTGAAAACTTTGAATTTAAAGTTTTAAAGAGAAGGGGTCGTAAATTAAAATTTTTGGACAAAATTTTTGATGGGAACAACATGATAAGGACCTCTTACATATTTCATTTGACCACAAAATTTGGAAAACCCATAAAATAAATAAAATTCCATCAAAAATAAATGAAACTATTGGTGGGTTTCTGGGTGTCGAGATTTTGATGCTATATGGTTGTTACCCAGACAACCCCATACAAATTTTTTCGCTTACCACTCGACACCCGTTGCTAAGTAATGTTGAAACTGTGTTCAAGTGGGTGGATCGTTCCCAAAGAGTGAGTGCTATAACTAATTCTATAATTGACTGAACGATCCATGGGTCCAACGAGCTGCCGATAGGAAACATGTGCTTGATTTCGATTTTTAGGTCCCGTTGTTCTCCTATCTTCTTCAAATGTTAATTATACTGTAATATCATTTATCGTTATGTCTATTCCTATAGTGATCCTTGTCGTTGTCCGTATTATTGATTTTACTATGGCCTGTACACCCTTTGTTGTGTTAAATATTCTCACAGTATCTCGCTTACCCATATCCATATTATAACTACTATGTCTACTATTATTGTCACTATCATTATCATTGTTACTATTATATGTATTATTCTAATCCATTGTCACTGCTACTACTATTATTATTATTCTTATTACTATCATTAGCATTATATTTATTATTATTATTATTATTATTATTATTATTATTATTATTATTATTATTATTATTATTATTATTATTATTATTATCATTATTGTTATTGTTATTATTACTATTATTATTATTACCATTATCCTTACCATTATCATTATTAAATAATTTTTTGTAGGGATCTGCCCTTATTCCTCAGCTTATAAAAATATTTTAATTATTACCGAAAATTCGCGCAGCGTTCCACCCAAATTTTCCGTCTCAACTCAACATAACTTGTTTAGTTCTTAAATATTATTTAAAATACTCCTTTTCATGATTTTGGTCGTTCGGATTAATCTTTTTCCGATGGCTATTCATTTTAACTGTTGCAACGATTTCGCAATTTTCCCCGCTACCCTTTCCTTCTCTTTGTCCTTATGATCTATTTGTGTTCACATTGTATTTATTGAGTGCCCACTGGACTACTAGGTGTTATTGATTTTGAGCCAATTGTCGTTTAAAATTTTAATGTTTATTTTATCGAAATTGAGTGCAAAGAAAATTGAGCCAAAAGACCCACTCTCGAGCTACCCTCTTTCGCTATTTAGTTAAATGATTTGACGTTCAAGCCCGTCGTTACGCACGGCAAGGTCTCTCGCGGGCACGAGCTATTGGCGGATGAACCGCACTTACACAGTTCAATAGTGTGTTTGATTTTACTACTTTGCGATATGTTTTGGCTGTGGGCCTAAAAATAAATAAATATTACCATCTAAATTTGATAAGAGCTTCGATGCATAAACGTATATTCTTCATTTCATATTTTCATCACAAAGTTTCATAAATAAAAACATTTGAAAATACTACTGAAAAGCAAGACCACAAAATTGACATCTGCATACAGAAATCAGTCTGACCATTTACAAACTAACGCTAAATCCAATCTGTCCTTGCACACAATCTGTCATTTTTGTCTTGTCTTGTCAATTTGTCTGAAAATTTGTGAAAACACATCAGTATATATATACCTATAATTTGACCTTAATCTTGCGTGTTATTTTTATTGCGATAAAACAATATTTGACCTTGAAATTATTTGTGTTATCTAAATAAAATTTTTATTATTTTTATAATTTAAATTAGCAATTTATTTCTTAAATTTTTAAATAGATTTATTCAACTAAAAAATATTTTATTTTAACTCACATTGTCCATTAATTTTTACTTTTATATAAATGGTCATTTTAAGGTCAAATTTTCTTGTTATTATGTTATTTTTTATGTAAATTTCGTGCGGTTCTTGATGCATTTTGTATTTATTTTATTTTACTTTTATGTTTTTTGATTTTATATTTATTTATATTCTCTCAAATTTTAGAGTGTTTAGTTGATGTTGTATGTTGTATTTTAAGTTATATTGGTGCTGGGTTTTTGTGCTATATTACTGATACATTCAAAGAATTTTCAAGGCCGTTTGTGTTCTGGCCCAACACTATCTCTATTCCATGAATTACATTTTTATAATGCTATCATAAATCATAATAATCAATGTTCCGAACCGATTCTCAGTTTAATTTAAATACACATAAAATTTTAGTGAACAAAAATCAAGATAAGACACTGGAATTCAAGAAATTCAAACGAGATGTAGCCTAATATCACGATTAAGCTCTGGAACAAAGTCAACGAGCTGAGGCATTGATCTGTCGATACCGCAGGATGGAAGAAACTTTAAAGCGGCCGAAACAAGCGAAGAAATTAACCCAACATAATGACCTGCTGAAACTGCAATATTCCGAAATGTCCATGAAATTAGATAAAACTAAGAATGAGAACCAACAACTAAAATTGAAAGAGACCATTCAAAACGAGATTGGCCACCACCCGTCCACCACTACTATCACTTGCATCGATCGAACATTTATTTTTTCATGCTCAAGTCAATCCATCAACGTAGATCACCATATCGGCAAAACTAAATCTAATAAAAATCGTCCCATCAAAGCCGAGAGAGAGAGACGCCGAAGATTAAAGACAGCCAGACTAACGAGACCAATGAAGAAATTCACGTCACACATCACAAATCAAGATTGATTAGTTAATTCAATTTTATCTATTTAATAAATGATTTGTATTGTTATTTTGGAAATCGTTTTGGAACTAATTCAAATAATTTAATAAGCAATACTAGTGAAATAAGATAAATTCATTAAATAATCGACTTTATTTCAATTGAACTAACTATAAGGGGACTCGAAATCATCTGGGCGTGAATACTTTTTATGATAGCTAGTGAACCCAAAGGTTTTCTAGTGTATTAGTAGTCATGATAGTGTTCGGCCAGTACAGATTTTTGTTTAAATGAATTGGAAACAGCACGCAAACATAAAATGCAGATTTAAAATCAGACGCATAAAACATCAAATAAACACCTTAAAATGCGAGAGTAGGTAGTTAGTGGCACTCTGGGACCACACACCATTGCATAATAATATAGGGGGATGGGGGGGGGGTTCTCGTGAATATTTTTTGTGTATATTAATTACTTAATGGTGTAATTTTTGTGTGCAATTAATTTTTATTTTTGTGTGTATTTTTTCGAAAATTTAAAATGTATTTTTAAAATTAAATTTTAAGTGTATTTTAAGAAGATAATGTGTATTTTTAAGTAAAAATTTATTTTCAAGTTTTGAAATTAATTTTTTAAGTATTACATATTTTTAATTAAAATAATTTATATGAAAATTTTAGTTTGATTTTTGAATTAATTTTTAATATAATTTTTAACAAAATAATTATTAAATTTTTTATGATAAAATATATAATGTTTTAAATGATTTAAAATTATATTTAAATAAAAAATGATATTGTTAACATAAAATAATAATAATAATAATAAAAATAATAATAATAATAATAATAATAATAATAATAAAATAATAATAATAATAATAATAATAATAATAATAATAATAATAATAATATTAATTCATACAGTTTAAATCTTTATAAAAAAAACTATAAACACATAAAATAAACTCGTAAAAGATCAAAATTTTTAAACTTGGTAATAAAAATAAATCAACAAATAAAAACAAATTTATACTGTAATGTTTATTTAATAAAAATCTTCATCTTCTTCATCGTCGTCAGTGAACTGCACATCGTCTATATCTATTAGTTCTTCCTCGTAGTTAGGTTGATGAATTTCATTTGTTGTAATTTCGTCACCTGATGCATTTTCTCCAATAATTTCATCAACAGCGACAATTTCTTCATCAATGTCAATTTCTCCAGATAAATTTATATACCCTTATGCTAAACTTTTATTTTTACCCACCCAAACCCTTTTATCATCTCTATTTGTTAGTGCTACTTTACTATTTTTAAAACTATAAAGTTGATGATTTTTTGTTCCTATTCTAAATTGTGGTACCGAAAAGACTGAGTTTTTCTCATAACACTCTTTATAAGATTTATGAGTTAGATCGGTATCCTTTAACGAAATACCCTTAGCTTTTTGACAAGAAGATTTACCTAACAAACTGTAACATTTTGGTCGAAGGAAAACCCATTCGTCATAACCTTCTCCCTTACTTTGGTCTTTAAATTTTCCAATGACCGAATCAAGTTTATTAGAATAAAGTGGATGAGTAGAAGGGTAATTAGATGTATCCAAAAAATTATCCTTAACCATTTCAGACAAAAGAATATCTACTTTACAATTTTTAATCTCGAAGAAGAAAGAGTCTGTATCTCCAGCAACTATATTGATCTCACAGTTAAATTGTTGTCGATATTTTTCCAAGTCCTTATACTGAAGCTCATACATTCTAAGTTTCGACAAGTCAATCACTGATTGTCCTATATAGCTTGGTCGATCTAAACATATCGAATCAGGATTTAACAACGCAGCTATAAGATCATTGTCAATTTTTATTGATATTTTAAAGGTAGGTTTCGAAGTATAAGTCACTAGTTTTTATCAATTGTGCAAAGACGCAAATTCATTCTCTTTTTCAGATTTTCAACAGTTTTTCCATATAAACTGTTATTTAACAACTTATAATAATTTTTATCTAGTGTATTTGTACTTTTAGCTCAAATTTCAGTGTTTATATCAATGTACTTTTTAAAAATATTAGACTGTTTGTATCTTACTCCGCGATTAACATGTGTCACTTTAACACCGAGAGACATGTATAATTTTAATAACAATTTTTCAACCTTTGAACCCTCAGGTTTTATTTTCACAGCTGCAATTGGAAAATCATCTAACTTAACATGAAGCTCAGAATGAATCTCAAGATCAACTTCAAGAGTATGCCCATATGACAAAGATTCAAGATTCAAAGTCAAACAATCAGATAATATTGTATCAAATCCATCAAATATCCAATTAAATTCACCACAAGGTAATGGTTGACTTAAAGTCCAACCATATAAATTATTAATATCAATATATAGTAAGTCTGTGTTTTCGTCGGTTTTAACATAGTGTTTATTAACAAAAGTAAGACCACCTCTAATACCTCCCTCATAAAAGCAAAACATTTCATTTTCTGTAATTAATTCTATAGGTTCATCCAATGACATTAAAGCAGAAGACCACGACATTCCAGAAATTCCAAAATAATTTAAAGGTTCTAATCTATTATGTGCTATCGATTTCGCTCGAAACTGTTGAAAAAAGTCTGCCAAAAGAAAACAATCTAGTTTCAGGTAAACTTTCATATAATCAAGTAAAGTCCTACAATTAGTTTCATCCCAAATAAGCAGAGCATTTTCATATTCAGCCTCAGTGACACCTTTCCAAATCGGGGGTAATTCATAAGTATCATGAAGAACATCTGAACTAGTTGCAAAATTATATAAAAAGATCCCTTTTTCATCAACTATAGTCCCTGTAAAAGCTGATCGAGTCAAAGGTAAAGTTGTCAGAGTTTTAACCGCTTTTGCTAAATAATCATTTACAAATTGATAAGAATCAATAAATCTCACACTAATTTTTCCCAAGTGAGCAATTAAAGAAATAAATTTTTCAAATGTTAATGGAATACATCCTAAAGCCCAATTTTAAATTTACTCAATAAATATTTTAATATATGATGCATATCATATCCCTTTAAGTTATGGAAAATAATTGGTAAAACTTTATTTATTTTTCTATTAATATTACAGTCATTGCAAGCAGCACCCAAGTATTCCTAAGTAAAATGATCATGATCTCTCACTGGATCCACAATATCTTTCAAACAAAGATAGCATTTTATACATGTATCAAATTGAAACTGTTGTAAGGTTGTTAAATCTTTAATTGTTTGATTTCCCATTTTATAATAATACGGTAATACTGTATATTTTGCTATTTTTTCAACTGTTTTTAAAAGTTGTTCCACACAATCTTCACCTATAAATTCTTTGTATATTGTACTCCCATCAAAATTATTTATTAACAAAAGTCCTGCCGAAATGGGTAAATGTATTTGATGGTGTACGTCATCCTTTGGCAAAACAGATTCGAAATCTGCATATATAACATATGGTGGGGTTACAGTTTTGGACCAATAAGTGAATTTAATAAACTTATTTTCCGGGAAAGTATATAAAGTTGTCCCTAACTGATTTCTGATACATAACATCTCATGCTTGTCCATTGATTTCTTATCTCTAAATCCATTCAAATATCTATGACACCATAATGATCGAATTCTTTCTATTGTTTTATCTTTACAATTCAATAACCTATTGAGTGATGTAATTCTTACATAATGATATTGTTCTCGTTTATTTAATAACAATAAATTAATAATTGTTCCTTCAGAAACTTTGGACCTATGAAATTATGTTTAAAAATGGATGTTTTAAAACAAAGTCATCATGTTCGGGTTTAGCTGTTTCATCATAACTAAATATATTAATTATTAGTCCTTCGTTATTTGACTCAAATTTTCGAATACCATTTAATTTCATGGGCATATCATTTGGTTCATAATTTAATTCATTTAGATACTTAGTGTAACTACAACTATCTTTTCTATGACTACTAACAATCTCATCTTTTTTAAGTATTGACAATATGCTATAGATAAAACATAAATTATTACTATTGTTTACATTAATTATACACTTTTTGTTAGCCAATTGTTTTGGTGTTTTTATATAACTTCTACCACTGATGTTACTTATTTTTGTTACTATAAAGTAAATTTCAGTTATTTTTCTAATAACCCAACTACTCCCTAACTCTGTTATTGAAGATATCTTTTCATTTATCTTTTGAATACCATCGTCAAAGAATGATTGGGTAAGTGGTCTTGCGCTGTTGCTAATATTATTTAATTTTATTTCTCCATCTTTCTCAAATTCAATTTCTATTCCAAATTGAATTTTTACATATCTAAGTTCATCTATTATCTCTCTTAACTTGTTTATTATCTCTATAGGAAAAATAATTTCTTTAATGTTCAAGTTGGTCGTATCTGTACTAATTATTTTATGTGTACCTCGTAAGTCACTTTGAATTATAGGCAAATTTCCTCCTATTTGTATATTGTTATTTTGTCCCATTTGTACCTCTTCCATCTCTCCATCCCATGAATCCATCGATCCGATATCTTCAATCTCTTCAACTGCTCTAACCCATGAATCCATCGATCCGTTATCTTCGTCCGCTTTATTATCTTCGTCCGCTTCATTATCTTCGTCCGCTTCAACAATTTCGGCTGATTCCATTGTTTCATTCACCATTCCAATATCGTCATTTACAGATTTCAAAATACTATTTATAGAATCTGTTGTATGTTCACTAATGGGTTCACTTATAGGGGTAATTTGGATGCTGCTTAATTTAATTGCTCCTGGTTTTTTAAATAATTTAATTTTTTTAACATTAAACTGTCGCAAATGATTTTTATGATGGTCATAAAAGTCTAAATAAGGAATGGGTTGGGAAGTTATGCATACGGGACATATAAAATAAATTGTATTATGATATTTTTTACTATAATACTCTTCCATTTTTTTGTGACATTTTATTTTATTATGCACAGTTAATTGACAATAATTGGGGTATAATTTACCTAGTAATAAAAAAAAAGTTAATTAAATTATTAAAATAAATGTGCAAGTATGCAACCAATATAAATCGCTTATTTACTATAAATAAAAATATTTTTGATGAAAAAGTAAGAATGTCAAAAGTATATGAAATGCTCCTAGAAGAAAACAGTACAGCTGTTATTGGGATGACATTTAAGCTTCCTGTTTAATACCTTCAATACAGTATGAACTATTTAAATTTCCCTATTACATATACGTTCAAAGTAATGTTTATTTTAATTTAATTTGATTAATTATTTTTTAGGAATCGGTTAATTTAAAAGCTTATGATTACAATATTATGATTGGAAATATTGAAGAGGAAGATCGAAAAAATATTTCAGATATTCTCCATTTGTTGAATAACGAAATTGTTTTTAATGAAAAATTTTCATTTATTAATTGTGAAAGTCAATTGAAGGATCAAGTACAAGATAATAAAAAATATAAAATTCGAATAATTATTAAAGGAGTCAAGATTAACAATTCTATTATCAAACCTATTTGGAAAATTCTAAATGTTGTTGAATTATTTTTTTATCTTTTGTATATTTGAGTTTTGTTGATTTTTATAATTTGTAACTTATAGTAAACACGTCATTTAAAAAAAAGTTTACCTGGAGTATCTATTATTTTAATAAAAAATTTTTGAGCGGATATAATTATTGACAAATTATATTCAAAAACTTGTTCTCTTATAAAATATAGTGGTCAGTTTTTAAATAAAAAAAATCAGGGGGGTCTGTCTTTATTTTTGATTAATAATAAAAATAAAGGGGCATCTGTCCTTCATTATTGCTAAAAATACATGTTTTAAATTTTAAAAAAAAAAATCAAGGGGTCTGCCCTTATTTTTGATCAATAATAATAAAGGGGCATCAGTCCTTCATTATTGCTAAAATACATGTTTTAAAATTCAAAAAAAAATCAAGGGGTCTGCATTTATTTTTGATCAATAATAATAAAGGGGCATCAGTCCTTCATTATTGCTTAAATACATGTTTTAAAATTCAAAAAAAAAATCAAGGGGTCTGCCCTTATTTTTGATCAGTAATAATAATAGGCCTCAGTTGTTCATTATGATTAAATATATAACATGAAAAAAATATAATAAAATCCAATAAAAAACTTACATTTTCCAACATTAATTGCATTATTCCCTTCAGAATCAGAGAATGGCAAACTTCTATCTAAAGAAATATTAAATCAATTGATAATTTAATAAATTATTACTTGATTCGATATTTGTTAGTATTGGTTGATAACCTAATAATAAATTAAAATGAATTTAAAATAAATTCTAATCTTACTTAAATTTTGATAACTTGGATCATTTTGAATGAAATGTGGGTAATTTGTGTAACCTAATAATAAATTAAAATGAATTTAAAATAAATTCTAATCTTACTTAAATTTTGATAACTTGGATCATTTTGGATGAATTGTGGGTAATTTGTGTAACCTAATAATAAATTAAAATGAATTTAAAATAAATTCTAATCTTACTTAAATTTTAATAACTTGGATCATTTTGAATGAAATGTGGGTAATTTGTGTAACCTAATAATAAATTAAAATGAATTTAAAATAAATTCTAATCTTACTTAAATTTTGATAACTTGGATCATTTTGGATGAATTGTGGGTAATTTGTGTAACCTAATAATAAATTAAAATGATATTAAAATAAATTTTAATCTTACTTAAATTTTGATAACTTGGATCATTTTGGATGAATTGTGGGTAATTTGTGTAACCTAAACATAAAATTATAAAAAAAAATAAAATCTTACTTAAATTTTGATAATTATTGCCTTCATTTACAATTGGAGGATTATTTTGTTGATAATATTCAACATCAGTTTGTTGAAAAAATCCATTTTGTGGAAATAATAAATTATCTAAAATTTAAAGTAAATTCGTATTACAATATAAATTAAAAGAATTACTTGATTCCTATTTGTTATTATAACTATTAAAGTTGTTCATTCGCTAAAATTGTATAATGTTAATAAAAAATTAAAAGGAAAAATTAAACTTACAAATTAAACGAGTTTGTAAATTATGATAAATTATAAAAATGTTTTTCTATTTATTCAAATGTGTGTATTGATTTTTGACCAATCAAAATCAACACATATGCACTTGTATTAATCAACACACATTACCAATCTACACAAAATCATTTTAGGTAATAAACACAATGATACAAAAATTTATTTAGATAACATTGATTTTAACCAAGCTAAACAATGTTTGCCACAAGTTTTGGTCAATGGATTCTGATAACGAATTCGATTATATTCAATTGGCATCAACATTGATTCTAGTTTTGATATCAATAAAGGGGGATAATAGAATCCCATTGGATCAAATACATCTATTTTATCCGGTTTCACGTAAATAGCAAGTCAATGTTCTCCACTGAGATTTGCTGATTGAGTATTTACAATCAAAGCTTTGTTGATATTGATATATGGAATTTTGTCCAGTGGAAAACACCAATAAAATTTTTCCAAATTAATTTTTTAGCAATAGTTTGTATCTGAATAGAACTAAAATTAATTAAATTAACTAATTAATTAAATTACTTACTTCATTTTTAACCATAACTAATAATACTTTGGTTTATAGTGTGTGTTCAACAATGTTTGTCAAACAAGTACTGTACGGCTTGATGTGATTTGAATTTCTTTTTCAAATACTCCGTATACAAGTACTGATACAGATTCGGTTAATGGATTTTCAAATTTTATATCCAATCGTAAATTTCCACTTTGAGGTAACTGACTTTGATTAAGATCAAAATCAGGTGCCAATACAAATGTAAAAAAGGGATATTTATTTTTAAAGTCTGACAAGGTAATACCACAATTCATATTTTTATTAAGATAACCCATATTCCTAACAATACTTTGCATATAGCTAGAACTATAATTATCATTGGCAAAATTTTGACCATATTTTTCACGATAATCATTTCCTTTACTTAATGTTAAAGACTTGACATTAAAGTGTTCAAATATTGAAAATGTTTCCAAATACGATCCTCCATATCTTTTATTCCCTTGGAAAGCAACAAGAATAAAATTTGGTAGTCGCCTATCACCAAATATTTGCTCCTTATAAAATGAAGATGATCCCATTGGCAATGAAAATTGAACAACTTCCTTACTTTTCATTGGATAAATTGCATTTCTATTAGCAAGCCCAATTTTATGACCAGCTAAAACTGAGGTTCAACACGAACTCTTCTAACCATCAACTTTGCATCTAATAATATTATTTGTGGAATTATTTTTGTACATGTTAAACTTCTTTCAGTATTGGATCTTGTTAATTTAATTTGAATACTAACACCAGGTAATAAATATTTTGGTTGATCAAAGAAATCTAATTGAAGTGGGGAACAAACACTGATTGGTTTTGATTTTGAAATCCAAATTTTTTTTTGTGTCCTTTTCATCGTAACCCATTCCACCTAAACAAGTATGTTTTGTATCGTGATTGTAATTAATAATTGTTTCAATCATTGCCTTGTATGCGAATACATCATTACTTCCTTCAATTTTAGTAGAATTAAAAATTACTTCAACATCTTTAAAAAGAGTTTGGAAAAAGAAATTGTTTGCAGTAACATCTGATTCATTAGATAAATTTTCCCCATTGCTATTTACAACTTTAATTTGGATGTAGCGTAATGTATCGTTCAAATCCAAGTATTCGGTTTGAGAGCTATTAATGTAAAATTGAATTGAGGTGTTTCCTGGATCTGTAATTGAATTCACTGGATAAATATCTTCAAAAGAACCATTTTCAATTACTGCTTGAGGAGATGGTCTATCAAAGATGCATAATTCTGATTTTGCACTAATCATGACTGGAATATAGTTCCGTATCCTTTCATTCTTTTGTTTATATGTTTCTTGATAATTTTTCGACGTTTAATTGTTCCACCTTTTTGTTCTTTATTTAATACATCAGAAACTTTGTTAATAACAGAAGGTAAGTGTTCCATTACAGAGGGCATAGAATCTTTAATTTCTGATATTGCATTTGATTTTAGAGCAGGTAAGAGTTGTGCATTATTATTTATTACGTCATTAGCAGTTTTCATACCAAAATTTCCGATACGTTTAAGAATAGGTAGTGCAAATCATCCAATTGTTTTTAACCAACCAGATCCATACTGTTTACCTACAAAATAAGGTAAATCCCCACCATTTTGATGAGTGCTATAAAAGTTTACAATGTCTGGATTACTCATTTATTTTACGGAAATGTAATGTCAAGTAGGTTTTGTCTTGTTTAACAAATATATATTTTCCACTGTCATCACGAATATTGATTTCTATATTGTTTATATACGAGGATGATACTGGTAAATACATTGGATTTTTCTCAATGAATTGAACAAGGTCGTCTTTTTTATGTTTTTCTATCCAAACACATTTAAGAAGGGGAACACTTAATTCACCCACAAGAATTGGTTTAATAATATTTGTATAAATCATCATTTGTATATTTCTTTGCATTATAGTTGGTAAACTAGATCCAACAATGATCTTTTCACTATAAGATTCCTCAATTAATCCCAAACTATGAGCCAACAGTTTACTAAATTTAACACTTTTAACATCTTCTTCCAATTCAATTTTAACAAGTTGATCTTGTTTAATTTCACAAGACTTGAAAGGATGGGGATAAGATGTCATTAACTGATCAGTGACTTGTGAAAGTTCAGTAATGAATAAATTTTCTTTAAATGTCTCAGTATACTCTACATCATAATAATAAGTTAATCGTATAGTATCTAATTTTGATTTCTTATTTGGTATACGTATCTGATTCAATTCATCATTAAAATCTACTTCTTTTTTATTAAATCCCAAGTAATTAGCTTCTTCAATACTATCAAATGTTATTTTGAATGGAAAATATTTACAATTAATGTTCAAAATTTTATTGTCAATATATATCAGATAAAATGTAGAGTTGTGACTAATTGTATAGTTTCCTTCAATATAATAAAAATATTCGTAACTATTATGTAATGTACTCTTGGTATATTTGATACAAGAGTTGTTATAAAATGGAAAATTATTGTGCACAAAAGTGAATTCAGTAAAAGGAACTTCCCATTCACCATCCAAGTAAATCTGATTTGGAAATTCTACATTAAACTTTCCAGCTTCATTATTTGGAAATGTAAGTGGACAACTATTACTGGGTAAATTCACGTAAAAATCTCTTTTATTCATTTACTTTTCTAAAATGTAACGATAAATGTGTTTTGGTATCTTTGCTAAATTTTATTAATTTCCCACTATCATCTCGAATATTAATTTCAATGATGTTTATAGTTGAATACGATACTGGATTCTTCATTTCTAATTGTACAGTTTCTCCTTGATCATATTTTTTAATCCAAATTGATTTTAATAGTGGAACTCTAACATCACCAACATTTATTGGTTCGATAATATTTGAATAAATGAACATTTGTTGATGATGATGTAATAATTTTGGAATTTTAGTGCCTAGTATAGTTCCTGTAAAGTTTGAAAATTTTAATCCCAAAGATTTAGCTAAATTTGTGTTAAAAGATATATTTGTAATGTCATCTGCAAGTGTTATTTTGACCAATTCATTATCTCGAATTATCAATTCTTTAAAAGGAGAAGGATTAAATGACAACAAATGACCTTGTAATTCTGATAAAGTGTTTATGAATAAATTATCTTCAAAATATTTTTCAAATTTTGATTTTTCTTCGTAACTTATAATAATCCCAAATTGTTCCATAACACCATCATCAGTAAATTTTGGTAATTTTATTCGACAATGATCCTCTTCACAAATGATTGATGTAGATTTTAATCCAAAATTAAACGCATGTTGAATATCGGGGAATGTTACTTTAAATGGAACATGCGGACAGACAATAACCAAATTCTCATATTTTTCAATAAATATGTCAACATCTGGAGTATATTTTGGATTATTAATTCATAAGAATGATTTTGATTATTTATTTTCAAATACGTTATTTCACTACCACTCTTTACAGATTCATAACGTATACAAAAATTACTATAATACGGAAAAGAATTATACACAAAAGTGAAATCAATTATTGCAACTTTCCATTCACCATCCAAGTAGACAGAATTTACTTGTACATTAAAATTACTAGCTTCGTTATTTGGATAAATAAGTAGACAACTATTACTAGGTAAAATCATATAAAACTGGTTTTCTTTCATAATATTTATTTAATCAATTGAGATGAGGATATTCAAGTTGGAGTTTCGTATCCATGCCACTTGACGTAGTATTGTTTATATTTACCAACATTTTTGGTTTTTAAAAAATCTTTTGAATTCTAAATATTGTTGGGATTGGAATGACTTGGAGTTCTTGTTCGTAGAATTCTTCACTAATTTCTTTACTTTCATGATCTGCTATTAAATACATTACTGGATTCTGTTTTGTATCTATTTTCTTTATTACATATACTTCATCGCTCCAATTGTTGTCAAAATTCTTGATGAACGGAGAAGTACTGATTTTACTTATTCTTACATGATCACCAACCTTGTATTTTGGCTTATCGATTTTTTCTTTCTTTAATGTTTAGTTTCTGTTGGTGTCTGTAAAGTCAACAGGTCTGAGACCATTTAATCCTTTATGTGGCGAATGATTGTAACTAAAAAATAATTTTCGGTAAAACATGTATCCAAGTTTTATTACCTTGATGCACAAAGTATTTTTTCAATCTTTCTCTCAAAGTTCGATTAAATCTTTCGACATAACAAGCTTTGAATTGCGAGAATATAGAGTAATGATTGGCTTTGATAACTTCTTTTACTTTGCTATTATAAAATTCTTTACCTAAAATACATTAAAATAAATAATTAATTAAATTTATTACCCAAATCAGTCTGTAGATTGTGAGGTTGTCAGTCTTTAAATAATTTTTTAATTGCAATGGACATTTCATTAGCTGATTTAGTTTTTGTTGGAATAGCAAGAGCATACATGTTAAAATATATTTGTACCCCTTGTTGATTCTCGAATAAGGTATCATTTCCATCAAATCCATTTGCCACAAATCATTGATTTCTCTTGTTTTGTATGGTCTGGTTGGGAATCTTTTCAACATTGGTTTATTTAAACTATATGCTAGTTGGTCCGATAACCATTTTTGAGTCTCTTTTTTAGAATTAATCACTCTTTTTGTTAATTTTTCTACACCACCAAAACCATCTGGATCTTTTGGATTTGTCCAGATTGTTTTGAGTGGATTTTTGGTTAATTGATCCTTCATTATTACAACAAGATGTTAAAATATGTACAACTTTATCTGGTTTAGAGTATTGTAAACCCATTAAGATCTTAGGGATGAAATTGCACTAATTGCTGATAAAACTATAGGAATTAATGTACCCAAGAACCCACTCTTTTGTTTATACATTATTCTTTTCATTAAACGTCTGTTTTTAGTGTTTACCAATGATACAAGGGATCTCTTATGTCTTTGTAATACCACTCTTTTAGCTTTACTAATATTAACATTACCCCGAACTATATTTACAATAACTTCAAGCAAATCGTCAATAACAAATGAAGGGAAAGCTTGTAAAATTGCAATTCTTTTATTATTTTGTGCTTTTACCAATGCATTGAAATATGGTAGACTACGTTCAAATTTCATGTTTACTAATTACAATTAATTATTATTGTTTATAATTTGATCCATTTCTTTTTTAAAATCTTCTTCTTTTTTAGATTCTTCTTTACTTTTGATTTGGTTTTACGAATAACTTTTTTGGGTTGAATTTCGTTTTTGACAAGTACTTTTTTAAATGACATGATTGATAATCATTTATTTGTTTTCAATTTTGTTTATAAATTGTAACCCCTTTTTCATTAAAAAATATCTGTTCGGATACATAAATCGTCACTACATTGTTGTGTAAAGTCAAAGAATAAATATTCATGGGGAACGCTTGTAGCATCTTGGAATGATTCAATTAAAAATTTTCTATTGTTTGGATAAGCTTGCCTGGCTAAGAAATCGATAATCGTTTGATCGCGAGGATTTTTGAAAATAACTAGGTATTGAACATTTAAATTACTAGTTCGATGACTTCCTCCTTGATGAAATAAATTTTGAGTTATGAAAATAACAGTAACTCCGCACTGTCTACTGATTTTTGTGAACAAGTTATTGAAATCTTTTTCCTTATTTGCTTCTTGATACAAATCATCTATAATTATTACATCGCCTCGACGTAACCTAGACGACCAGTTTTTATCAAATCCCTTAACTATTGTCATTTTCAATTTACAAAACTGATTTTGTGTCAATCCATGTTCTTCGTCTGCACCTCTATGCCAATATATTTTATTGAATTTTGATTTGAACATGTTTGACTGCAATAAATTACATACAAATAAAGTTTTTCCGCTCCCACTACGCCCTACTATTTGATATACTGCATCATTTCTTAATTCCATTTAATTTAATTTAATTTAATTTAATTTGTTTATAAATTAATATACTGATTCATTTATTTTGATATCAGAAAATGATTAGTAATATTAATTATAGAGGAAAATGTGAAGTAACTGGAATGAAGTTCCCTACCGGAAAACCTCAACATGTAGTGGATAGAAGTGGAAAATATCCAATCTTATTCTTCAAGAGCGGAAAATGCAGAGTAATGGGTTGTAAAAGACCATTACAGGAAGGAGATCTCAAATATCAGATTCAAGATTTACAAATTCAATCATTATCTTTGAATATTGACATGGGCTGTAGAATCAACTTGAACGAATTGTCTACCAAAACACAGAACATTTACGAACCGGAACTGTTTTCTGCATTAAGACTTGCCAAGTATAATCCACTTTGTGTGAATGTATTTGCAAGCGGAAAAGTTGTTGTCATGGGGATAAAATCACTGGAATACAACAACCTAGTACATGAAATATTTAATTTTATAAAATAAAAATTAATAATCTTAATACCGACGAAGAAATACTAGATTATTTATTAAGTACTGATTGTGTTTAAATAGATTCAATTCTGACGATTGTAAAAATTAAAAATGATCGACGAGCAAGAAGCATACGTATTCGAAACAATTCTGATGAAGATGGAAGAACTGTTTCCGAATATGAAAAACAAACTTTCCTATTGTGCTCCTGAATACTTGGCTACACGGATCTATCAAATGACAGGAATCAACATCGAAGAAATTGTACGTATGCACTACGAATCAGTTCAAGGATCTGGTTTGAAATGTTTAGATGACTGCATTGTTTGTGCAGATCCTCAATGTTGACTTGTCCATTTAGATGCAGATGCTGCAGAGACTACAAGAAGAAGGAAGTTGTACATATTTTGTTGGCTGAGCTAAGAAGAGCTTACTATAAGCAAATTTGTGATGATGTAAATAAATTTTGATCTTTTACGAGTTTATTTTTTGTGTTTATAGTTTTTATAGAGATTTCGATCTTTTACGCGTTTATTTTATGTGTTTATAGTTTTTATAAAGATTTTAATTGGTGGAAACCCAGCACCAAGATAACTTAAAATACAATATACAACACGAACTAAACACTTTAAAATCTGAGAGAATATAAATATATATATAAAATTAAAAAACATAAAAGTAAAATAAAATAAATACAAAATGCATTAAGAACCGCACGAAATCTACATAAAAAATAACATAATAACAAGAAAATTTGACCGTAAAATGAACATTTATATAAAAGTAAAAATTAATGAATTAAATGAATAAAAATAAAATATTTTTAGCTGAATAAATTTATTTAAAAATGTTAAAAATAAATAATCAATTTAAATTAAGAAATAAATAAAAATTTAATTTAGATAACACAAATAATTTCAAGGTCGAATTTTGTTTAATCGCAGTAAAATTAACACTCAAGATTAAGACCAAATTATAGGTATATATACCGATGTGTTTTCACAAACTTTCAGTCTTATTTTTCAAAGAGAAAATTTCAATTTTAGTTGCAACTTAGCTTTAGAAAATTAGTTGATGTGCGTAACTAGTCGAGAGCCATGCATTCAGGCAATTAACATGGGTAAGTGTTTTGCCTGAACACGACCACTCTCAGCTAGTGTATAATTATTGATTGA
Source organism: Schmidtea mediterranea (assembly GCA_022537955.1). Classification (NCBI taxonomy): domain Eukaryota; kingdom Metazoa; phylum Platyhelminthes; order Tricladida; family Dugesiidae; genus Schmidtea; species Schmidtea mediterranea. The sequence goes on from CM039679.1 coordinate 258,876,412, forward strand.
ATTTTTCGACTGGAATTAATAGAATGTACATGGTGAATTTTGGAATTAAATTTATTGAATATACGCAGTGAATTTTCGAATTAAATTTATGGAATGTACACGGTGAATTTTTCAAATTAAATTTATGGAATAGATACAATGATTTTCGAATGGTATTTACTCACAATGTTTTTATGAATTATCAATTGCCGTATGTGGCCGAACGAATTTAACGATTTAATAGCTGAATAAATATTTTCTATCTACAACCTTCGTGCGTCGAAACTTTTATTCCAAACACTATGGTAAAATTTATTTATGAATTCTTTTTCGGCCCACGGCCAAAACATACAACAAGAAAGCAAAATTACACATAACTAGCGAACTGTGTAAGTGCGTGTATAATCGCCAATAGTTCATGCCCGTGAAGGCTCCGGCGTGAGAACGCAGGAGCTGGAACGTCAATATTATCCGTATATAGGGGAAATTGGAAGGTAAGGGAGTAGTCTTGTGGTTGCTCCTTCATCATCCGTTTCCTGAAAAATTGACATACATTTTTAACAACAATCGGCTCAAAGTATCTAACACCGAGTAGTCCAGTGGGCACTCATTAAATATAATATGAACATAAATAGATCATAAGGATAAAGAAAGGGAAAGGGTAGCGGGGAAAATTCCGAAATCGTTGCAACAGTTAAAATGCATAGCCATCGGAAAAAGATTAATCCGAACGACTAAAATCAGGAAAAAAAATGTTTTGAATATATATAAGAATTAAATAAATTATGTTGAATTGAGACGGAAAATATGGGCAGAACGCTGCGCAAATTTTCAGAAATAGTTAAAACAGTAAAATAAGGGCGGATCACTGCTCAAATTTTCCGAATACATTAAAATACTTATCAAAAATAGAAAAATAAAAGCGGAATACGGCTCAATAATTGAGCGAATATCCGGATAAGACCGTAAAATAAGGGCGGAACGCTGCTCAAATTTTCCGAATCAATGAAAAAACTTTATCGAAAACTATAGAATAAGGATAAAATCGTAAATTAAGGGTGGGACGCTGCTAAAATTTTTCTAATTAACAAAAATACTTTATCGAAAACCGAAAAAATACAGATGGATTACGGCTAAATTTTATAAAAGAAAAATATTTCTTAAAGCTGAGGACTAAGGACGAATCCCTACACAAAAATTAGTTAATAATATTGATAATAATTATAGTAATTATAATAATAATAATAATAATAATAATAATAATAATAATAATAATAATAATAATAATAATAATAATAATGATAATAATAATAATAATGATCATGATACCTATAATAGTAACGATAAAAATTATGATGATAATAGTAGTAATAATAATAAATATAATAGTAATTATAGTAATAAGAATAATAATAAATGTAATAGTAGTAACAATTGATAAGGGTAATACAGATAATGACAACAATGATAATGCTAATGATAATGATAGAGAGCATAGTAGTTATAATAGGAATAAGAGTAAGAGAGATAATGTGAGGATAATTAACATAGTGTTGGGCTTAGAGCCACCATTTAAACAAAATAAAAATAAAAATCTAAGGTTAAAGAGCGAGATTAATGAAAAGAATCACGGAACATAAACATGCACCGCATCAAGATATTAAAAATCAATAAATAACATAATAACTAAACAAAATAAAAACACAACAAAAATTAAATAAAACAAATAATTAATTAAAATTCGAAAATGCCTACAGAAGCAAGGAAAGAAACATATGAAAAATAAAATAAACTGCCAAAACCTTGCAAAATAAGGTTTAGAAAAAACATAGGCAGAAGAGGCGACCAGAAAACAAAATATTAGGGCTTAAAAACAATATTGTAAGAAAATAATAATAAAAATAAAATCTAACAATAAAATATTAATAAATCAAAAAATAAAGAAAAATATATAAAAAATTAGAAAAATATTTTAAAATAAATAAAATAATTAAAAAGCCCTAAAAATGGCTAAAAATCGCCCATTGGTCGCACACAAGCACAAAAACACTATAAATATAGTGATGAATTTCATTAAAATCAATCTTATGCTTTACTGATAACTTTTCATTTTGAAACTTGAAAAAATCCGAATCACATAGAGTAAGGAATTTTGGTTATTTGATTGTACATTTATGATAATTATAACGTTCTATGTTAATGTTTCATTTCATTTTTAATAATAAATATATTCTATTTACTATGTTCGGACCCGTTAAAATACTATATTTACGTATCGAAATAGATTGGTTCATGGGACCGACCGTGTGCCGGCTAGTGGGTGAAAACCCTTAGTTGAGCTCGTGGGTCATGCCTCGTGAACCCCTTGGCAGTTCGCAGTCGGTTCCGGCTTTACGCACGGGACCGCTACGCAGGGCGCCATTGTATACTCGGGGCGGCTGCTGAAAATGTGGCCGGAACGAGTCGTCTAAAATCATGGGAAGGGCGAAAAGATCTCAGTTAAGGGAAAATTAGGGTAGACCGTACTTTGGTCTGAAGTACTTTTTGAACATTCCGAACTAGAAAATTAACGAAAAACTGGGTAGCACGGATAGGAGTCAGGTCAAAACGACAGAATTGTTGTATTTAATCGGAAATAATGATTAATAATTTATCATAAATAAATGATTTGAAAAGAACTCATCTTACCATTAAGTGCCTCACGGGAGAGCAGCACAGTTGTCCGCTCTTAATTTGTTCCTTGAAAATAGGCCACGGAAAATAACGAACCTAAAATCATCCAGAGAAAGAAAGCCACTCTCGTAACTCCAACTTATTATCCATCGGATACCTAGATAGGTGGTCAGGCGAATGACCTAAGAAATTCACGTCCCCTATGGACAAACAACTGAGAAACACTTAGATAGATTTCCAGAACTAGAAAACTAGAGATAAAATCCATACGGATCGATAGATTAAATTGTTGTCACAAGTCATATTAACTCTATGAACCGAGACCACTATCGTAGGCCGGTTTAAGTCCAGCAGATAAATCAATAAAATCAGACCAGTAAGATTCACCATCATTGGATATAGTTGGAATTAGTTTTCCTTCAAGAACGGGACGCCCATCAGAAATTTTTAGGTAAGCACCCATGACAAAAATTAACTCTTCATGATAATACAAATTT